>BPLQ01005534.1:0-507905 GCA_021605075.1 Caerostris darwini | reverse complement strand
GGGAGTTTTCAAAGGAGAGAAGTTGTTGTCTTTTGTCCATGATACCAGTGAAATTTGCAGTTCAATCAGTGGGACGAGCAATGCATGGCTCTTTTTTGGTGAGAGGCTTGAAATCTGGGATTCTTGGTTCAGTTTTGTTTTCCTTCCTTATCATTCTGCAAAGATTCTCAAGTTAAATTTATCTGTTAAACAAAAACCTAATTCTTTTTTAAGACAAAACTTGGATTTTATCTTTTATTTATTTTTCAAGTTTTATACCTCGGATATGTATGAAACTAATTTATATTAATTCCTTGAATTCAAAACATTCAGCATTTGGCCCTATCAATTAATTGGCCAAATTAGAAAATAAGTGTTTCACACTAAAAACAAATATGGTTGACTTGATGTTTTCATGCTTTTCCTTTTTTAAAGTAAATACAGAAAAATAGATTATCTGTTTTAAAATTTAAAAAAAAATGTCGTTCAGTATTTAAATTAAATTTATAATTTTAACAAAAATAATTTTTTTTTCTACTAACTAATCATAACAGACTTGAAAAACTTTTAAATCTAACTACATAAATACTGCTATCTTCAGAATAATTTATTCTGAAGTTTGATTCAAGCTTCTGAAATTAGTTTCTGACAACGTGTCATATATAAAACATTAAAAACCCAATTTTCTTGCTTCTTTTTCATTCAGGAAATCGGTTTAAGTTATTTACATATCCATCCAACTCAGAACTCTTTTTGATTGAAACTGATCTCTAAGATTCTCCCAGCCTGCTATTCTTCCCAAAAATAACCCCCTTAACGTTTGATTTTTAGTATATGTGAGAGGTCAGGTCCCAATTAAATGTAGCGGCAGCAATTGCTTTGTTGAAGATAGCAATCCAAATAAGCTTTTTGGGTTAAGGAATTAGTCACAAAGAACTCGAGGAAAACTTTTAAGTGGGGGAAAAGTACCGCCTGTGAAAAATCAACACGTAAGATGATTAAATCAAGCTTCACTTCTTATGGTGAACTTGTCTTTCGAGACATTAAAATTTTTCCATTGTCAACAAATTTTCCACAGGGGATTCTAATCTCTCATCCACAGTGATAATTCAAGTTAATCTTACGCCTCGATAAATTTCACCCCTTGGGAGTTTTCAAGGGAGAGAAGTTGTTGTCTTTTGTCCATGATACTCATTGAAATTTGCAGTTCAATCAGTGGGACGAGCAATGTATTGCTCTTTTTGGTGAGAGGCTTTGAAATCTGGGATTCTGGTTCAGTTTTGCTTTCCTTATCATTCTGCAGAGATTCTCAAGTTAAATTTATCTGTTTAACAAAAAACTTATTTTTTAAGACAAAACTTGGATTTTTTTTTATCTCTTATTTATTTTTCAAGTTTTATACCTCGGATATGTATGAAACTAATTTAAATTAATTGAATTAAAACATTCAACATTTGACTATCAATTCATTGGCCAAATTAGAACGTTTCTACACTAAAACAAATATGGTTGACTTGATGTTTTAAATGCATTTCCTTTTTTAAAGTAAATACAGAAAAAAAGAGAGCAAGGAGGAAGGAAAGAAGTTGTTGTCTTTTGTCCATGATAGTCTTTGAAATTTAAAGTTTAATTAACGGGATGAGCAATGTATTGCACTTTTGAGTGAGAGGCTTTGAAATCTGGGATGTTACTTTAATTAAGTTTTCCTCTTCATTTCATATAAATACCATTCTACAACGATGCTCAATTTAAAATTGTCTGTTAAAAAAAATATAATAATAATAATAATAATTCTTAAAACTTAACTTGAATTTTTTTATCTTTTATTTATTTTTTTATGTTTTATAGTTTGGATGTGTATAAAACTAATTTATATTGTTTGAGTAACTTGTTATATAAATTGAGGGGATGAATAAAAGAATATTATTAACGATTGAAAATTTTTACAAGATATATATAGCGAGTGTGTGATCTGCATAATATTAATTGGAAAAGAAAGTGTCGTAAACAAAATAAAATAAGTTTAAAACGAATCAGAAATTTACAATCATAAAATGTTCACAGCAAATTAAGGAACCATTACCATATCAACTTCCAATTGCTAAAGAGAAGATTTTAATCAATATCATTAGCGCCGAAATGCATTGCAAAATTAAATTCCAAATAAATGACTTAAATTGGAGCAACATTTCTCAGTAATGAAGAGACTTTGATTAAAATCACAAACTTTCTTCCCGCTTTTGTTACTTTTAGTTCTTCATTCCTTGGAATGTTTTTCCCCTCTCTTCAAAATCAGCCAAAACAGAAACATCGCGATTTGGCAATTAACGAACTCTTTTAATGCCTTGAATTCCAAACGGAAACAAATGTCCTGCACTAATGAATCTTGCTTATCTGCCCTGTAAATAAAACACAACCCAAAACTCTTCCTATTCGGAAATGTAGAAATAAACGGCAGAGTGCCAGGTATCAGTACAATCTAACGCACTTAAATTCGCTTTTGGAATTTCTCTTTTACAGTGTCTTCACTATCAAATAAATAAGAAAACCAGGAGCAGGAATGGTAATCGATATAAGGGCAGAGTTAGTGTGAGAAAAATTTTTTTTCGGCAATGAAAAGATTTAATGATAAGTAGTTATTAGGTTTTAGGTTTATTTATTTCGGGGAGACAGTGTGACTCATTGGAGGATTCTGATTTCAGCATATTTCAAAAAGGACCAGTGCATTATTTATGGCTGTTGATTTTTTTTGTTTGTTCGGAGGATGTTAGTTTGATAAATCTTAAAGCGTTTGTCGTTAATTGCACTTTTCAATTCATTTCTTTTTAAAAGTTATCTCGATAAATTTGAAGAGGGGTATTCCTTTTGAAATTTCCGTCTTGCTTTTGAGATGGTCTCAGCGGGATTTGAAATATTTGACAGTAACAGTAGCGCTTGATAAATATTTGAGATTGTAAATCTTCCTTGTATTCTTAAATTGAAACTAAGACTTAAAAATTCTTATTTATAAGCGCAATATATAAGGGAGAGTAAGTGTGAGAAAAAAATGTTTTGTTAATGAAAAGATAAAGGATAAGTAGTTACTAGGATTTAGGTTTATTTATTTCGGATAGACAGTGTGACTCTTTGCAGTATTCTGATTACCTATTATATTTAAAAAAGGACCAATGCTTATAAGCGGTAGTCAATGGAATTAATGCCAAAGTTTCATATTTTTAAATAGCGACAATTTAATTAATTAAATCAGAATTTCACACATATAATACACAAATAAAAGTTTCGTGAAAAAAATGAAACAAGTTTAAAACCAATCAGAAATTTACAATCATAAAATGTTCAGAGTAAACTAATGAATCATTACCATAGCAACTTCCAGTTGCTAATCCAAATCGTTAGCGCCGAAATGCATGGGAAAATAAAATTCCTAATAAATGACTTAAATCGGAGCAACATTTCTCAGCAACGAGGAGACTTTGATTAAAATCACAAACTTTCTTCCAGGTTTTGTTACTTTTATTTATTCATTTCGTGGGAATGAGTTTTCCCACTCTTCAAAATCAGCTAAACAGAAACACCGCGAATTGGCAATTAACGAACACTTTTAAGGCCTTGAATTCCAAATGGAAACAAATGTCCTGCACTAATGAATCTTGCTTATCTGCGCTGTAAATAAACACAACCCAAAACTCTTCCTATTCGAAATCTAGAAATAAAAAGGCAGAGTGCCAGATCCAATTGCTAATGAGAAGATTCTAAACAATATCATTAGCGCCGTAATGCTAGTCAAAATTAAATTCCAAATAAATTACTTAATTCGGAGCAAAATTTCTCAGGAATGAAGATAGTTTGATTAAAATCACAAACTTTCTTCTAGCTTTTAGTTATTCATTCATTGGGAATGTTTTTCCTCTCTCTTCAAAATCAGCTAAAACAGAAACATCGCGAATTGCCAATTAACGAAATCTTTTAATGAATTGAATTCCAAACGGAAACAAATGACCTGCACTAATGAATCTTGCTTATCTGCGATTTAAATAAGACACAACCCCAAAACTATACCTATTCGGAAACCTAGAAATAAAAGGCAGAGTGCCAGATATCAGTACAATCTAACGCATTTAAATTCGCTTTTGGAATTGCTCTTTTACAGTGTCTTCTCAACCAAATAAATAAGAAAACCAGGAGCAGGAATGGTAATCTATATGAGTAGAGAGTTAGAGTGAGAAAAAATTGTTTGGGTAATGAAAAGATTTAATGATAAGTAGTTATTAGGTTTTAGGTTTATTTATTTCGGGGAGGCAGTGTGACTCTTTGGAGGATTCTGATTGCCTAGCATATTTCAAAAAGGACCAGTACATTTATGGCTGATGATTTTTTTGTTTGTTTGTTCGGAGGATGTTAATTTGATAAATCTTAAAGAGTTTGTCGTTAATTGCACTTTTCAATTCATTTCTCTTTTAAAAGTTCTCTGGATAAATTTGAAGAAGGGTATTCCTTTGAAATTCCCGTCTTGCTTTGAGAGATGGTCTCAGCTTGATTTGAAGTATTTGACAGTAACAGTAAAGCGCTTGATAGATATTCGAACATGTAAATCTTTTTTTATTCTAAATTGAAACTAAGAATTAAAAATGCTTTGCTTATGGCAATTCATTATTAAATTTGAGCATGTTTTCATGAGTTAAATATTAAATTATATATTTCTAAAGTACATTGTTTAATATTATTTGATCCTATGAAAATTATCTGCCAAAAGGTATATTATTATTAATTCTTTACTATCACACATTTTCATTAATATATTCACAATTATTTTCAACGTATATATTTAAATTTAAAATTTATTCTGAAGATATTTTTATTCTATATTATTTACTTATGAAAAAGTTAAAATATGTCTTTAATTTTACAAAAAATAAAAAGCAAATTCAATTTTATCAAAAAATATTTCGCAATGCATTATTTTTAACTTTAAAGTTCCTAATAAATAAACTACGTTAAAAAAATTTATGATGTAAAATAAAAATGTATGCAAATTATTATTTCTATTAATATAAGATACAAATTTATGTACATTATTAATTCAATTCATATAAAAGTTTATGTATATCATTAAGTTTTTAGTCTTAAAAATTATAAAATGTATTTTAAATATTTAAAAAAAAAATAAGTAAAAGTTTTAATCTTAATTAACAAGATTTCTCAGAAAAATATTAAAAAAATAATTATGGATGATTAAATTTTCAAAACTATAATATATTTTTAGCGTAGTAACAGATCAATTAATTTAACTTCATTTAGTTTCAGGCATTATGATTAATTTTTAAAATAAAATTAATTATTCTTAACTGTGTTAAATATTTAATAACTTTCATTTCTTATGAAGAGATTTCTTATAATATGTTGAATACTTTATTTATTCAGTTTTATTTTATTAGAAAAATTCATATTATAACATCTTTTATCAGTGAAATAGAAAAATGCAGAACCTTATAACGCATACTTAAATTACTTCTTTGGAATTAATCTAAAAGACCGTTTTATAATTGAAAAAAAAATTGATTTCATAGATACTTAAAAAAAAATATTTTGTGTTAAAAAAGTAAATACATTGCTATGTAAATTACGTTCCCATCTAATAATTAACAAAACACTGAAATGTTTTAAAAAAATAATGAAGTATTTCTTTGGTACGTTTAATTAATTTAATTTCTACACTTACTGTGTACCAGAGTAAAATTAAACACGGGCATTTTTAAAATTAATGATGCTTTAAAATAAACTGTTCCAATTAAATAATTTATTGTTATTATAATTTTTTTTTTTTTTTTTTTGCATTTTAATATTCTACAGAAATAATTTACGATACCAATGAAATAAATGAAGGGCCCACTTAATTTCTTAAATTAATTTCAAGTTTCGTAAAATTTATAAATCCAGCATAAACTCATTTTTTTTACTTTAATTCTCTATTCTTCCTGTCTCTACGCATTTTTAATAACCTACAAGTTTTTGGAAGACGTATATTAATTCAATCAAGCTTGCATACAAGTCTTGGGTGTTTGCTCACCACAATTTTCTTAAACATGACCAGAAATGCTATAAAGTGTTTTTTTTTTCCTCTTAAAAATCCTAATATTAACGGGCAGAAAAATACTGCAAAAGAATGAAAACCTGAAGCATTTTTATTGAAGCGAAGAAATTAAACTAATGTCCTGGAGCAATATGTTACAAATTAACTAGACTAATAGCAATTAGGGACATACTAAAAAATCGAGCGTAACAAAAAAGAAATTGCAAAAAAAAATGATGAAGTACGTAAAAAAAATCTTACGCAACATATAGTAAGAAAGGTAAATTTATTCCCTCCAGAAAATACGACGTTGCTCGTTACTTATAATTATATTCTAAGTAACGGTGGATATAATTTAAAGTTGGACTTTTTTAGACTGCAAACGACTTTAAGAAACGGTTTTGAACAGCGGTTTACCCCATGCCATAAGGAACATCAGCATTTTTTTTTAATATTTTTTTTTATTTATAGCCTTAGACTCTCATCATATTTTTGCAGTTTTTTTTGTCTAGGGGTATCATGATTATAAAGGGAAAGATATATTTCCCGCCATTTTTATGATTCTCTGGAGAGTCATTGTGATCTGACAAGACACAAAGTTCTTTACTCATTGCTCTTTGGATAGCTAAGAATATGGCATTGATGTGGCAGTTTATATGCTAGAAAATGTTGCAGTTTCGCGGCAAAAGGCGCATCACGTATTCTATTAAATTTCCTTATAACCAGTTATAGAGGACGATATTTGAGAAATGAATGTATTTTCGTAAGGTTAAAATTTTTTTTACACTTTCTTTATAAGTATTTCAATTATACACTTGAGTAACATTTCACCTTTTATTGATTTTAAAATAAGACTATTACATATTATGTGAACTCATTATTTTCTTTATTCAAGCATTTTGATTTTCAAGAATCATTTAGTGTATAAGATATTTAGGGATGTAAGAAGTACATAAGTGAAGAAATTGCATTATATTATTGCATATTCTCTTCATTATATATTTTGAAATACTGAATGATTAATAATTTTGAAATTGATTAATAATATTTTGATAAATATAATTTAAATTGCCCCAATTTAAATTATCATCAGTGGACCCACTACCCTGTGAAACATCCCCATCGACTACAAGTTTTCCAGAAAAATCAGGGACTTGCAATGCAAACTTTATGTAGCCTGTTCATTTACCACAGGCCTATCCTGCATATGTTAACATTACAACATTGTTCTGTTTCTATAATTGCTTACACTATTCCTCCGTACCTTTATTTCACCTTCTGCTTTCTTTGTTTGTGTTTCTTCCACTCCACCATTCATTTATAACTTTGTTTCACTGTCCTTTATCCTCATGCAAATTTATTCACATAGATGTTTTATCACTTTAAGACAACGGCATAGACAAGATAACTTTTCTATCTTCGTTTTTTATTTACGTATTTAGACCATCATCATATTATCTCGATTATAAGGAAAATTGATGTTCTTCTCAGCATTTTTATAATTGTCTGGAGAGATATTGTGATATGAGTACAGAACTTTACGTCTTTCTTGACTATGGATAGCACAGAATAGGTTTTATACTAATTATTCTTCATAAACTTTATGTAGCCGACTTCCTTTACCAAGGTCCATCCTGCATATGTAAACATTGCTCTGTTTCTATAATTGTTTACATCATTCATTCCTACCTTCTACATTACTATCAATTACAAATTTGACAGAAAGTTCGGTGATTTGCAGTTCAAAATTTATGTATCCGACTTCCGTTACCATTCTGCGTATGTTAACATTATAACATTGTTCTGTTTCTATAATTGTTCACGCTATTTATTCATACCTTGTTTCACTACCTTTCACCATTCATTCATACCTTTGTTTTACTGTCCTCACTCATCTTTCAAATTTATTCCCATAGTTGTTTTCCCACATTAAGACAACGGCACATACCAAACAGCTTTATTACCGTCGTATTTATTTACATATTCAGAGCATCATCATATTTCTACATATTATCTTGATTATAAAGAAAATTGATATTTTTCTCACCATATTTATAATTCTCTAGATAGACATTGTAAAAGGAAAGACGTAAAGTTGTTTACTCGTGACTATGGTTAGCATAGAATATATTTTATAGTTGTTCTTCATAAAGTTTTGTAGCCCACATCCTGCATATGTTAACATTGTAACAATGTTCAGTTTCTAAAATTTTTAAACCATTTATTCATACACTTATACACCACTATCGATTACAAGTTTGCCAGAAAGCTCAGTGACTTGCAATATAATTATGCAGCCTACTTATTTTACCACAGATGCAACCTGTATATGTTAACATTGTAACATTGTTGTGTTTCTATAATTGTTTACACCATTCAGTCATACATTGTTTCACTAGCCTTCCACCATACATTCATACATTGCTTCACTACCCTTCCACCATACACCATACATTCATACGTTTTTTTCACTACCCTTCCACCATTCATTCATATCTTTGTTTCACTGTCCTCACTCATCTTGCAAATTTATTCACATAGATGTTTTATCACTTTAAGACAACGGCACAGACCAGAGAACTTAACTACCTTCTGTTTTTGTTTATATATTTAGACCATCATCATATTTCTACATACTATTTTGTTTATAAACGAAATTGATATTGTGTGCTCTATTTTTATAATTCTCTGGTGGGACATTGTGATAGTAAAGACGCAAAATTATTTACTCATGATTATGTGTAGCATAGAATAGGGTCTTATAGTTGTTGTTTATATACCTTATATATTGTTGTCTATATTTGAGGATATTCAGCAGCGAAGAACATTACAGATTCTAATACCCATAGAGGAAAATGAACACAAGAAGGCTTTTATTTTCCGAGATCTTATATCAAAGCTTGTGAAAAATATATAAATTTTTCAATTAATCGAAGGCGAATCTTTTTACTGAGTTTCAAATAGGGCAACAGACTATAATTGTATGTAATGAATGGGTAAAATGTTTACTTAAATTTTTAGAACAATAATTAGTTATTTATTTTGAAAATAATTTGATTATGTAAAAAAATAAAATAATATTTCTTTGTTATAAATAGCACAATACAAAAATTATCGAATGTGATTTTTTTTTATTTATATTAACACTGTAACTTTTTATGGTATTAAAAGAATAACAAATTATTCTAGACTGTTATGCATAAGTTATAAATTTAAAAGACTAATGTTTTCCGTTGACAATAAATTTCTCTATTTAAAAGGATTTCTATGTGCAAAAGCAGTAAGAAAATAATGCATAGAAGTCGTATTTAAGGCAATGGTAATACTTTTTACGCAATGGTAAATGGTGTCTGTAAATTTGGAATCTAATGGTATATATATTTATTTGGAAATGCTAAATATTGCATATTTTATATTTAAGAAAATGGATAGATTATTTTATTTGATTCTTGTAGTTATTCTTTCGCATGTATAAAATGTTTTTTTTTTGTTGTAACGCAGTTTCAAACATATATTATTAAAACATTTCTCAATGATTTCGTTGTACTGAATTGAACAAAAAAATTCCATTTCTAAATTACGTTTATTATTTGCTGAATGAAAATTACTACAGAATATTTATATGTTCATATCGTTGGGTTGTTTTCCCACTTAAAATGATAAAGTAAAACATTTTATTTCTTTTATAATTCATATAATTGGCAAGAGTTATGCTTAAAAAAAATAAAGTCTTAAGACCCCATAAAATTAAAGTATATATATATATATATATATATACATATATTATTTTTAAAATGTACAAACAATATAATTTATAATTTCAAAGTAATTTTGTGAAAAATTAAATTTTTAATTTTCAATTCTATAATCTTACGAAGTAATTTTTAAAAATACTATGTAAATTTCTAGTAATTATATAAATTTATTTTCCTTTAAATAAAATTTCACTAACTCAAATATAATTTAAAAATAAAGTTTAAATATTTAACACTACATATCCTTTTTAATAAGTGTAATTTAAGTATAAAAGAACATAAATTGAAAAATTGGAAAAAAACAATATTTTATTATCTTTTCACAATGTTTCATGTTCACAATATTTACTATTGTCCATTTCATTATAATGCCAATTGTTTTGTAACATATCATAAGTACGTTTGTTTTAATAATTGTAAAGAGATATTAAAAATGTGTCTTATTGATCGAGAAGTGATTTTTTTTCTGATGACATAATCTAGACATACTTTACTTTAATCTATTCATCATTATTGAAACATCATCATTATTTATTTTTCAAGTTTTATACCTCGGATATGTATGAAAGTAATTTAAATTAATTGAATTAAAACATTCAACATTTGACGATCAAATCATTGGCCAAATTAGAACGTTTCTACACTAAAACAAATATGGTTGACTTGATGTTTTAAATGCATTTCCTTTTTTAAAGTAAATACAGAAAAAAAGAGAGCAAGGAGGAAGGAAAGAAGTTGTTGTCTTTTGTCCATGATACTCTTTGAAATTTAAAGTTCAATTAACGGGATGAGCAATGTATTGCTCTTTTGAGTGAGAGGCTTTGAAATCTGGGATGTTACTTTAATTAAGTTTTCCACTTCGTTTCATATAAATATCATTCTACAACGATGCTCAATTTAAAATTGTCTGTTAAAAAAAATATAATACTAATAATAATAATTCTTAAAACTTAACTTGAATTTTTTTATCTTTTATTTATTTTTTTATGTTTTATAGTTTGGATGTGTATAAAACTAATTTATATTGTTTGAGTAACATGTTATATAACTTGAGTGGATGAATAAAAGAATATTATTAACGATTAAAAATTTGTACAAGATATATATAGCGAGTGAGTGATCTGCATAATATTAATTGGAAAAGAAAGTGTCGTAAACCAAATAAAATAAGTTTAAAACGAATCAGAAATTTACAATCATAAAATGTTCACAGCAAATTAAGGAACCATTACCATATCAACTTCCAATTGCTAATGAGAAGATTTTAATCAATATCATTAGCGCCGAAATGCATTGCAAAATTAAATTCCAAATAAATGACTTAAATAGAAGCAGCATTTATCAGTAATGAAGAGACTTTGATTAAAATCACAAACTTTGTTCCAGCTTTTGTTACTTTTCAGTTATTCATTTCTTGGAATGCTTTTCCCCTCTCTTCAAAATCAGCTAAATCAGAAACATCGCGAATTGGCAGTTAACGAACTCTTTTAATGCCTTGAATTCCAAATGGAAACAAATGTCCTGCACTAATGAATCTTGCTTATCTGCGCTGTAAATAAGACACAATCCCAAAACTCTTCCTATTTGGAGATTCAGAAATAAAAGGCAGAGTGCCACATATCAGTACAATCTAACGGATTTAAATTCGATTTTGGAATTGCTCTTTTACAGTGTCTTCTCTATCAAATAAATAAGAAAACCAGGGGCAGGATATTAGATTCGATATAAGGGGACAGTTAGTGTGAGAAAAAAACGTTTTTGGTAAAGAAAAGATTTAATGATAAGTAGTTATTAGGTTTTAGGTTTATTTATTTCAGGGAGACAGTGTGACTCTTTGGAGGATTCTGATTGCCTAGCATATTTCAAAAAGGACCAGTGCATTTATGGCTGTTGATTTTTTTTGTTTGTTTGTTCGGAGGATGTTAGTTTGATAAATCTTAAAGTGTTTTTTTTAATTGCACTTTTCAATTCATTTCTCTTTAAAAGGTTCTTTGGATAAATTTGAAAAGGGGTATTCCTTTGAAATTTCCGTCTTGATTTGAAGTATTTGACAGTAACAGTAAAGCGCTTGATAAATATTTGAGCTTATAAAATTCTTTGGATTCTAAAATTGAAACGTAGAATTAAAAATGCTTTATTTACGGTAATTCTTTACGGAAATTGAAACGTGTTTTCATGAGTTGTAAATTAAATTATTTATTTTTGAAGCACATCTTTTTATATTATTTGAATCCATGAAAATAACCCGTCAATAGACACATTCTTGTTTATTTGTTATTATTATTTATTATCTAATGAAATAAGTTAAAAACGAATCAGAAATTTACAATCATAAAATGTTCAGAGTAAACTAATGAACCATTACCATAGCAACTTCCAATTGCTAATGCGAAGATTATAATCAAGATCGTTAGCGCCTAAATGCATGGCAAAATTAAATTCCTAATAAATGACTTAAATCGGAGCAACATTTCTCAGGAATGAAGTGTCTTTGATTAAATTCACAAACTTTCTCCCACTTTTTGTTACTTTTTAGTTACTCATTCCTTGGAATGTTTTTCCCAACTCTTCAAAATCATCTAAAACAGAAACATCGCGAATTCTCAATTAACGATCTCTTTTAATGCCTTGAATTCCAAATGGAAACAAATGTCCTGCAAAAATGAATCTTGCTTATCTGCGCTGTAAATAAGACACAACCCAAAACTCTTCCTATTTGGAAATCGAGAAATAAAAGGCAGAGTGCCAGACATCAGTACATTCTAACGCATTGAAATTCGCTTTTGGAATTGCTCTTTTACAGTTTCTTCTCTATCAAATAAATAAGAAAACCAGGAGCAGGTAATCGATATAAGAGGAGCGTTAGTGTGAGAAAAAAAAATGTTTTTGGTAATGAAAAGATTTAATGATAAGTAGTTATTAGGTTTTAGGTTTATTTATTTCAGGGAGACAGTGTGACTCTTTGGAGGATTCTGATTGCCTAGCATATTTCAAAAAGGACCAGTGCATTTATGGATGGTGATTTTTTTGTTTTTTGTTTGTTTGTTCGGAGGATGTTAGTTTGTTAAATTTTAAAGAGTTTGTCGTTAATTGCTCATTTCAATTCATTTCTCTTTTAAAACTTCTTGGTATAAATGGGAAGAGGGGTATTCCTTTGAAATTTCCGTCTTGCTTTGTGAGATGGTCTCCGCTTGATTTGACGTATTTGACAGTAACAGTAAAGCACTGGATAAATATTTGAGCTTGTAAATCTTTTCAGATTCTAAATTGAAATTAAAAATTAAAAATTTTTTATTTATGGTAATTCATTATTGAAATTTGAACATGTTTTCATGACTTATATATTAAATAATTTATCTTTTAAGCACATTGTTTTATAATATTCGATCCTACTAAAATAGCGGATTAATAGGTATATTCTTATTAATTCTTTACTAATATAAACGTTTACTATATTGTCAATTTTTTTGCAACATATATTTTTAAATTTAAAATCTATTCTGAAGGATCAATTAATTTCGTTCTGTATTAATTATTTTTGCATAATATTTGTGCTTAATTCAACCAAAATAAGAGACATATTTAATTTGATCAAAAAAAAGCACAATGTATTGATTTTATTTTAAAGTTCCTAATCAATAAACTATGTTTAAAAATTAAATGATATAAAATACATATATATATATATATATATTATTGAATTTCTAAAACAGAAGGGATCGTTATGAAAATTTGATTTTTTTTTGAAATTTCAATAAAATTTTAATTTCAATTAACAAAATTTCAAGAAAAAATTTTAAAAAAAATATTACTAGATGATTAAATTTTCAAAAGTATAATAAATTCTTAGATTAATTGAACCATTACTATGTTAACTTTAAAAGTGTTTTCTGGCATGCTGATTAATTTTTAAAATAAAATCAGTTTTTATAAACCTGTTTTTTAATAAATTTCTTATGAAGATATAAAGATATTTCTTTTAATGTTTGCATCTTTTTATTCTGTCTTAATTAGAAAAATTCTTATTATAACTTATTTTAGTAGAATATTGCAATGCATACTTTGAACTTATTTTTGGGATTATTCTAAAAGGCTGCTGTTATAATTTAAAAAAAAAAATTATTTAATAGATATTTAAAAATATATTTTGTGCTAAAAAACTAAATACGTTCGTATGTAAATTAAGTTTCCTCCTAATAATTTTCAAAACAATGAAAATTTCAAAAAAAATAATTAATTTTTTCATAGGTTTGTTTAATTAATTTAATTTCTATACGTAATGCGTACCAGAATAAAACTAAACAAATAAAACTAAACATTTTTAAAATTAAGGATGTTTTTAAAAAAACTGTTCTAATTAAATAATTTATTGTTATTTATTTTTTTTTTTTGCATTTTAATATTTCGCAAAAATAATTTACGATACCAGTGAAATAAATGAAGGGCACACTTAATTTCTTAACTTAATTTCAAGTTTCATAAAATTTATAAATCAAACATGAACTCATTTTTTTTTACCTTAATACTCTATTCTTCCTGTCTGCACGCATTTTTAATAACCTACAAGTTTTTGGTAGACATACGTTAATTCAATCAAGCTTGCATACGAGTCATCGGTGTTTGCCCACCACAATTTTCTTAAACATGACCAGAAATGCCATAAAGTTTTTTTTTCTCTTAAAAATCCTAATCTTAACGGGCCGAAAAACACTGCAAAAGAATGAAAACCTGGATTATTTTTATTGAAGCGAAGAAATTAAATTAATGTTCTGGAGCAATATGTTACAAATTAATTAGACTAATAGCAATTAGGGACATACTAAAAAATCGACCGTAACAAAAAAGAAATTACAAAAAAAAAACGAAAGGTACATTTATTCCCTGTAGAAAATACGACGTTGCCCGTTACTTATAATTATATTCAAAGTAACGGTGGATATAATTTAAAGTTGGACTTTTTTAGAGTGCAAACGACTTTAAGAAACGTTTTTGAATAGCGGTTTACCCCATGCCTGAAGGAACATCAGCATTTTTTTGTAATATTTTATTCTATTTATAGCCTTAGACTCTAATCATATTTCTGCAGGTTTTTTTTGTCTACGGGTATCATGATTATAAAAGGGAAGAGATATTTTTTCCGCCATTTTTATGATTCTCTGGAGAGACATTGTGATCTGACAAGACACAAAGTTCTTTACTCATTGCTCTTTGCATAGCTAAGACTATGGCTTTGATGTGGCTGTTTATATAGTAGAAAATGTTGCAGTTTCGCGGCAAAAGGCGCATCACGTATTCTATTAAATTTCCTTATAACCATCTATAGTGGATGATGTTCGAGAAATGAATGTATTTCCGTAAAGTTAAATATTTTTAAACTTTCTTTAAAAGTATTTCAATTATACACATGAGTGACATTTCACCTTTTTTGATTTTAAAATAAGAACATTACTTATTATTTAAGCTCATTCCTTTCTTTATTCAAGTATTCGGAGTTTTCAAGAATCATTTAATGTATAAGAGATTTGGGGATGTATGAAGTTGAAGTAATTCCTTATATTAATATTTATTGTACATTTTGAAATTCTGAATCAATAATAATTTTGAAATTCAAAAATATTTTTTGGAACAAATATAATTTAAATTACCACCAATGGACATACTACACTCGGAGACACATTATCGGCTACAACGTTGCCAGGAAGCTTAATGACTTGCCGTGGCAACTTTATGTAGCCCACTTTCTTCACCATAGGTCCATCCTGCATATGCTAACATTGTTCTGTTTCTATAATTGTTTACACCATTTATTCATGCCTTTGTTTCACTACCCTTCCCCCATTCATTCATACCTTTGTTACCTTCTGCTCCCTTTGTTTGTGTTCCTTCCACTCCAGCATTAATTCATAACTTTGTTTCACTGACTTTTCTCCTCTTGCAAATTTATTCACATAGAGGTTTTACCACATTAAGACAACGCCAAAGAGCAGAGAACTTAACAACCTTCTGTTTTTGTTTACATATTCAGAACATCATCATATTTCTACATATTATCTCGATTATAAGGGAAATGGATATTTTTCACACTTTTTTTTATAATTCTCTGGAGAGACATTGAGACAAATTAATGTAGTCCACTTCCTTTAACATAGTAACATCCTTCATATGTTAACATTGTTCTGTTTCTATAATTGTTTACACCGTTCATTAATACCTTGCACATCACTATCGCCAACAAATTTGCCAGAAGTCTCAGTGATTTGAAGTGCAAACTTTGTATTGCCCACTTAATTTACCATACTTCATATGTTAACATTGTAACATTGTTCTTTTTCTATAATTGTATACACCATTCATTCATACCTTGTACATTACTATCGACTACAGATTTGCCAGAAAACTCAATGACTTGCAGTGCAAACTTTATGTAGCTCACTTCATTTTTCTTAGGCCAATCCTGCATGTGTTAACACTGTAACATTGTTCTGTTTCAATACACTCTTCATTCATACCTTTGTTTCTATGTCCTTCCACCATTCATTCATATATTAGTTTCATTGTCGTTGCGCCTCTTGTTTATTTATTAAAAGAAGTTTTCCCTTATTAAGACAACGGCACATACCAGAGAACATATGATTTCTTTTTTATTTACATATTTAGACCATCATCCTATTTCTACATAGCATATTGATTATAAAGAAAATTCATATTATTCTCACCATTTTTATAACTCTCCGGACAGGTATTGAGATAGAAAAGACGTAAAGTTCTTTATTCATGACTATGAATAGTATAGAATATGGTTTTATAGTTGTTGTTTATATACCTTATATATTTGTGTTGATATTTGGGAACGTTCAGCAGGGAAGAACATTAAAAAAATTTTTTACCCTTACAAGAAAACAAAGAACTAAATTACTTTTATTTTCAGAGAATCAGTATGTTTTTACTGATTTTCGAAATAAGGCAAAAAATTATAATTGTATGTAATGATTGGATAACAATTTTTACTTCCAAATTTTAGAATATGAATTAATTATTTAATTGGCAGATAATTTGATTATGTAAAAAAATAAAATAATATTTATTGGTGAAAAACAACACAATACAAAAATTATCGAGTGTGAATTTTTTATTTTATATTAACACTGTAGCTTTTTATGGTATTAAAAGAATAAAAAATTATGCTAGCAGTTTATGCATAAGTTATCATTTTAAAAGACAAATGTTTTCCGTTGACAATAAATTTCTCTATTTAAAAGGATTTCTATGAGCAAAAGGAGAAATAAAAATAATGCATAGATGTCTTATTTAAGGCAATGGTAATATGTTTTACACAATGGTAAATGGTGTGTATAAATTTGAAATCTGACGGTATATATATTTGGAAATGATAAATATTGTATATTTTATATATAAGAAAATGGATAGATTATTTTATTTGATTCATGTAGTTATTCTTTCACATGCGTAAAATGATTTTTTTCTTATGTATAGTATTGTTATGTTTCATCAATGCAGTTTCAAACATATATTATTAAAACCTTTTTCTATGATTTCAGTTCTACTGAATTAAACAAAAAAAATTCCTTTCTAAACTACCTTTATTATTTATGGAACGAAAATTACTACAGGGGTTTTAGATATTCATATAGTTGGGTTTTTCCCACTTAAAAGGATAAAACAAAACATTTTACTTCCTTTAGAATTTAAGCAAGTTAATTTTACATTGACAAGAGTCATGTGTATAAAAGTAAAGTCGTAAGACCCCATGAAATGAAAATATATATACATAAAAATATTTTTATTGTACAAATAATATAATTTTTATTTCAAAGTAATTTTGTGGAAAATTAAATTTTTAATTTTCGAGTTTTATAATTTTACAAGTTAATTTATAAAAAATGTGTAAACTAATTTGTAAATTTATAGTAATTATATAAACTTCTTTTACTTTAAATATAATTTGAGAGTACAGTTTTAATTTTCAACACTTCTTTAACTATTAACTCACATCATTTTTAAAAAATTAATTTAAAATTTAATGAATTAGGTTTAAAAAAACATAATAGATATATATTTTGTTTAATCTTGAAAATTATCTGTTTACAATATTTCATGTTTACGATATTTGATATCGTTCAATTCAGAAAAATTCCAATTGTTTTGTAACAATTATTATTTCAATAATAGTAAAGGGATATTATAAATGTTTTATATTGAAAGAGAAAAACTTTTTACTGATGTTAGACATACTTTACTTTAAACTGTTCATCACTGTTTACCTCTTCATTGTATTCATCAATATTATATCCATATTTGATGTAAATTGATTTTTATGAAACAGCATTATCTGCAATTCTTAGCATTATCTGCAATTTACAGATAAACAATTTGATTTCTTTTTTTTAAATAATTTAATTGAAACAGTTTATTTTCAAGAAAATGATTTCTTCATTATTTGATGCCATTAAAATTAAATTAAATTATTAAACAATGTTTTACTAAAAGAAACAATACAAATAATTAGTGAATTAGAACAGCAGACAGAAAGATTAATTATTAATAATTTATAAATTAAATGCATTTCCAATTTTAAAATAAATACAGCAGCAAATAATTATATCTTTTACATTTAAAAAAAGTTGTTGTTCAGTTTCTAAATTAAATTTATAATTTCCACAATAATAGAATTTTTTTCACTAACTAATCAAAACATGCTTCAAAAACTTTTAAATCTAACTACATATGTACTGCTATCTCCAGAATAATTTATTCTGAAGTTTTATTCAACTTTCTGAAATTAATTTCAGAGATCCTGTCATGTATAAAACCTTAAAAACCCAATTTTTCTTGCTTCGTTTTCATTCAGGAAAATTGGTTTAAGTTATTTACATATCCATACAACTCAAAATTCTTTTTGATTGAAACTGATCTCTTAAGATCTTCCAGCCTGCTACTCTTCCCGAAAATAAACCCTTAACGTATGATTTTTTAGTATATATGAAAGCTCATGTCCCAATTAAATGTAGCGGCGGCAATTGCTTTGTTGAAGATAGCAATCCAAATAAGCTTTTTGGGTTAAGAAATTAGTTGCAAAGAACTTGAGTAAAACTTTTAAGTGGGGGGAAAAGTACCGCCTGTGAAAAATCAACACGTAAGATGATTAAATCAAGCTTCACTTCTTATGAGGAACTTGTCTTTTGAGAAAACAAAACTTTTCCATTGTCAACAAATTTTCCACGGGGGATTCTCTCGCATCCGTAGTGATAATTCAAGTTAATCTTACGCATCGATAAATTTCACCCCTTGGGAGTTTCCAAAGGAAAGGAGTTGTCTTTTGTCCATCATACTCGTTGAAATTTCCAATCAATGGGACTAGCAATGTATTGCTCATTTCGGCAAAAGGCTTTGAAATCTGGAATGTTGGTTCAACTATGTTTTCCTAATTCGTTTCATATACATATCATTCTACAACGATGCTCAAGTTAAAATTGTATCTTTACCAAAAAAATGTAATAATAATAATAATTCTTAAAACTTAACTTGGATTTTTTTATTTTTTTATTTATTTTTCAGGTTTTTTAGTGTGGATGTGTATGAAACTAATTTATATTGTTTGAGAAATTTGTTATATAACTTAAGTGGATGAATTAAATAATTTTATTAACGATTGAAAATTTGAACAAGATATATATAGCGAGTGCGTGAAGTAATAGTAGGAATTCAAAAAGAAAGTGTCGTAAAAAAAATAAAATAAGTTCAAAACTAATCAGAAATTTGCAATCATAAAATGTTTAGTGTAAACTAAGGAACCATTACCATAGCAACTTCCAATTGCTAATGAGAAGATTATAATAAATATCATTAGCATCGAAATGCATTGAAAAATTAAATTCAAAATAAATGACTTAAATCGGAGGAACATTTCTCAGGAATGAAGCGACTTTGATTAAAATCACAAACTTTCTTCCAGCTTTTGTTACTTTTAGTTATTCATTCCTGGTAATGTTTTTCCCCTCTCTTCAACATCAGCTAAAACAGAAGCATTGCGTATTGGCAATTAATTAAGTCTTTTAATGCCTTGAATTCCAAATTCTAAACAAATGTCCTGCACTAATGAATTTTGCTTATCTGCGCTGTAAATAAGACACAGCTCAAAACACTTCTTGTTTGGGAAATCTAGAAATAAAAGGCTACCAGATATCAGTGCAATCTAACGCTTTTGGGATTGCTCTTTTACTACAGTGTCTTCTCTATCAAAAAAATAAGAAAAACCAGGAGCAGGAATGGTAATCGATATAAGGATAGAGTTAGTGTGAGAAAAAAAAAAGGTTTTTGGTCATGAAAAGATTTAATGATAAGTAGTTATTCGGTTTTAGGCTTATTTATTTCGGGGATACAGTGTGACGCTTTGGAGGATTCTGCTTGTCTAGCATAATACAAAAAGGAGTAACGCTTCTAAATGGAAGTCAATGGAAACTTTGCCAAAATTTCCTATATTTAAATAGCGACCCTATAATTAAATAAGTAGTAAATAATAAGTAAGTTTTATAATTAGTAGTTATACGGGTTTAGATTTATTTATTTCGGTTAGATAGTATGACTCTTTGGATGATTCTTATTGCCTAGCATATTTCAAGAAGGACCAATGCTTCTAAATTGAAGTCATTGGAAACATTGGCAAAGTTTCTTATATTTAAACCGCGACCTTTTAATAAAGTCTGATTAGAATTTCTCATATCTAATGTAAAAAAAGAAAGTCTCGTCAACCAAATGAAATACTTTTAAAAAGAATCAGACATTAGCAATCATAAAATGTTCAGAGTAAACTAATCAATCATTACAATAGTAACTGACAATTGCTAATGAGAAGATTATAATCAATATCATTAACGCCGAAATGCATTTCAAAATTAAATTCCAAATAAATTGCTTAAATCGAAGCAACATTTCTCAGGAATGAAGAGACTTTGATTAAAATCACAAACTTTCTTCCAGCTTTTGTTACTTTTAGTTATTCATTCCTTGGAAATGTTTTTCCCCTTCTCTTCAAAATCAGCTAAAACAGAAACATCGCGAATTGGCAATTAACGAACTCTTTTAATGCCTTGAATTCCAAATGGAAACAAATGTCTGCACTAATGAATTTTGCTTATCTGCGCTGTAAATAAGACACAACCCAAAATTCTTCCTATTCGGAAATCTAGAAATAAAAGGCAGAGTGCCAGATATCAGTACAATCTAACTCATTGAAATTCGCTTTTGGAATTGCTCTTTTACAGTGTCTTCTCTATCGAATAAATATGAAAACTTGGAGCAGGAATGGTAATCGATATAAGGAGAGCGTTAGTGTGATAAAAAAATGTTTTTGTAATGAAAAGATTTAATGATAAGTAGTTATTAGGTTTTAGGTTTATTTATTTCGTGGAGACAGTGTGACTCTTTGGAGGATTCTGATTGCCTAGCATATTTCAGAAATATATACAATATTGCCTACCATATTTGATTTATGGCTGGTGATTTTTTGGTTTTGTTTGTTTGGAGGATGTTAGTTTGATAAATCTTAAAGAGTTGGTCGTTAATTGCACTTTTCAATTCATTTCTCTTTTAAAAGTTCTTTGGATAAATTTGAATACTTGTATTCCTTTGAAATTTTCGTCTTGCTTTGAGAGATGGTCTCAGCTTGATTTGATGTATTTGACAGTAACAGTAAAGCGCTTGATAAATATTTGAGCTTGTAAATCTTTTTGGATTCTAAAATTGAAACTAAGAATTAAAAATGCTTTATTTATGGCGATTCGTTATTGAAATTTGAACATGTTTTCATGAGTTATACATTAAATTGTTTATTTTTAAAGCAGATAGTTTTAAATTGTTTGATCTTTTGAAAATATCCTATCAATAGGTATATTTTTATCATTTCTTTACCCTTATAAATTTTCGTTACTTTATTGATAAATATTTCAAACGTATACTTAAATTTTAAATTTATTCTGAATGAGTAATTAATTTAGTTCTGTATTATTTACTGTTGCATAAGTAAAAATATGTGTCCTTAATCCTGTGAAAATAATCGACCAATAGATATATTCTTATTCATTTACTATTATAAATTTTCATTATTATGCTGACAATTATTCGCAAAGTTTATTTTTAAATTTAAAATTTATTCTGAAGGAATAATTAATTTGATTCTATATTATTTACTTTTTTATAATTAAAAGAATGTGTCCTTAATTCTATGGACATAACAGATCAAAATGTATATTCTTATTAATTCTTTACTGTTATAAATTTTCATAACTATATTGACAATTATATTCAACTTATATTTTTAACTTTCTTATGAAAAAGCAATTAATTTTAGTTCTATATTATTTACTTATATATAAGTTAAAATATGTGTGATTAATTCAACAAATATAAAACAAATATTTAATTTGATAATAAAAATCACAATGTATTGCATTTTATTTTAAAGTTCCTAATCAATAAATAATATTTAAAAATTTAATGATCTAAAATAATATATATATATAAATATATATATATATATATATATTATTGCATTTTTAAAATAAGGAGTTATTTAAAAAAATTAATGATATAAAAAAATGTATGTATATTATTAAATTTCTAAAACAGAACGAGTCCTCTTGAAAATTTTAAAAATTATTTGAAAAATTAAAAAAAAAAAATCGGTAAAGGTTTTATCTCATTTAGCAAGTTTTCGTGAAAAATATTTTAAAAAATAATAATGACTGATTAAATTTTCAAAAATAAAATATATTCCTAACATAGTAATTGTTCAATTATTTTAACATGAAAAGTATTTTCTTGCATGCTGATTAATTTTTAAAATAACATACATTTTTCTAAGCGGCGTTAAATATTTAATAACTTTCATTTCTTACGAAGAGATGAAAGAGATTTCTTTTAAAGTGTTTCATACTATATTTATTCAGTCTTGATATAATATGAATTTTTCTACTAAAATATCTTTTATCAGTGAAAGAGAAAAATTTAGAACTCTATAATGCATACTTTAAACATTTCTTTGGAATTATTTTAAAAGACTTCATTTATAAATGAAAAAAAAAAATCAATTTCGGATTCCCCGATATTTAAAAAAAAATGTGTTAAAATGTAAATGAGTTGTTGTTTAAATTACGTTTCCTTCTAATAATTTCCAAAACAATGAAAATTTCAATAATTTTTGGTTTGTTTAATTAATTTAATTTCTACACCTACTGTATACCAGAGTAAAACTAAACATGGACATTCTTAAAATTAATGATGTTTTAAAAAAACTGTTCTAATTAAATAATTTATTATTATTTTTTTGCATTTTAATATTTCACAAAAATAATTTACGATACCAATGAAATAAATGAGTGGCACACTTAATTTCTTAACTTAATTTCAAGTTTCATAAAATTTTTAAATCAAACATAAATTCATTTTTTTTTACCTTAATTCTCTATTCTTCCTGTCTCTACGCATTTTTAATAACCTACAAGTTTTTGGAAGACATAAATTAATTCAATCAAGTTTGCATACAAGTCTTCGGTGTTTGCTAACCGCAATTTTTTTAAACAAGACCGGAAATGCAATAAAGTGGTTTTTTTTCCTCTTAAAAATCCTAATATTAACGGGCAGAAAAATACTGAAAAGAATGAAAACCTGGAGCATTTTTATTGAAGCGAAAAAATTAAATTAATGTCCTGGAGCAATATGTTACAAATTAACTAGACTAATAGCAATTAGGGACATACTAAAAAATCGACCGTAACAAAAAAGAAATTGCAAAAAAAATTTAAAAAATGAATTATGTAAAAAAAAAAAAATCTTACGCAACATATAGTAACGAAAGGTAAATTTATTCCCTCCAGAAAATACGACGTTGCCCGTTACTTATAATTATATTCAAAGTAACGGTGGATATAATTTAAAGTTGGACTTTTTTAGAGTGCAAACGACTTTAAGAAACGGTTTTGAACAGCGGTTTACCCCATGCCTTAAGGAACATCAGCATTTTTTTTTAATATTTTTTTTCTATTTATAGCCTTAGACTCTCATCATATTTCTGCAGATTTTTTTTTTTTTTTTGTCTAGGGGTCTCATGATTTTAAAGTGAGGAGATATTTTTCCCGCCATTTTTATGATTCTCTGGACGGACATTGTGATCGGACAAGACACAAAGTTCTTTACTCATTGCTCTTCGGATAGCTAAGAATATGGCTGTGATGTGGCAGTTTATATGCTAGAAAATGTTGCAGTTTCGGAGCAAAGGCGCATCACGTATTCTATTAAATTTCCTTATAACCATATATGTTCGAGAAATGAATGTATTTTCATAAAGTTAACAATTTTTTAACTTTCTTTAAAAGTATTTCAATTATACACTTGAGAAACATTTCACCTTTTATTGATTTTAAAATAAGAACTTTATTTATTATTTGCTCTCATTCTTGACATTATTCAAGCATTTTCGATTTTCAAGTATCATTTAGTGTATAAGAGCTTTAGGGAAGTAAGAAGTTGAAGTAATTCCGTATATTAATATCAATTGTGCATTTTGATATGTTATATGATTAATAACTGCGAAATTGATGGATAATCTTTTGAATAAATATAATTTAAATTGTCACCAATGGACCCAGTACCCTCGGGAACACCACCATCGACTACAAGTTTGCCAGAAATCTCAATGACTTGACTGTGTAAACTTTATGTGACCTACTTCATTTACCATAGGTCAACTGTGTATACGGTAACATTTTTCAGTTTCTACAATTGTTTACACCATTTATTCATACCTTTGTTTTACTATCCTTCCATTATCCGTTCATATCTTTGTTTCATTGTCCTTTCTCCTCCTACAAATTTATTCACATAGAGATTTTCCCATATTAAGACAACGCACAGACCAGACAACTTATGACATCGTTTTTATATACATATTCAGACTATCATCATATTTCTGCATAGTATCTTGATTATAAAGAAAATTGATATTCTTCTCACCATTTTTATACTTCTCTGGAGAGACATTATGATAGAAAAGAAGTAAAAATCTTTACTACTGACTATGGTAGTATAGAATATTTTTTATAGTTGTTGACTATATAATATACTATATATTGTTGTTGATATTTGGTAATATTCAGCATCGAAGAACATTACAGATTCTTATACCCATAGAGGAAAATGAACACAAGAAGGCTTTTTTTTTTCCGATAAGTTATATCAAACCCTGTGAAAAATATATAAATTATTAAATTAAGTGAAGGTGATTTTTTTACTGAGTTTCCAATAGGGCAACAAATTATAATTGTATGAATGAATGGATAAAATTTGTACTTAAAATTTTAGAACATTAATTAATTATTTATTTTGAAAATAATTTGATTATGTAAAAAAAATATAATAATATTTCTTGGTGATAAAACAGCACAATACCAAAATTATGGAATACGATTTTTTTTTTATTTTGTATTAAACCTGTAGCTTTTTATGGCATTAAAATAATAACAAATTATTCTAGCAGTTTATGCATGCGTTATCATTTTAAAATACTAATGTTTTCCGTTGACAATAAATTTTTCTCTATTTAAAAGGATTTCTATGTGCAAAAGTAGAAATAACTATAATGCATCGAAGTCTTATTTAGGTTAATGGTAATACTTTTTACTCAATGGTAAATGGTGTGTATAAATTTGAAATCTAATGGTATACATATTTGGAAATGATAAAGTTTGCACGTTTTATTATTAAAAAATATGGATAGATTATTTTATTTGATTCTTCTATTTATTCTTTCCCAAGTATAGAATTAATTTTTTTTCGTATGTACTGTTATTTGGTGCCATCAACGCAGTTTCCAACATATATTATTTAAACGATTTAAAAACATTCTTAATATTTTCAGTTATATCGAATTAAACAAAAAAATTTATTTTTATATTACTTTTAATATTTGCTGGACTAAAATTACTTCAGTAATTTTACCGTTGGTTTTTTTTCCCACTTAAAAGAACAAAGCAAAACATTTTGCTTCCATTAAATTAAAGATATATATAAATATAATAATTTCTATAATATTAAATGTATATATAATAATTTCAAATTAATTTTGCGGAAAAGTGAATTTTTAATTTTCAATTCTATAATTTTACTAAGTAATTTATAAAAATACTATGTAAATTTATAGTAACTATATAAATTGGTTTTACTTTCAATATAATTTCACTAGCACAAATATAATTTAAAAATACAGTTTAAATATTTAACACTACTTTAATCATTAGTTCATGTCTTTTTTAATAAATGTAATTTAAGTCTAAAATAACACAATAAAATATTTGTTTTTCAATTTTGAAATTTATCTTTTCACAGTTTTTCATGTTCACAATATTTACTGTAGTCCATTTCATTAAAATGCCAATTGTTTTGTAACATGTCATAAGTACATTTGTTTTAATAATTGTAAAGAGTTATTAAAAATGTGTTTTATTGATAGAGAAGACTTTTTTTTCTAATGTTAAACACACTTTTTTGTAATCTATTCATCATTATTGAAACAAATTATTCACATCTTCATTCTATTCACCATTATTATATCCATAATTATTCTAAATTGACTTTTATGAAAAAAAAAACCTCATTAAAATATTAAAACAAATATAAAATAATAAATAATTTAATTTTAAAAATGTTTTATTTTTATTGATTTTACTTAGAATTATTTCCAATTTTTGAGAAACAATTTGATTCCTTTTTTTTTAATAATTTAATTAAAACAATTTGTTTTGATAAAAATGATTTTTTTTTATTATTTGATTCAATCACAACTAAATTAAAATATTTAACAATGCTTTACTAAAAGAAACAATTGAAATAATCAGTGAATTAGGAAAAGAAAACTGAAAGATAAATTATTAATCATTTATAAATTAAATGCATTTCCGTTTTTAAAATAAATAAAGAAATAAATGATTATCTCTTTTACATTTAAAAAAAATTTTTGTTCATTTTCTAAATTGAATTTTTAATTTTCACAAAAATATTTTTTTTATTTTACTAACTAATCATAACAGACTTCAAAAACTTTTAAATATAACTACATGCACATTGATATCTCCAGAATAATTTATTCTGAAGTTTTATTTAAGTTCCTGAAATTAATTTCAGAGAACTTGTCACGTATAAAATATTAAAAAACCCAATTTTTCTTGCTTCTTTTTCAATCCGAAAATTGTTTTAAGTTATTTACATATCTATCCAACTAAGAATTCTTTTTGATTGAAACTGATCTCTTAAGATCTCCTAGCGTGCTATTCTTCCCAAAAATAAACCCCTTAACGTTTGTTTTTCAGTATATGGGAAAGCTCCGGTCCCAATTAAATGTAGCGGCAGCAATTGCTTTGTTGAAGATAGGAATCCAAATAAGCTTTTGGGTTAAGGAATTAGTTGCTAAGAACTCGAGGAAAACTTTTAAGTGGGGAAAAGTACCGCCTGTGAAAAATCAACACGTAAGATGATTAAATCAAGCTTCACTTCTTATGGTGAACTTGTCTTCTGAGAAAACAAAACTTTTCCATTGTCAACAAATTTTCCACGGGGGATTCTAATCTCGCATCCGCAGTGATAATTCAAGTTAATCTTACGCCTCGATAAATTTCACCCCTTGGGAGTTTCCAAAGGAGAGAAGTTGTCTTTTGTCCATGATACTCATTGAAATCTCCAGTTCAATCAATTGGACGAGCAATGTATTGCTCTTTTCGGCGAGAGGCTTTGAAATCTGGGAGGTTGGTTCAATTATGTTTTCTTCTAAGTTTCATATACCTATCATTCTACAACAATGTTCATGTTAAAACTGTCTGTTTAACAAAAAAAAAATATTATAATAATAATAATAATTCTTAAATCTTAACTTGGATTTTTTTAAATATTTTATTTATTTTTCAGGTTTTTTAGTTTGGATGTGTATGAAACTAATTTATATTGTTTGAGTAACTTGTTATATAACTTGCGTGGATGAATAAAATAATTTAGTAACCGATTGAAAATTTGAATAAGATATATATAGCAAGTGTGTGAACTAATAGTAGTAATTGAAAAAGAAAGTGTCGTGAACCAAATAAAGTAGGTTTAAAATGAATCAGAAATTTGCAGTCATAAAATGTTTCAGAGTAAATTCATGAACCATTACCATAGTAACTTCCAATTGCTAATGAGAAGATTATAATCAATATCATTAGCGCCGAAAGTGCATGACAAAATTAAATTCCAAATAAATGACTTAAATCGGAGCAACATTTCTCAGTAATGAAGAGACTTTGATTAAAATCACAAACCTTCTTCCAGCTTTTGTTACTTATAGTTATTCATTCTTGGGAATGTTTTCCCTCTCTTCAAAATCAGCTAAAACAGAAGCATCCCGAATTGGCAATTAACGAACTCTTTTAATGCCTTGAATTCCAAATGGAAACAAATGTCTGCACTAATGAATCTTGCTTATCTGCGCTGTAAATAAGACACAACCCAAAACTCTTCCTATTCGGAAATGTAGAAATAAAAGGCAGAGTGCCAGATATCAGTACAATCTAACGCATTTAAATTCTCTTTTGGAATTGCTCTTTTACAGTGTCTTCTCTATCAAATAAATAAGAAAACTCGGAGCAGGAATGGTAATCGATATAAGGGGAGCGTTAGTGTGAGAAAAAAATGTTTTGGAAATGAAAAGATTTAATGATAAGTAGTTATTAGGTTTTAGGTTTATTTATTTCGGGGAGACAGTGTGACTCTTTGTAGGATTCTGATTGTCTAACATATTTCAAAAAGCACCAGTGCAGTTATGGCTAATGATATTTTTTGTTTGTTTGTTCGGAGGATGTTAGTTTGATAAATCTTAAAGAGTTTGTCGTTAATTGCACTTTTCAATTCATTTCTCTTTTAAAAGTTCTTTGGAGAAATGTGAAGAGGGGTATTCCTTTGAAATTTCCGTCTGGCTTTGAGAGATGCTCTCAGCTTGATTTGAAGTATTTGACAGTAACAGTAAAGCGCTTGATAAATATTTGAGCTTGTAAATCTTTTTGGATTCTAAAATTGAAACTAATAATTAAAAATGCTTTATTTATGGCGATTCATTATTGAAATTTGAACATGTTTTCATGAGTTATACTTAAAATTGTTTATTTTTAAAGCACATAGTTTTAAATTATTTTATCTTATGAAAATATTTTATCAATAGGTATTTTTTTATTATTTCTTTACCCTTATAAATTTTCGTTACTTTATTGAAAAAAAATTCCAACATATACTTAAATTTTAAATTTATTCTGAATGTGTAATTAATTTAGTTCTGTATTATTTACTGTTGCATAAGTAAAACAATGTGTCCTTAATCCTGTGAAAATAATCGACCAATAGATATATTGTTATTAATTTACTATTATAAATTTTCATTATTATGTTGACAATTATTTGCAAAGTTTATTTTTAAATTTAAAATTTATTCTAAAGGAACCATTAATTTGATTCTATATTATTTACTTTTTCATAAGTAAAAGTATATGTCCTTAATTCTATGGACATAGCAGATCAAAAGGTATATTCTTATTAATTATATACTATTATAAATTTTCATAACAATATTGACAATTATATTCAACTTATATTTTTAACTTTCTTCTGAAAAAGCAATTAATTTTAGTTCTATATTATTTACTTATGCATAAGTTAAAATATGTGTGATTAATTCAACAAATATAAAACAAATATTTAATTTGATAATAAAAATCACAATGTATTGCTTTTTATTTTCAAGTTCCTAATTAATAAATAATATTTAAAAATTTAATGACATAAAATAATATATATATTATTGAATTTTTAAAATAAGGAGTTATTTAAAAAGATTAATTATATAAAAAAATGTATGTATATTATTAAATTTCTAAAACAGAACGACTCCTCTTGAAAATTTTAAAAATTATTTGAAAAATTAAAAAAAAAAAAATCAGTAAAGGTTTTATCTCAATTAGTAAGTTTTCTTGAAAAATATTTTAAAAAATAATAATGAATGATTAAATTTTCAAAAATAAAATATATTCCTAACATAGTAATAGTTCAATTATTTTAACATTAAAAGTATTTTCTTGCATGCTGATTAATTTTTAAAATAACATAAATTTTTCTAAACTGCGTTAAATATTTAATAACTTTCATTTCTTACGAAGAGATGAAAGATATTTATTTTAAAGTTTTTCATACTATATTTATTCAGTCTTGTTATAATATGAATTTTTCTACTAAAATATCTTTTATCAATGAAAGAGAAAATTTAGAACTCTATAATTGCATACTTTAAACATTTCTTTGGAATTATTTTAAAAGACTTCATTTATAAATGAAAAAAAAAAATTTCGATTTCCTCGATATTTAAAAAAAATGTGTTAAAAAGTAAATGAGTTGTTGTTTAAATTACGTTTCCTTCTAATAATTTCAAAACAATGAAAATTTCAATATTTTTTTGGTTTGTTTAATTAATTTAATTTCTACACTTACTGTATACCAGAGTAAAACTAAACATGGACATTTTAAAATTAATGATGTTTTAAAAAAAAACTGTTTTAATTAAATAATTTCTTTTATTTTTTGCATTTTAATATTTCACAAAAATAATTTACGATACCAATGAAATAAATGAAGGGCACTCTTAATTTCTTAACTTAATTTAAGGTTTCATAAAATTTATAAATCAAACATAAACTCATTTTTTTTGCCTTAATTCTCTATTCTTCCTGACTGCACGCATTTTTAATAACCTACAATTTTTTGGAAGACATACATTAATTCAATCAAGCTTGCATACAAATCTTCGGTGTTTGCTCACCGCAATTTTCTTAATCATGACCAGAAATGCAATAAAGTTTTTTTTTTCTCTTAAAAATTGTAATATTAACGGGCAGAAAAATACTGAAAAGAATGAAAACCTGGAGCATTTTTATTGAAGCAAAAAAAATTAAAATTATGTCCTGGAGCAATATGTTACAAATTAACTAGAGTAATAGCAATTAGGGACATACTAAAAAATCGACCGTAACAAAAAAGAAATTGCAAAAAAAATTAAAAATATGAATTATAAAAAAAAAAAAATCTTACGCAACATATAGTAACGAAAGGTAAATTTATTCCCTCCAGAAAATACGACGTTGCTCGTTACTTATAATTATATTCAAAGTAACAGTGGATATAATTTAAAGTTGGACTTTTTTAGAGTGCAAACGACTTTAAGAAACGGTTTTGAACAGCGGTTTACCCCTTGCCTTAAGGATATTAGCATTGTTTTTTTATATTTTTTTTCTATTTATAGCCTTAGACTCTCATCATATTTGTGCAGTTTTTTTTTTTTTTTTTTTTTTTTTTTTTTTTTTTTTTGTCTATGGATATCTTGATTATAAAGTGAGGAGATATTTTTCGCACAATTTTTATGATTCTCTGGAGAGACATTGTGATCTGACAAGACACAAAGTTCTTTACTCATTGCTCTTCGGATAGCTAAGAATATGGCTGTGATGTGGCAGTTTATATGCTAGAAAATGTTGTTGTTTCGGAGCAAAGGCGCATCACGTATTCTATTAAATTTCCTTATAACCATATATGTTCGAGAAATTAATGTATTTTCGTAGAGATAACAATTTTTAAACTTTCTTTAAAAGTATTTCAATTATACACTTGAGAAACATTTCACCTTTTATTGATTTTAAAATAAGGACTTTATTTATTATTTGCTCTCATTCTGGACATTATTCAAGCATTTTCGATTTTCAAGTATCGTTTAGTGTATAAGAGCTTTAGGGAAGTAAGAAGTTGAAGTAATTCCTTATATTAATATCTATTGTACAGTTTGAAATGTTATATGATTAATAACTGTGAAATTGATGGATAATCTTTTGAATAAATATAGTTTAAATTGTCACCAATGGACACAGTACCCTCGGGAACACCACCATCGACTACAAGTTTGCCAGAAATCTCAGTGACTTGCTGTGCAAATTTTATGTGACCTACTTCATTTACCATAGGTCAACTGTGCATACGTTAACATTGTAACATTGTTCAGTTTCTACAATTGTTTACACCATTTATTCATACCTTTGTTTTACTATCCTTCCATTATCCGTTCATATCTTTGTTTCATTGTCATTTCTCCTCTTGCAAATTTATTCACATAGAGGACTTCCCATATTAAGACAACGCACAGAACAGACAACTTATGACTTCGTTTTTATTTACATATTCAGACTATCATCATATTTCTGCATAGTATCTTGATTATAAAGAAAATTGATATTTTTCGCACCATTTTTATACTTCTCTGGAGAGACATTATGATAGGAAAGAAGTAAAAATCTTTACTACTGACTATGGTAGTATAGAATATGTTTTTATAGTTGTTGTCTATATAATATACTATATATTGTTGTTGATATTTGGTAATATTCAGCATTGAAGAACATTACAGATTCTTATACCCATAGAGGAAAATGAACACAAGAAGGCTTTTATTTTCCGATAACTTATATCAAACCCTGTGAAAAATATATAAATTATTAAATTAAGTGAAGGTGATTTTTTTACTGAGTTTCAAATAGGGCAATAAATTATAATTGTATGAATGAATGGATAAAATTTGTACTTAAAATTTTAGAACATTAATTAATTATTTATTTTGAAAATAATTTGATTATGTAAAAAAATATAATAAAATTTCTTGGTGATAAAACAGCACAATATCAAAATTATGGAATACGATTTTATTTTTATTTTGTATTAACACTGTAGCTTTTTATGGCATTAAAATAATAACAAATTATTCTAGCAGTTTATGCATAAGTTATCATTTTAAAAGACTAATGTTTTTCGTTGACAATAAATTTCTCTATTTAAAAGGATTTCTACGTGCAAAATTGGAAATAACAATAATGCATAGAAGTCTTATTTAGGTTAATGGTAATACTTTTTACACAATGGTAAATGGTGTGTATAAATTTGAAATCTAATGGTATACATATTTGGAAATGATAACGATTGCATGTTTTATTATTGAAAAATATGGATAGATTATTTCATTTAATTCTTCTATTTATTCTTTCCCAAGTATAGAATTAATTTTTTTTCGTATGTACTGTCATTTGGTGTCATCAACGCAGTTTCCAACATATATTATTTAAAGGATTTAAAAACATTCTTAATATTTTCAGTTATATTGAATTAAACAAAAAATTTTATTTTTATATTACTTTTAATATTTGCTGGACTAAAATTACTTCAGTAATTTTACCGTTGGTTTTTTTTTCCACTTAAGAGGACAAAGCAAAACATTTTGCTTCCTTTAGAATTTCAGCAGGTTAATTTTCAGTTGATAAGAGCCGTATGTAACAAAAGTAAAGTCGAAAGACCCCATTAAATTAAATATATATATATATATAATTTATAATTTCAAATTCATTTTGTGAAATATTGAATTTTTAATTTTCAATTCTATAATTTGACAAAAAAATTTATAAAAATACTATGTAAATTTATAGTAACTATATAAATTTATTTTACTTTCAATATAATTTCACGAGCCCAAATATAATTTAAAAATACAGTTTAAATATTTAACACTACTTTAATCATTAGTTCATATCCTTTTTAATAAATGTAATTTAAGTTTAAAATAACACAATAAAATATTTTTTTCAATTTTGAAATTTATCTTTTCACAGTATTTCATGTTCACAATATTTACTATTGTCCATTTCATTAAAATGCCAATTATTTTGTAACATATCATAAGTACATTTGTTTTAATAATTGTAAAGATTTATTAAAAATGTGTTTTATTAATAGAAAAGACTTTTTTTCTAATGTTAAACACACTTTACTGTAATCTATTCATCGTATTTGAAACAAATGATTGACCTCTTCATTGTATTCACCGTTATTATATCCATGATTATTTTAAAATGACTTTTATGAAAAATAAAAATATTAAAACAAATATAAAATAATAAATAATTCAATTTTAAAAATGTTTTATTTTTATTGATTTTCCTTAGAAATATTTGCAATTTTTGATAAACAATTTGATTTCTTTTTTTTTTTTTTTTTTTTTTTTTTTAAATAATTTAATTAAAGCAATTTGTTTTGATAAAAATGATTTTTTTTTATTATTTGATTCAATCACAGTTAAATTAAAATATTTAACAATGCTTTACTAAAAGAAACAACAGAAATAATCTGTGAATTAAGAAAAGCAAACTGAAAGATTAATTATTAATAATTTATAAATTAATTGCATTTCCATTTTTAAAATAAATAAAGAAACAAATGATTATCTCTTTTACGTTTAAAAAAGTTGTTGTTCATTTTCTAAATTAAATTTTTAATTTTCACAAAAATATTTTTTTTATTTTACTAACTAATCATAACAGACTTCAAAAACTTTTAAATCTAACTACATGCACATTGATATCGCCAGAATAATTTATTCTGAAGTTTTATTTAAGTTCCTGAAATTAATTTCAGAGAACTTGTCACGTATAAAATATTAAAAAACCCAATTTTTCTTGCTTCTTTTTCATTCAGAAAATTGGCTTAAGTTATTTACATATCCATCCAACTCAGAAGTCTTTTTGATTGAAACTGATCTCTTAAGATTCTCCCAGCCTGCTATTCTTCCCAAAAATAAACCCCTTAACGTTTGATTTTTAGTATATGTGAGAGCTCAGGTCCCAATTAAATGTAGCGGCAGCAATTGCTTTGTTGAAGATGGCAATCCAAATAAGCTTTTTGGGTTAAGGAATTAGTTGCTAAGAACTCGAGGAAACTTTTAAGTGGGGGAAAAGTACCGCCTGTGAAAAATCAACACGTAAGATGATTAAATCAAGCTTCACTTCTTATGGTGAACTTGTCTTTTGAGAAAACAAAACTTCTCCATTGTCAACAAATTTTCCACGGGGGATTCTAATCTCGCATCCGCAGTGATAATTCAAGTTAATCTTACGCCTCGATAAATTTCACCCCTTGGGAGTTTCCAAAAGAGAGAAGTTGTTGTCTTTTGTCCATGATACTCATTGAAATTTCGAGTTCAATCAATGGGACCAGCAATGTATTGCTCTTTTCTGCGAGAGATGCTTTGAAATCTGGGATGTTGGTCCAATTATGTTTTCACTTTTCGTTTTATATAAATATCATACATATCAAACATATTACTTAAGATGAAAACTTGGGTTTTTTTTCTCTTTTATTTATTTTTCAAATTTTATAATTGGGATATGTATGAAACTAATTTATATTATTTGAGTACAAATATTGCATACATGTCTAAAATGATGCTCAAGTTAAATTTATATGTTTAACAAAAAAATTAACTTTAACAAAATTTGGATTTTTTATCTTTTATTTATTCGTGTTTCATAATTGGGATATGTATGAAACTAATTTATATTGTTTGAGTGCAAATATTGCTGAATCTAAAAAAAAAATTATGCATTTGACTATCAATTCATTGACTTGTAACTTATTGATTGATTTAATTCCCACTTCTAAATCGTGACTATATGAACGGGTGTATAGCAGATGCAGCCTTTCCAAGGATGCACTACAGAGACGGACTATTGGATTGCAACCACGTAACACAGCAACTTTGACTCGCAGGGATGATTAATGGATGTTCGTAGTTTTCCTACTTTCTTCTCAAATATAAGTTTCCGACCTACATATTTATCTTTCTCGTTCTCTTTCAAAATATGGGAAGCATTCGGATTCCTAAAATGAATCTCTTAAATCGATACTCTGAACTGTGATTACTTAATTCGGTATCTTTATGCAATACCTATTAGACAACGGTTTGTTGTTCATATTGAATGTCAGTTCATCTACATCAGACAAATGTTGTTTGCATTTTTCCTTAAAGAATTATAGCTGAAATTCTTATGAAGTACTTTGAATATTTACATTTTAATAAAGTGTGAATTTTGAATAATGACACTGCAGTATAATTTTATTTTAAGTTCGTACTTCACAGAAATATTTCGTATTAAATATGGTAGAAGTAATATTAATATTGAATTATATTAACATTTCGAGAGCACTTAACAAAGAAAAAAAAAAGAAATTTCTAAGGTTACCACCTCAATTTATAACCAAAAGTATTTTTCTGTTCAATTTTATTTTAACTAAGAAAATGACAGCACTCTTCTTGCCTGTGTATTTTAACTGCATTATTATAGTATTAATTTACATTATAAAAATTACTATGCAGATAATCTAATTTTTAGATTTGATACAGAAAAAATATAATTTATGTTTGACAAAAAAGGTCATTTATCATCACGAGATTTATAATACAGAAACGGCGATGTCTTCTTTTATGGGGTAATGATGTTTAAATTGAATGAATTATGATACTGATTAATCAGATCAATTTTTCCAAAGTGCTGATATTTTCGTTATATTTCATATTTCTTGCACATTTCTCTAATGTAATGCGTGATGAATAGAGCAGTCTATTACTGGTGTCATTTTTCCTTTTATAGATAAATTAAATAATTAATGATATACGATCATAATAAATTGTAACTAATAATTTTAAAAAGGATAACTTGAGAATTTTTTTTTCCAGTATTAAGATTTATATTTTCAGTTAAAATGAATAATAGGATTTAGCCTAAAATTATGTATATCTATGATACCATGATATATGCGTAAAGGATATTTATGTATATATCATATTATATTAATATATGCATAAATATTCTTTGCGCATATATATTATGTATATATTTATGCATCGTAATATGTAAATGTTTGTTATATGTGCTTTTAATGTCATAAATTGTAACAAAGTTTTCAACAAAATCCTAAAAAGCCGAAAACATGAGACCAATTTCATTCTTTAGCGTTTTGTACATTAATTCCTTAACGGATTATTCAGATTTTACTCGTAACTCATATGCGTATATTCAGAATACCACAAGTGAATACTTGTATAAATTATTTTTTAATTATAGATAAAAATGAATATTTTAGGTAGTCTTGAATTTTGCAAGAAAAAACGAATTCATTCTTGATATCGCCCATTTAGCAATATGTTCCATATAGATATCATGTTGTTATTAACATAATGACACTATACACTTCAGATTTTATTCGTATCTCCGTTTCAGAATATCAACAGTTAAATTAACACAAATTATTTTTTTATTTTGGACAAAAAATAGTATTTTTGATAACCTTGCATTTTCTAAGGACAACCGAGTTCATTAGAGATACTGCTCGTCTAGCATTAAGTTCTATATAAATTTCTTGTTGTTAAAAACATAATGACACCATGTCTTTCAGATTATGCTTGTATCTCATATTTGCATCGTTTCAAAATACCACCAGTTAAATAAACGCAACATACTTTTTAATTTTGGACGAACACGGGTATTTTGGGTAACCTTAATGTTTTCAGAGGCGAAAATGAGTTTATTCGTGATAACCCACATTTGACAATATGTTATATATAGATGCCATACTGTTTTACAGAAATTATGTCTCCATGTCTTATGAATAATTTCTCTATGTCCATGACGAAAAATATTGACTGGAAACTGCTTGTTATTTACTGTTTACTACTATTTACATTAATTCTAAGTTATTTATTTTTTTCAAAATGACTAAAACTGAAGACAATTTTTAATGATCATAGCAGCGATGCATCGTGTGGTAATCTCAAATGCTCTGACAATGAATCAGAACATTATATTTATCATTTTAACAGTGATAAGACTAAATAAAATAATAAATAACGCATAAAACATTTATTAATCCCATCTCTAGTAATGTATATTTACAATTTTAGTAAACAGAATTGTTCTAAAACAATTATATTTGGCAAAAACGGATCCATTAAAAAAGGCAGTATGATGGCCAATTGGCTAACGCTCTAGCCTTTAATACCCCAGACTTCAGCTTCGGATCCTGGATGGAGCATGGATGTTCGATTCTTAATTCACGTTAAAATTTAGGTCCCGATCTAAATAGCCTAAAGAGTGAAAACAATTACCGTAGAGCGACAAAGTAAAGCCATTAAAAGGTTAATCAAAATGTTATCCTGCTGATGCCAAGCACTTGAGAACTAAAGTACTTCTTCATAAGAGCATTATATATATATATAGTAGTTTCAGCTGTAATCAGGATCTTCCACGATGTCTACTACATTGCACCCATATTCGTAATTTTGAATTAATACATCCAGGATCGACACGTGAAATGTTGGCACGTCCTTCCGTGCACAACGAAAATGCTTTTTTCAGCCTACGACTTGATACATCGTGCATAGTTATCCTTGAGCCAGTGCTGATCCTCATGGTGAAATGTAAATTTAAGTCAAATTAAGAAATAATTAAATTTAAAAAATATAAAATTTGATTTTTTTTTAATCTGATAACTTATGAAATAAAAATATTAAATATTTAAAAAAAAAAATATGGGCATTTATCATTGTGTCAAAATCTTCAATCCAATTCCAAGACCTAATTAGAAAAAAAAAAAAAAAAAATAAAAACGACTTCGAAATCAAACAATTTTTCTTGATCGTGAATTCTTGTTCCTTTTTAATAATAATAAAACGATCCATTAATCATCGGGAAATGCATGGAGATTCCTACCTTTCAACTAATGTGATTGAAGACGAAGCAGATGTGAACTGTCGTCACAGTGATTGAGAGTTCTCTTCAGAGATAGATTTCTGGTACACGCTATCAGAGACAAAGCGACACTTGCAGTCACAGTGATTTTGCCATTTGAGTGATTAACGTTCCTCTCTGAACAATGTCGAAGCTGATTTCTGTCGCTAAAAGTTGTGCAAAGCAATGATGTCAAGATCAGTGACATTACTTAGTTAAATTAAGGCCTCTGAAAGGACTGATGTAAGGAAATAAACTATAATGGTATTTTTTTAATTTTTAATTTTGTTTATTAATATGTATTTTATTTTATTATTTATGTATTTTATTTTATTATTTATGTATTTTGCTAATTCGATGATGGAATGTGTGCATAATATTTTATTTGAATGTCTTTTAATTTTATTTCGTGTAGATTGATAAAGTAGAAATGTAGGTTTTATTTAGATCAATTATATAAAAAAGAAAATAAAATAAAATGCATCTATGTAGTTCAGAAAATATTTCATTATAATTTTTCTATGATAATAGCAATTTCAAAGAAATCATAAAACTGAATTTGTATAAAATAACAATAATAATAAATATATAAAATACTAGAAAAACAATGTAATAAACTATGTACAATAATCAAAATGATTAAAAATACACAGTTTATATCTACATTGTTATTTATGTAATTCTTTTTAATTATTTATGTAATTATGTAAAAAAAATTAAGTGAAAAACTATGTAGTTCTGAAAATATTTCATTATTAATTTTCGTTGATAATAGTAATTTGATGTAAATCGTAAAACTACATTTGCATAAGATAGCAATAATAATAAACACATGAAATATAACAAAAACAATGTACAATAAACAAAATCAAAATAATTACAAATATACAATATATATGCACTTTGTAATTTATATACTACTTTAATTTATCGCTGAAATAAAATTAAATAATTTATATACTACTTTAATAATTCAATATTATTTTTTGCTGATAATAGTAATTTCATAGAAATCATAAAACTACATTTGCATAAAATAACAATAATAATAAACACACGAAATATAACAGAAAACAATGTACAATAAACAAAATCAAAACAATTGAAAACATACAATATATATGTACTTTGTAATTTATATACTACTTTTATTTATCTCTGAAATAAAATTAAGTGATTTATATACTACATATTTTATATACTACTTTAATAATTCAATAGTATTTTTTGCTGATATTAAAGATTATTATTAATATTCTAATGCAGTAATTTCATAGAAATCATAAAATTACATTTGCATAAAATAACAATAATAATAATCACATGAAATATAACAAAACAGTGTATAATAAACAAAATCAAAAGTATTAAAAGTATACAGTATATATATATATACTTTGTAATTTATATACTACTTTAATTTATCGAGTTTTAAAATAAAATACTCATCTAAATTAATAAAATTATACAAATGTTACGCACATTTACTTAAACAGTGTTTCTTACGTTTTATAGAATAATTAATTGTTCATCATAATAATCGTCTAGTTTATATGAAAAATATGTTTCCTAAATAAATAAATTTTCTATTTGCTTAACTGGTTGAGTATTAATTTTATTCAGCAAATATTTATTAAGGATCTATAGCAGTGTTAAACATCGCTCTAAAAATATTTGCCTACAGATCTTTAAGCTTCGTAGACATCTGTAGGCAAATATTTAGACATGAAATAGTCTGATTAGTGTTGTATCTACGGGATAATGGTTTTCGAGGGTATCTACTAGTATTTTAACTCTTTTAAACAAAGACGTTTAAAAGCAGTGTCATCTAATTTTAGTCGAAGTAATTTAATTATTGATTATTTCTTGCTGTACCATAGGAAATCTGTACAAATGTTTTGGTGAAATACTTAAATAATCGATATAAAACTTTCTTTTTACACATTAAGCATTTAAAAGCATTGAGCAGTTCGTAATGTAACAATATTCAATGATTTATTTCTAATTTATAAAAATTGATTAAATTAAGTGGTAAATTTCTGCATTGCAAAAATTTTTTGTATTTATAAATTAATTGAATCAATAAAGTAAGAACTTAATTGCATAAAAATTTATTCATAAAAGGTAATTATAATTAGTAGACAAATTAAAATGGATTCATTTCCATTCATGGCCTTCAGAAATTATTTATTCAAATAATAGCTTCTTAAAAATAGGACAAAATCTACTATAATTAGTTAAAAAAATCTTTATCAAAATTATTACAAAATGTTTTTATTGGAATCTTTACAATCCAACATTTAGTACTAAAATTTTTTTTTAAAAAATGTATGAAATTAACAAGTTTTTTAAGTATGTGGAGAAAAATATTAAAATTATTTTTTTGAAATGCAAGAAAGCATTTTCTATTGAATATATTGAACATTTATTTTAAATATTTAGAGTAAATTTTTTTAAAGTTTATCGAGCTTGGAAAATTGATGTTACAAATTAATTTAAAACTTATAATTAATAATGAAACATGTATGAGTTTAACTATCATGAAATATAAATTTGAAACATTTTATATTTTATATCAGTAATTTTTTACTTTAAAAAATATTGTTGTTGTTCTAATGCAGCTGGTTGCTCTAATCTTACTCATTTAGCTCTACTTACTATACCCATAAATTTAACAAAATATTTGATTCAAAATCTCCATAGCGTAGAAAATCTACTAAGTATTTCCTATCTTTATCTTTTCTAGAAAAATTCTTATGTTGATGTACACCATACTAAAATAAGGAATATATATGGCAATATTCCTTTTGAATGCGTTTTTCCTCATCGCTTTGAGAGAGAAAAAAAATGTCTTCTAAGAACTCCATTTTGTACCTAAAATATATCTTACAGATCGAAAGTAAAAACACCGAACAAAAAAAAAAAAAAAAAAAGATACAGCTGTCCCTGTATACCCCAACCAAAATCTCGTTTGCGAGCGTCCAGCCTGCATTGCTTGCTACCTGGCATTTCATTTGTCAATGGTGTAATATCCTCAGGAGCATACGAACATCAAATATCGAAAATAAATCTCCTTAGACGTTGACGCACAGCGGACAGAAGTGGGAAAAGAGGAAAAATCAGGAGTGAGGTATAAATTTGAAGGGCTATCGACGCTTCTCGCGCCTCTCCCCCCTACCACCCCGCCCCCTTTTTCGAACGAAGTAGGGCAACGTGTGATGTATGAGTCCTTTTTCCCCCTCCTCTGAAAATCGGGAAAAGCTCCATCATGAGTTTGACTGTCAAATATCTAGACTTTCAATTTATAAAAGCGAACTGTCTGCCCCTCCATGTTTTCAAACTTTATCACTCAATCTCAATCCATTTCGGAGTTATAATTTTCCATGTTAGCCATTCATCTTGAATTAGAATGCATAATAATAGGTCCCGTTATTGGACTTATAAATTGTAGCCTGCCACGATTTGGGATCTCTAGTGTTAATATGTAATTTTTTCTTGGGATGTGAATGTCGAAAAGCTATCAATACAGGGTAAATTATAATATTAGTAATTTAGGCAATCATTTATCTTCGCATCATCATCTTCGCAGTATACTCTTAGTTTAAGGAATAGTATTAAAGTTATTAAAGAAGTGGAAAGTAATAAAAATAATGTATTTTAATCTTTATCCGTTGATTAAAAAATGAATCGGTAATACAACGCATGATATGCAGCCAATTACTTTTACAATCATAAATGTTACATTCTCGACTAAAATACCTTAATTGTTTATGATGTGCTCAATTTAGAAGAATAAAAATTATAATTGCTTTGAATGTTAACGAAAATATTTGAAAATGCATTTGCAAACGAAATGTAGTAAGACCCTTAAGAATATTATACATCTTGCACCAATAAAATGGTCTTCAAAGCTATCATAAACGGATGCATTTAATATTCTAAAGGCTGAAGTAGCCATAAAATATTCTGTGACGAGATAGCAAATTAACTGCTTCATATCTTTTTAAATAAATATTTTCTGATTTTCCCATAGACCATTTTCCATAGATCATCTTTCATAACATGTTGCGAGATATTGTAAATTATATGAAAACGGATAAATTTATTAATCTTATTTCTTTTAGAGCAAAATCACGTCTGTTTATTCAATCACAGTCTTTATTATTTTCATGGCAGACTTTTAACCATACATTTAGAATCATTTATCTTTCCTAATGCGTGTATATAAACTCACAATTTTATACTAACACAACCGATTATTCAATGAATTCCCAATGTTCAAATTTGCAATCTTCTGGAACTCTGTACTCCAGCCATTGAGAATTTTGAACGCAGCTGAAAAATGCTAATCTTGTCTAGCACATTTGGTCATGAAGGTTGATAAAAGACTTGTTTTATTTTTAAAGTCTATCGTATATTCTTTTACTATTGTATGTATGCACGTATAAATAAAATCATAATTGAATAACAATTCAGTCTGGCACTTATACAGAATCTGAATGATTTGATCAACACAATTCGTTATCCTATTAAATGATAAATTGTGCTGTAATCCAACGTGGAATTTGTATGAGCCATCACTTTGTTGTCAACTTCCCTAATTGTAATAACTTTAGTATTTATTTCTTGTTACTTTACCATCAATCCAAAATTAGTTATTAACCAATAACTCTAACCCACCCAGAGAATATTCATAATATGTATAGAAATATTTTTATGTAACTAGGATCTCTTGAGAGGAGTTGATATAACTACTTTGTCTTCAAGATTCATTTACACATTAATCAATGAGAACTTCTCCAACAAACCAATTTAAGAATCTCGGATCAAGTACTTGATTAATCCATCATTCTTTTGAGATTTCTGAAGACTTTTTGAAGATCTTTTTGCTTCAGTTCATATATCCATCACATCACAAGATTTTAGGGGAGAGGTCTTTTCTGTTTGGTGCGAACAGGTGGCACAGCACCGATATAAATTGCCAGCTAAAGTAGAGGTGTACTAATTAATTCCAATCTCGTAGTTAATTATCCTTTTCAAAGGGAGAGTTAAAACGAAACTGGTAGAAGGAGCATTAATTATATCTTTCGGATAATTGAGTTTTCTCAGCCCTCTTGGCATTTTTGTGCTACAATGGCAAAGTATTTCGTTTATTAGAACTGTGCAACACCATCCTGGAAAAAGATAAAGGGAGTGCAAAAATTTTTAAGGAGAAATTGTCTGGGATTGCAATTGGGTATTCGATCTTTTAATAAAATCACCTTGAAGCAAGAGATGAATAATTTGGAACTTGTGAAAAGAAGACGTTAGAAATTCGAAATCTTTCCTGTTAACTATTTTAATTAACAGAAATTGCCTTTTACTTATGTGTGAGATATTTTTGAAACCGAATATCTTAAGAGAAAGTATATTGCAAATTGGAAAAGGAGTTGAAAATTCTGATGATTATAAATTGGATCTTCTGCTAGAAATTATTTTCAGCTTAATATTATCTTGTTATGCTGAAATTTTATTTTGGGGTTAACATTTGTGTTATTGTTGGCTCGAAATAATTGAAAATATGTTGTAAATAATTACCTGGATTATCTTTAACTGTGCTTTTTCTATTTACACTAAAAAGGTAAGTAATTGTAATTTTTTTTTTTGCAAAAGATAAACATAAATTTTGTATTAATAAATACATATTAATAAATTTTAAAATTTACCAAAATATATAATTTTTTACATACATCTTTTATAAATTATAAAAATATCATTTCTGACATACATCTTTTATAAACTATAAAAATATCATTTTTGACATACATCTTTTATAAATTATAAAAATATCATTTTTGACATAAATTTTTTTATAAATTATAAAAATATCATTTTTGACTTAACATCTTTTATAAAATATAAAAATATTATTTTTGACATACATCTTTTATATATTACAAACATATAATTTTTGACAGATATCTTTTAATTATATGAATAATTATAACCAAAACAAGTAATATAAAAAAAATGTTTTTAAAGTCAATTCCTATTTTTTTTCACTATATTGCAAAAAGTTCTTTATAAATAAAGTTGAAATTTTCATTTTACACCTGCCGCCATCTATTGGTAGATACATTCAACTTAAATCTAAAAAAACTAAAATTAATTAATTAAATTTAATTAAGGAATTAATATTTGAAAAAACTGTAACATCAAGTATCATCCATTACAAGTTAAAAAAAATGTATTTGAACTTGAATAAAAAGTATTTTATTAACGATTGAAAATTTGAACAGGATATATATAGCGAGTGTGTGAACTAATAGTAGGAATTGAAAAAACGTATGTTTCTTTATATAATTTCAAAAATAAACAAGTATAATTTACCTTTAAATAGTTTCTGTAATTCCTGATGAGAAATGATTTTTAAAGATTGGAATTGAAACCTGTTTTCTGTATAAGAACTTGAAAATCGACCACGCCTGTTTTGGATATTATAGACAGAACTTCTGTTTCTACCCTTTAAACTGAATGGCCAAGGAAAGTTTTATATAAATTATTCCGTTATGTAGCTTGAATATAGCTTTAAGGTATAAAATATGCATTAGAGATATGCAAAAATTTTCTTGAATAATGTAACATTTTCGCACCCAACTGGGAAAGATATCTAGGCTTTACTGTGGCTTCTCTTCAGAATAAAACTACTGCAATTTATTCCTCGGCCATTTGAAAAGTTCGTGAATGAGAATGGATTCATATAGAAGGGAATAATATTTTAGAATTTTATATGAATGATTATTCTTTCCTGTTACGGTATCCACTTAGTTTAATCTACTTTTCTAAAATAAAATGATTTTGTAAAATATTTGATCTTTACGATTCTTATAATTTTAGGAAATAAAAATAAAGGTAAAATATTGTGCTCATTTAATGGAATTCCTTGAAAACAGCATTTTAGAAAAAAAAAGGAAATAATTTTTCAAAAGGGAATTGAAGGCATTTTCTTTTTGAAGTTAAAAAAAAAAATGTCATATTAAATTTCGAGACGTAGATTTAATGAAAACCTTTTAAGGCTTCTTATGCTTTTTCAATTCTTCCATCGATTCGAATTTTTGTGCTTTATTATAAACAATAATGCACAAAAATTTGAATCTTGGAAGCAATTGAAGTATATTTCGTATAGTAATTAAACTAAATTGGTCTATTTAATTTGTTTTTCATAAAATCATGTTGTTGGTTTTAAAGCATTGTTTTTAAATTGGAAAAAAAAAATTGTTGTAGATTATTGGTTTTAAAAGGTTGTTTTTAGATTGTAAATGGAATTTAAATGCTTCAGCTATTTAAATTTCCATTTTTTAAGAAAATTAATATTTTGCCCTACAGTTCATATCAATTGCACATACTATCTGTATATTTTAATAACCATAACTTTACTGAACAATGTTGTAAGATATTTATTATAATTACTGATGATAACTAATTATTATAAATGATGATAATTAATAACTGATGATTACCATTGAATGCCAAATATAAAAATTAAACAAGTAAATATAAGCAAACTTGACCATTTTTCAAAAACCACACTAATAAATATTTACAGAATGACATGTAATATTATATTCAGTATAATATTAATTGTTATCTCATTGTAAAAACGTTTATAAATTAATATTTTGATTATTCACTTGTATCTACGTTGCCTTCATATATTTTAGAAAAAAAAATCATAATTTAATTTGTTAGAAAACTAAAATGTAAACTAATGTAAGACAAAAGTTAATACAATTTACAATTTAATTGAAAGTTAAAATGCCCCTTCTAATAAAAGAACTGCTTTTTATATTATAAAAATAATGAATTTAAACAGAAGCATTAGTATTTATTGATAAGTGAGTCAAATAAATGTCAAAACTTAAACAAATAAATTTTAAAACAATGAATTTTTTATTTATAGCATAATTTTTTAAAACCCTCTACATTTTAAAATACTTCAAATAATTTTAATCGGTCATTATCACTTTATATTCAATTCATCAAGCTTTTATATTATAATTTATCTCATATTATTATTATGATAATAATTTTTTTTATTATTATAATTTAAAAATTATTCTCATATTATAATAATAATTTATTTTATATGTATCTCTATCTTTAAATGTATCTCATATTTTTAATATTATCTCATATTTTAATTTCTAAAAATACATTTGTTCCTGTAAGATTTTTATAAAACGGTCTCTTATAAAATAATAAAATTTCTATTCGATCCCTTTAATTTAAGCAAATTGAAAAGGAAATCAAACATTTTTAATTGAATCAATAAACTTTTTATTCCATTGTATAAAATATTTTTAATTGATGATAAAAAAATTGCTACCTTTGTCAAAAACATAAAGGAAATTGCTTAATTAAAGTTCTTGTCAAGAAATACGAATCAAACTTTTTTAAACATGCAATAGTTCTGCTGGGATTACTTACGGTTTTAAATAAAAATAATAAAGTTAGAGTGATAGTTTTTAAAGATTAACCCTTCAATAAAAAAGGAAAAAGTAGTTAAGCAATTATTGATCTTTCTATCGAATATATATATATATATATATTAGATTCTATTAATAATATTACGTTTTCAATGCATTTTATAATTCCAATAATAATATTTCTTGCAGGATTATATTTAAACTTTAAACTTTTATCTATCAGAAAACATTTAATTCATTTTTTTATAAATATATATTAACAAGAGTCATTATTAAGATTTTATTGCAAAATAGTTTTTCCAAAATCTTCATAAGAAATTATTGTGTGTTGAATTATTGTATTATTGCAAATGTTCATAAGAAATTATTATATTTTTTTTACAAAGAAAAATTAACTTTTAATTTGTGCAGTCATTAATTAATGATGAATGATAAATAAAAATACATATAAAAAATTAGAATAAAAATGTGTTGTTATATAAAAATTTAATTATGATTATTTTTTCCAATTTTAGTAAGACACCATTATTTTTTATAATATAGAATCCAATAATGTAAAATGTTGCAAATAAAATAATACGTGTATTTTAAACAAGTTGTAAGTTTTTTTTAAAAATTATATAAAAAATTTTTTTATAAATTTTATTTTACTGATTCGGTTATTTAAATTTGCTTAAAAATTAAAAATATATCATAGACATTAACCAATTTTTTTGGCATTGTCATTTTAATTTTAATGATGAATTTCACAATTCGAATTTTAATTTACTGAAAAAAAGGTAAATATACATAAAAATACAATTAAAATTTGACAATATAAAAATAATTAGAAATATACTACGTAAAATTAAATAAAATATGTTATATATTTTTTTTTTCACTATCAATAAATAATTTTATTACTTTAAATATTTATTTTACATTTCTATAAGGTATTTATTTACCTATATTTAATTACCATATTATGGAAAATATCATATTTTTTCTATTATATTTACCTACTCGCCATCAAAAAGTTTTTTTTTGTTGTAATGTTAACTTATTCAAAAAATGATAAATATACATAAAAATACATTTAAAAATTGACAGTATAAAAATAATTGACAATACACTATCTTATAGCATAACAAAATATGTTGCATAAAATTAAATGTTTTTTTTTAATATCTACTAAATGATTTCTTCTTTATATTACTTTAAATGTTTATTTTACATTTTTATATGATATTTATCTACTTGTCACCAAACGGTGTTTGATTGTAATGTCAATATATCCAAAAAATGATAAATATACATAAAAATACAATTAAAAATTAACAACATGAAAATAATTAATAATATAACTACGTAAAAGTACAACAAAATATGTTACATAAAATTGATTTTTTTTTTTTTTTTCACTAAATGATTTTTTCTTTAAGATTCCTTTAAATGTTTATTTTACATTTGTATATGATATTTATCCGTGTATATGATCCGTGTATATATTGTATATGATTTTTAATCTCAACCAAATTGTTTTTTCAATTTCTACTATTAGTACACACTCTCCCTATATATATTTATATATCTTGCTCAACTTTTCAATCGTTCATAAAATACTTTTTATTCATCTACTGAAGCTCAAATACATTTTTTTAAACGCGTAGTGGAGGACACTTGATGTTAATACAGTTTTTTCAAATATTAATTCATGAATTAAATTTAATTAAAAATAGTAGTCCAACACCATACATAGAAAGGAAAATGGAAAATTGCAAGGAAATTCGTTTTCTATTTTGTCACTTAATATTGTGATTCTATCATAGGTATATACATATTTATATCAATTGTAATAATTTAATAGAAAGTAATTAAAACTTTTCTTTGTTGACCTAAGTAGGAATTGCATATTACTTGTTTATAAAAAATTGCATTTTTACTATATGGTAAACAATTATAAGCCAGGATATTTAAATGTATTGCAACAAATTAATTAATTATTATTATTAAAAATTAATTTCGCGAGATAATATATTTATGCTTTAATACATTCTTTTAAGTAGTTAATTTTGCAGCATTGACATTATAATAAATAGTATTTTACAAAACAATAAAACTTTCCTTTTTTGTTTTGTGTAAAAAATTAGAATATAATAATAATAATAAGAGACTGAATTTTTAATAATTTGTATGTGTAAAAAATTGGAATAAAAATTTGTTGTTATATGAAATAACGATAACGATATTTGTTTTTATATAAATTCAGATTATTTAATTATCTAACGAATATTTGATACATTTTATTTTACTGATTCGATTATTATTTTTTAAATTTTTTTTTAAATATCGACTAAATGATTTTATGACTTTAAATGTTTATTTTACATTTTTATATGGTATTTATCTACTCACCACCAAAACTTTTTTTGTTGTAATTCACTATGCTACTGAATTTTCTAGGTTGCGCGTTAAAATAAATCGCATAATTTTGATACACCCCCTAAATTGAAACAAAAATATTTTCTCTCTTTCCAATTAAACTTTTCCCTTAAATGACAAGATTCCTTTTAAGCGAGAAAACGTTAAACTGTAAGAAAATTAAAATGAATTTGATGTTAATTTCTTTCCCAAAGTTCCCCCCTTTTTTTCCCCCATCTACCGAATTTTTTTCCCCTTTTTCCTTTTATAGTAGCAATTCTTTATGTTCTTTTATTTTTTTCGATGTTTATCGAATTAACATTCGAATTTTCCACCGAACTCGATTCTATTGGCCGTGTTTGCAATTATTAGAATGTTTTTGTGTGGGTAATAATTGTCTTCCGCCTTTTTTACACATTATTCATTAGTTTCGTTCATTGTAACTTCCCCTCTTTTATAAATAAAATAAAATATATAAAAAAAAACCATAATGTTCTTTTTCCTTAGAATAAAACAAATTATTTAAGCCTAAAAGAGGGGACATATTTCGAATTCGCGGCTATAGTAAAAACGCAGCCATGCATACAAGAAATCTTTTCATCCCTTGACATGCTATTGAGCGTTGCCATCAATGAACTCAGAGGCTTCTCGCGTAACTTTTTCTCATTTATTTCGTCGATTATTCCGATATGGAGGAACTGAAGCGAAAACACTATTTTATTATCGGACAATTTAGCAGATTTGATTTTAAATGATTCATTTGGAGCAAATACGGCGCCAAAGAAATATCTCTGAACTTTCTTAATGATCCAAGATTATGTCACTGGAATACTTATTTTTAATTCTCACACTACGGCAATTTATTCGAGGCACTCGCATTATCGCTAGTGTAATTAGTTTTTTAGCTTTGGCAGCAGCTCCGGAACATCTTTCTTCAAAATGGCTCTTAGAGACAGATAAAATGGAACAATGTTTAGAAATTCCAAACAGTATTTCAAGCGTTAAATATAAATATCTTGTTTCGAAGCTGCTTCATTTTTCATATCATCATTATCTTTAAATCCATTAGTATTTCTTACCTCTTAAAAAAGAAAATCATCGAAAGTTTAAAGGGGGCATTGAAATAATCAGATTAAATCTGATAAAGAATATAAATATTTGAGCTAATTTCAAGCGAAAAAAATTTTACCAACAAAGAGATAATCTTTCTGATAATGAGTACAAAGAGAGTTAATTTAGTTTGATAAAATTACTAACATAAAATATTCATTTGAGAAAAATTCTGCAGTTTTAAAATGTAAAATGTAAACATATTACAGTTATTAGTATCTTTAAACACATAGATTAAAAAGCATTTCTATGCAGTTCAATTCAAAACAAATCATTATCAAATATATTACTTGTTTTTATTTAATTAATTAAAATTTTAAATATATGTATAATTGAATTGCACAACTTTTATTTCACTAATTTGTTATACATATTAACTTTTTAATGAAAATAACACTTTGCGAGAATTTTATGAAGCATTTCTAATAAATGTTAAAATATTTTCTAAAATATTGTGATTTTTAAATTTAAACTTGAAACACTTGTCTTTTGGAGAAAGTAATTATTTTGATTTATATTTTAGTAAACAGATTATTAGTAAAAATAATCTGATATGATAAAATCTGATCTAAAATATTTAAAGCTTACGTGAAATTAAAATAATTAAAATTAAATTAATTAAAAAAATAAATAAACATTTACGAATTAAAAATTTTATTTTAAATTTTTAAAAAATTTATTTTTTAAATTTTATTATTATTATTAATTTAATTTTATTGTTAATTAAATTTTTTTTTCAAAATTTATTTTTTAATTAAATAAAAATTTAATTAAAATTAAACTAATTAAATTTTTAAAATTAAAATACATGTTTGCCTAACTTTTAGCCCAGTGTTAAAGCCATCATTTATTATAACACACAAAACGACTTAGGTGCGAATTTCCCGGCAGTAGTTCATTTATATATAACAGAAAAAAAATTAAATGTTCATTAAAATAATTGTTTTAATTAATAAAAAGAATATTATAATATAATATAATATACAACTACATATATATAACAACTCTATTATATGTTCTTTCTTTCTTACTTGAGATTCAAATAAAATGAAAGGAACAAAAAATAGAAGGAAAAAATGAAAGTGAAACTATTGGAAATGTATTTTATGCTGTTATTCATTTTCGCTAAAGTAAAAAGAATTTTTTTTTACAAGGAAATAATAATTAGCAAATAAAAAATGCGAATATTTTAAATTATGAAATATTTAATCTTTAATACAATAAAGAAAAGGAAATAAACTTTTAAAGGAATGCAAATTCTTTTATACCCATTTCACTTCAAAATAAGTAAAACGTTGAATTTTTATAACCTTTAAGGGAAAGTAAATTTTGACATTCGAGTTTCATTTGGATATAAAATATATGAAAAGATAACCAATTGCAATTTTTTCGTTTATTTCTGTTTCTAGTTATAAGAATTCCTAACAATTCCTTTAAGAATTTATGGGAAAATTTATATTTATTTGTAACAAAATATTTTAATGGGGAAAGATTTATTTTTTTAATCTATGAAAAGTGGATTGCTTAATCATTGAGAATTCTAAAACTTATAGAAAATAACTTTAAGTTAACATAGAAATGTTCTATAGGTTTTTAAACAAAAATTTAAGAATGCTCATTTTAGCTATTAACGAATCATTGAATTATAAATTAAATTAAAACAACAAAATGTAGTATATTTAATTATACTTTAAAGTGAATTAAATTTTGTATTTTTTCAAATTAAGATCAATTTAATTATTTATGTATAAAGTTACTTAAACTTTATATAGAAATAAAGTTTATTCAGTTTACAAGTCAGTTTATTCAATTTACTTTATAAATCATTATTTTAAATTGTATGTTTCAACCCAATATTTCAATTCTCATCTTATTTGTAGAAATTTGTCAAATTATTAACTGATTTATTCATAATATAACTGAATAGAATAACGGAATTCACTGAATAGGAATATTGTACACAATAATAATATTCAGAGATTAGTATGAGCGAATCAATTGATCTTTCTTACCATATATAACCAAATTGATATATATATATAGGGAATACAATTTTTTGGTAGTTTTTGAATTTATTTTATTCACGCACAGCATTATAGATTTTCTATGTTCATCAGATGCGATTAAGAAATAATAAATTCACTGCGCAGTTTTTGCATTGATATTCATAGGCCTTATGAAATGTCTATCATTATTCCTCTTACCATGAACGTCTCAAAACAACGACGCTACTTGAATTGCAGAACATGTATGGCTACTCCTCCATGTTTTTGAATGCCATATTTCCCATTCTCTTTTCCCCTTTAACCAAAAAAGGAGGGTAGACAATAGCAAGGATCTTTATGGTATTTTTACTTGACTAGATTAAGCATCTGGGTTTATAAGTTTCAAAAACCATTGTTAATTAGGGAATGTTAAATCGTCTTTTGAAACCATATTGGATCTTAAAAGTGCTAAAATGTTATTTATTTCCTTTAGAATTAGTGATACGATAAAAAACGTTTTGGAGTATCATGAATATAATTTTATGTTCACTAAAATTGAATCTCTCTATTTGATACTGATAAAATGGGAAGCCTTAAAAGTATGAATTTTTATTAATATATTATCAATAATTATTAATATATTATCAATAATTATTTATGTATTATCAATAATTATTAATACGCTATCAATATATAAATATATAAATCATTTCTTAAGCACGTTACAAAATACGATCGCGATTTGTCCGAATGCAAATGCTTTTGAAATCTTTGTCAAATAACTTGTTTTAAAATCATAGTTAATAATGATTTCAACTAGCAGTGATGTATTAGTAGTATTAGGATTTCAACTAATAATTTCTTAGTCAATTGTGATTTCAACTAGTAATTTTTAGTTAATTATGATTTCAACTAGTAATTTCTTAGTTAACTGTGATTTCAGTTCATTATGATTTTTTTGTATCAACTTTAATGAAATAAGTAACTTGTTTTCCAATATTTTTCTCACAATATTTTCCAGCGTATAACACAAGGATTCAAATTATTTTATGACAATATAAAAGAGCAGTATAAAATGAATTCTATAAATATATAGTTCTAATATTTTCCTATTTTCATCTATGTCAAATACCGATTTCAAAAGAATATAATTCACTTTTATTGCTTATAAATTTATATTTGTGATGCTGGAAAATGTTTTTATCTGATCAATAATTCGAAAGAAAATAAATCACTTTTTAGAACTTGAAGCTCTTAACTTAGGTTTGATTCAAATATAGATAGATAGATTACATTTCTTTCACTATCACTCCTTAAGAAAATATTAATTTAAACCCCAGACGTGTACATTTCTTGTTTTGATGTTTATATCATGTCATGAATACTCATCACCCTCCTTCCAAAGTTCAAAGCAGATGGAAGTTTATTTTTCATATGAATGCCCTTTTTATTTTACTGTATTTTTGAAAAAATTATATTAAATGAAAATATAAAGATTTATTTAGTTATGAGATACAGTACTAAATGCATTTAAATGTAAATTTTTAAACAAATTTTGGAATGTTAAAGCCTTATATAAAACATGTTACCTTAAATTTAATATTATTTTCTCAAAATTGATTTTTACTGTCTCTTTTAAAACGTAATATCTATTACAAAATTCAAACAATGAAAATTTATGCTATATTAATTTCTTCTTCAAAACAATAAGTTAAAAATATAATTATATATAATATGTTAAATAAAAAATAATGGTATATCCAGGAGCAATTTTCTGGTAAAATTTTATATTACAATGTTATTTATTATTTTTTAATAAAGTAGCCAGAAATGCAGCAAAATCAGCAATACCTATATTAAACCATTAACTGCAGCAATTTTTAGGTAGTGTAGTCGTAGTCCTCGTGGTCCACACCTATGCCAAGAAGAGCCAACCGAAGAGAAAAGGGCATTACATTCCGAAAAGGAGCAACTGTTCAGCAGTTAGAAGTGGTATGGAAGAAAACGCGTAAAAACTCCTTCCAGACAGTCTAACCGCTGATGTGAGACACTTATTTACATAGCCACATCCACCATCTAATCTTCTCGTTTAATAAGTGTGTAAAAGTGTCAGTATCTCGATAAGTGTCAGAAACAAATTTTGACAGTTTATGGAGACTCACTGTTAATGCAGAATCTGCTGATTTATCATATCTTTCCTTAGGGTATACACTGGAACTTACAGTTTTACTACTTGTATACATTCTAACGGATCTGTAATAGTTCAAGAATATATATATATATATATACATATGTAATCTTAAAATGAAATATTTTCTTACAATGCATGTCATTAAAATCAATTACAATATTTCTGAAGTCTTTATAACTTTTGTACTAGTCTTTTATTCAAATAAATGGTACTCAGGAAACCTATTTACAAATCTCAGTTATGAGTGATTTATTTCCTTTACGGCAAAGGAAAGGAAATAAGTTATTTTTTAGCATTTCAAGGCCCCAGCTTATCTAATATTACATTTACTCTATCACTACTTTCTGAACCAACATAACCGATAAAGAAAAGATGATATAAAAGAGTTGAATGTGAACATTTTATGCTTTGATATTCATAACACCCTGTAAGAATCTCATCAACTTCCGCTCTAAATAAATCCTTTACATCATCACTTTAAAACGGACTTGAAGGTGATGCCCCCAAAAACTTTACAAATGAATATTGCTATAGGTTTTATTTGACTCTTTGCTGGAATAGGTTTTATATATTTCTTTCATTCCAAGAAATTAAACTCTAGTAACAAAAAATAAACTCACTTTTATAAAGTGTATATCAATCGTATTGAAATTATGTCACTTTAAAAATTACACTTTTATTCATAACATTCATTAAGAATCTTAATCCAGATGATTTACGAAATTTATAATTCTCTTCTCAATGTTTAATTTTTTAGTACTGCGTTTACTTTTTTTCAAATTATTCAGTTTAAAAGAAAACTATTTTTTTGTTTTATGCTACCAATACTGGTTGTAAATAATTTAATGAAAGTAAGAAATTAATTACAATTAAGATTAATTAGAAATTAATTAGAATCTAATTAATTTTTAGATTCATACAAATCATCTGCCAATGATTTATATCAATTTATTTATAAATGTAAATAAAACAAAAATAATATAAATTGTTCTAATGACATTTATCCAGCTCTGAAGACTTATTAGACATTTAAATTATCAACATCTTCATTCTGCTTTTATCATGTATATACTAACATTACGATATTTTGAAACTCCTACATAACACCACTATTTGGAAACAAAATCAATCACCCTAAAGCATTTTAAAACCACAACATGAGTCTAATTTAATATACATTTTCCTCCATCACTACTTTCCGGGCCATCAGATGTGATTAAAAAAAGATAAATTCGTGTGCATTCTCTGCATTGATATTCATAGCACCCTGTAAAACCCTCATCACTATTCCCTCAGGAGGAAATAAATCCATTCCATCAACGCTTCAAAACGGGGCCTGCAACAGATGCTGGCTACCATTCCCTTTGCATATGAATGCTGGCAGCTTTTATTTTACACGCTCGTTCCAAAAATAAAAGGGCGGGGTGGAGGAAAAGAGATATGATTCTGCAAGTCCCACCCCCATCCCTCCTTTTCGAATAGTACCAGCACTCCATTCTTCACGCTATCGTTCCACGGAAAGCACCCTTCAGCCCCGTCGACATCGTAATTTAGGACGGTGACGTATATGCATGGCGATTCGACTGCCAAAAGGCCTTCTCTTCAAGCTGGGTCTTGGAACACATCGATCGATCTGGCATCAAAGCACGTTAGCTTAATGTTACGATAAGGACCCAGCATTTTGTGAAGCTGAAGTCCTCATCGCTTTTACATTCAGCGGTTGCCGATTAGCGAACCAAGTGAGGCGTAATCCTTGGTGCCCGTTCGTTTCGCGACACCCCAGTAGCCTTGGCGAGATTGCGCGTTGGTTCGCAGAATGGAGATTTCGGGCTGGATGGACTCGAATTCGCGTGGTTACAGTTTAGAAAGGAATGGTCGGTTGGTGAAATGGGGGTGGGCAGGGAGGTGGACGAAAAGGAAAGGGCGATATGCGAAATAATTCTGTTTTCCCTATACAAAAGAGGTCGCAAAAAGAAGATTAGAGATTGAAAGTTTGGGTTGTGGAATGTATCCATCAATCTTTGGGTTGGAGTGAAGTTGACAATAAAGAATGGTGGTGTGTGTTTTTTTTTTTTTCTTTTTGAAAATGGGAGTTATTTATCAGGCTCTTTTCAGTCAGTCATTGTTTTGCAGTACTTCGTACTTCTTGTTGGAATGAGTTCGATAAAATATATTTTTTCGGTGGCATAGAAGATGTGGTTTTGTTTTTTTTTATTTTGTAGTATTGAAAATTTTGCTTTCAATGTTTAGTCAAGGGTGCAAGATTATAATTAAGATGAAATGTTTTTTGTCACATATATGGTTTCTAAATACAAAGCAGAAATTTAAAGTATTAAAATTTTTAAAAAATGCAGGTGTATTATCTTTAGGAAATCATATTTTAAGGGAGTACTATATTCATGAAATTCGTAAGAACTATATTTTCAAATATTAAATAAAGATAATTATTGTTAAATTAAAAAAAAATCCTATAGATTATTTACTATTAAATTTTGTAAATCTGGGAAAATTCAGTAAATAAATTTTTAAACTTATAAACGAATATTTAGTAAAAAAACTTTTTGAGTCTGAGAATTGTAATGAAAATCTAATATTGATAATTAATTTTAATTTAATTAATAATTAATATTGTTTATAACAAAAATAATTAATAATTAATAATTAATTAATTATAATTAATTTTAATAATTAGCCGAAATTTAATTCAATACTCTCCCTATTCAAAATATACAAAGAAATATACATTTCTCAAGCGAATAAGATAAAATACGTTTATCTTTTTTGCATTACCAAATGTGCATATGTATTCCATTTTTGAGCAAGATAAAAAAAATAAATAATGCAAATGTAATATAAAAAATACATACGAAACAAACGAAGAAATATGGATTTTATGAACAGAAAAATTTTATAAAAAAAAAAAATTAAATAAATCTTAATATTTATTTCTTTTCAGTTTTTATATTCCATTATCTTTTCATCTTTCTAACACAAAAATTAAAAATAAATTTCCTTTTTTTAAAAATTTTTCTATGAATAATCAGATTCATTCTGTGTTGAAACAAAGATAAAGCAACGACGAATGGTTTTAATTTCTCATTTAGAATGATTTTACTACCAAGAAAATTCTTTTCAAAACAATCAAAGATCTCATGATTCAGATGTAAAAACGATAAAAACTACTCTTACTAATTACCCTAATTACTTAAGAAAATTCGAATCCCTGAAGTATTTTCCAAATTAAAAAATAACGATCATTTTATCATTTATTCAGATTCAAAGTTATGTTCTGAAGTGGAAATCGCAGTTATTTGTCTCCACTACACCAGAAACAACTCTGATTGTATTGTAGATTTAATTGCTAGAAATTTACTTTATTTTCTTTTAATATAATTTTTTCACGATTTCGAATTCGACTGAAGAATTTGCTTTATGAATGGGAGCCATATTCACTTTCTTTTGAAAGTCAATTAAAAAAATGCATTTTTTTTTGTTTACTGCATGTCGTTTTTGAAATTATTTATTGTTTATTCACTTGCGTGGTTTTATTTTTCAAATTCCTATAAAGTATAAGCATTTATTGGAACTTTACAGGATTTCATTTATCTTCATAAACTGACTTGTTATTTTGAAAGTAATTTATAAAGATTCGTAAAAACTCTTAGTGTTTTAAATTGAGTCTTTTTATAAAGTTCTTCAATTTCTCATTTGTATTAAGAAGAAATATTTTTTTATTGGTCCTATAGTCAAAATATAACGTTTTATTTTTTAATTTGGCATAAGATCAGATTTTTATTTGAATTTTAAGGAACTATTTACTAATTGAATTCCATACTAGTTTTAATCGTAAGACATGATTTATAAGTTTTCAAATATGTATGAAGTCGCCCATAGGTCTAAAAATAATTCGAGAAAAATTTTTTACTAAAGAATGGTTTTATTTCATCAAAGAATGTGCATTAACTTAATTAAAAACATTTCTCTTGGATTCTCATCTCTTTCTCTTAGATTGCAATAAATAAAATTTTTACTAACATGCTTTCTAAGAATTTATAATAAAAGAAAACTTTTAAAATTTTAAATAAAATAGATTACCGTTAGAAACTCACAGCTGAAGATATGTTTATGCAGCATTTATATGATTAACAGTTTATAGAACATATACTACAAAATGTTTTGACTTTATAGCGCATACTATAATTGTCTAATATACTATCATATAGCGTATACTATAGCGTATACAATTCAATTATATTACATAATACTATAATAAATTGAATTTTTTTAAACTCGAAAAATTATTTTTTTTTCTTGACACTAAATTATTTTGTAATATCTGTGAGTATTTGAAAAACAGCAAAAGAATAATCAAAATTATGTATTTGATATATAAAATAAATGACGTAGATATATTTAATCCTTACACGAATTCTAATCAATGTATCTTTTACATATAGCCTCAGCAGTTGTGCTTTCAGTAATAAAAAATGAATACATGAATTTCAGGAAATTATGCTAAATATGGTTAAAAGTTATGTATTGAATATGAATGAGTAAAATATCAGGAGTGTGAAAGATCACTTTTATTCAGTTAATCCATTTATAAAATTAATTCATGCATAATTTAATTAAAAGCACAACTTAAAAATAAGTAAATAAAATAAATAAAAATCATATTTCAAATAAATATTTAAAATTTATAAGACTAATACTATAAAATCAAAAACATTAAATCATGAACTTTGAAAATAGACAAAAACAGATCTAGAATTATGCTGATTGCTTTCCATTCATAGTTCTTTTACCAAATTTAGGTTTCTGAAGTATTAAGGGCAATCATAATTTAAGATTTTTGGCTGTAGACAAAATATAAAGAATTAAAGGAAAATAAGTTTTTCTTTATTATCATTAATTTCGCTATTCATTTATATTTATAACCAAATATTGCTTCCTTGCTAATGGAAACAAGGTTAATTGCGTCTGGCGTTGACTTGAACTATTATACAACCACTTAATCTACCACACATAGTCTATGTTAAAAGTCCCATCACTTTTTCTGCTACATTTCTCTAATAGAATAAATGCGTGCATTATCTGAAATATCATGATCCAAGCGAATAATTCCCTTGTAGAGAATAAGGTCCCCTCAACCACGACAGCACACTGACAGGGATTGCGTCCCGAATAAGACTTGTTCCAACTCCTGGAACTTTATCGACCCTCTATTGACCTCCGTCCAGTCCCAAATGACCCAGAGTGTCGATATTGACCACTTTGGGAATCCCTAATCTGGAGTGAGATATCAGATTGAGACAGAGAATTGGATGCATTTCGAGACGCTTCAGGAAAGGGCCTCACTATTCATTTCTCAGTTCCTTCTTTCCTTTCCATTTTCTTTTGCTTCTTTAAAGGAACAGTAGTGTCTTTTCCTTATCCTTACCTTTTCTTTAAAAGACGGTGTCCTTTTCTTGAAACCGATTCTTCTTATATATTCTGAAGAAATTGAATCCAGTCTGCAAAGTTTACTTGGTATATATATATAGGTGGATGCGTATAATATTCAAGCGTTTTATCCGCCTTATGTCGTTAACTTGACATGTTGGTATACTTAATCATTATTGTTGCATTACGAAATGGTACATAATTATGAAATTTTTGTAGATAAACATTTGAATGTCTTTGTTACAGATGCTGCAATAATGCTACGCTACAAATAAATCCCTTTTTTAGGCTATACAATACTTAAGAAATAGCAATTATAACGAAACTCTGAACATAAGGAATTAATTTTACAGTGTTATATCGTTATGTTTGCTATTTGTGAATATAATTTCATGGGATGCGCGGAACAGCACAAAGATATTACTTAATATTTTAGTTATTTATTATAACTGCATAGCGATATTTATTTAATATTTTAATAGATTAATATTGTAATTAAGGGTAAATTATAATAATTATTTGTATTGTTCAATTATTTTTTATTTATTTTATTTTTTTATAAGCAGTAGCACTTTGTACAAACTTTTATTACAGCAACTTACCAAATTTCATACTGATATTTTTATTGAATGCCGTAAGCATTATCAGACGATGCACACATTTTAATTGTTGTTCATTCTTTTTAGGATGTTCTTACATAAATATCTATATGATGAATCTGTTGATAAATTTTCAATTTTATTTTGGAAGTCCATTGAATTATACAATCATTTTCTTATTTTTTTAAGAGTCAGTTTATGAAATTCAAATATAAGTTGAAATTATATAAATATGTTTTTCTTTCAAGTTCAAAAATTATTCTAATTGTATCTTGCTAATCCATTGAATTATATGATAATGTTCTTATTTTCTTGAGCCAGTTATATGAAATTCATATTTAAGTTAAAATCATGTAAATACGTTTTTTTTTTTTTTTTTTTTTTTCAATTTCTTTCTTATTTTTGAAATTTCATTGTTGCATTTATAAATAAACAATTATATAAACTGCATTAATTCGATACATATTGGTTTCAAAAATTCTTCAAAAATATATATTTCTATTTTACAGAAATATATTTGGCTACATTTAATTAAGGAATTCATATTGATCTACAACTTTAAAAGTATTTTACTCTAAATATAAGTGAGAAAATGTCGTGTTGCCAAACATTTCCCAATTTACTCACAAATTCATTAAAAACTCCCTGCTCTCCCTTCGCCCAATCGATAAGTAAGACAGAGGGGCACGCATCTTTTAATTAAAACGACATATATTTGAAGTTTTAGAAATTCAATACAAACGCGACACTGTTTCCCTATTCCCTTAACTCGGTCGCCAAATCTGGAGACATACAAAAGGCGTCCCGGCCATAATTTGCATTTCAAATCGTTGGCGCTCTGCTTCAGAACAAAAGTACTGAGGCAATTCGAGCGAGCAAAAACATAAGTTAATAAGAAAAACATGCATTATGAATTTTCTACATTAATTTGTTTAGATTCATGTAAAAATATTAATAGTTTTTAAATAAGGAACTGCAAATTATTTTGATCAAGTGATAGAACTTCACAATTAGCCGAACATCGAATATTACATTTAAGAAGGTTTCAAAGATTTATGGTGGGATTATTTTAAAGTTTAAATTAGTCTTAGTGTTAAAGATTCCATATTTTAAAATTCACAAGATTTACAATACCTTAATAATTTTAGAATTGCAAATTAGCAATTGCATTCTACAAAAATTTGCTCTGAGAATGACTGGCTCGTGTTGGGTACCCATTTGATTGTTATACATAGGGATCTCAAAAGCGGAAAACAATTGGTGACCCATTTGTAAGCCATTATTCAATTCCTTCTATTAGCTCACACTCTCCCTATATATATCTTGTTCAAATTTCCAATCGGTAATAAAATACTTTTTATTCATCCACTCAAGTTCAAATACATTTTGTTTGAACTTGTAGTGGATGACACTGGTTGTTAATACAGTTTTTTCGAATGTTAATTCATTAATTAAATTTAATTAGTTAATTTTAGTTTTTTTTAGATTTAAGTTGCATGCATCTAATAATAGATGGCACCAGATGTAAGAGAAAAATTTCAATAAATTCCAAATTTTTCAAAAATTGCTTTTATTTATAAAAGACTTTTCTGCAATATAGTGATAAAAAGTAGGAATTAACTTAAACTTTTTTTCATATTACTTGTTTTGATCAAGTAACAGAACTCCACAATTAGCCAAACATTAAATACTACTTCTGAAAAGGTTTCAAACGTTTATGTGATTAGTCTAAATTAGTTCGGGGCTTGATGGACGAGTGGCTATCACTGTGGTGCTAGGTGCCACAGGTTCATGGTTCGACTGCCGGCAGGGCCATGGATGTGTGTAGTGGTTCGGAATCCACTTTAGACAGTAGGTCCCGGTTTAATATCATCGTAGAGAGTTGTAGGGGTAATGTTATTCCGTAGCATATCTTGAAGCTACACATGCCGTCTGGGTAGTGCTAAAGGAATAACAGCGGTGCAGCCCGTTCTTATGGAATAAAAATTACTGTTTAAGTATTTGGCTGCTGCATTAGAAAAAAAAAATGTCTAAATTAATCTTAGTGTTTAGATTCAATATTTTAAATTCACAAGATTTACAACAAGTTACTAATTTTAGAATTAAAAATTAGCAATTGCATTCTATCAAACTTTGCTCTGAGAATGACTGGCTCGTGTTGTGTGCCCCTTTGATTGTTATACACAGGATCTGAAGAGCGAACAAACAATTGCGGACCCATTTGTAAGTCATTATTTTTATGGAACAGGCCTATCTAATCTACGGACACTGATAAACGTAGTTACCGACCTGAAAATGTTGTTAATTACTGTTGCTGACAATACTTCAAATTTAAAATAATAATTATGCTAACATAAATAATTTTGTAGTTCATATTTTTTTGTGATTTCGGGGATCCACATTAATGTAACCAGTTTTTTTTCTATCACGTAAAATTGACACATCCCAGTGGCGTTAGAGAATGTCTATGCAGTCCAGCTGTTGCAATCTTTAGTCATATCTTGAAATCATTATAGCTTCTTTGATGAAAATCATAGATAACATAATAAGTAAAAATGGTGCCAAGTTCTAAATGGCTATAAAATATGAGGAAGGTGTTTTTTTGGGGTTTTTTTGTTAAAACTTAATGTCATTTTAATTTTAATATAAACTAATCTCTTTAATTATCTTCTTATCTTATTCTTATCTCTTTTACTAATCTTTTTAATTAATTATCTTTACCTCTAATACACTTTTTAATTACTTTTATTGCCAAATATTTTTCATGGCATTCATTGAAAAATCTCTGATGGGCAAAAAGGAGGTATTGATTTTCAGGCTATTCAGATACTGCTTTCTAGGAGTAACTATATCGCATTTGTGTGGAATAAAATTCAGATATCAATCAAATCATGCCAGATGCTCATATATTCTGTCACAACTTCTACGCAGTCTTCTAATATCAGTGACTATAGTGCATCCGATAGTGGTTTCTCACTGATATAATTTGAAATAAAAAGTGACAATTTAGATTCATTTGTGGTACTTATTCATATTTGCTAAATAACTCTAAATCTAATAACGCTAATTTTTTTTTTCATGAGTGAACCTTGTGGCATGGATGATCCATGCCACAAACTTTCACCCAACAGCTAATGACGGCCACCCGGTAGAATTAATCACCTTGCATATACTTGTCGTATAGAAGATAACACAGTAAATTCCTAACAGGCTGCTACTGTCAATGTCAATAGCATTGCCACAATTTCCACTAATTACTTGACTTATGAAAGCAGTGATTACAACTAACATTACTAGTTAATTCAAACCTTCCTCTTTTTATTCATTTGCCTACGCATAAGTTATCATTGTGCTAAGAGTTCGGTATGAAAAATTGGCCCTTCATACACGATTGAATGACATCAGTTGATCAAGACATCTGTCTATGGCTTATTTGTTTAATTTTCTTGATTCAAACTATTAAATTCTTATTATCCTAAACTATTATTAAACTGAATTACTTGACTTATGAAAGCAGTGATTACAACTCGTATTACTGGTTAATTCGAACTTTCTCCTTATTTATTCATTTGTCTGCATGAGTTATCACTGTGCTATGAGTTTGGTATGAAAAATTGCTATTTATACACTTTGAATCAGACATCAGTTGAGCTTGACATCTGCCCATGCTTTATTTGTTTAATTCTCATGATTCAAACGATTAAATTGATAAGGTAAAAAAACTCCATTCCCATTTAATTCCCCGAATAAAATAAAAGGACTTTGAATTAAAAAAAATTTCAATCAGCCCTCAAACCTGTCCATACATTCTGTCGCAACTTCTTTGCCGTCTATTCGTTTTTAAAATCAGTGACTGTAGTGCATTTGATCATGGACTTTCACTGATATAAATTGAACTAAAAGGACAATTTAGATCCCTTTATGATACTTATTCATATTTGTTAAATAACTTTGATAACACTAATCTTTTGTGTACGTATGTAGACCTCATTTATGCCCCAAACAGTGACCCAACAGATAATGATTAATCACCTTGCATATGCTTGACGTATAGAAGATAACACAGTAAACTCCTAACTGGCTGCTACTGTCAACGTCATTAACACTGCCAAATCTCCATTGAATTACTGAAGCAGCAATCTCCACTGAAAGCAATGATTACAACTCGCATTACTAGTTAATTCAAACCTTCCTCCTTTTTATTCATTTGTGCACTCAAGTTATCACTGTGCTATGAGTTTAAATGAAAAATTGACTTTATATACGAAAATCGCTTTATATACGATTGCTTATACGCGATTTAATCCTTTATATGTTACACTATTGAATTAGACATCAGTTGAGCATGACATCTGCCCATGCTTTATTTGTTTAATTCCCATGATTGAAACTATTAAACTGATAGGAGAAAAAAAAAAGGGTTCCATTCCCATTTAATTCCCCGAATAAAATAAAACGACTCTGAAAGAAAAATAATTGCAGAACCCTAAAACTCCGATACAATTGCGTAACCCAAATATTACAAGTTTAATGCGAAGAGTGCAATCCGATCTGGGTGACTCTCTGGGGGAAGTTCGCTCCGCCTGTCGGTCATAATAATTTAAGGGAGCAACTTGAAAGAAAGAATAACATTGAAGAGTGATAGTGTAACAAGAGCACTCGTGCTAGCTGAATAAACAGACTTCAGTCCACTGCTTGTTTGTTCAGGGAACTTCCATGCTTTGCTCGCCACCCTTGCTAACTTTTCGATCTGGTGGACATTTTTATTTTATCAAGGAGAGTGGGTTTTATTTCTTGTATATCTTCCTTTTCCTTAGCTGCCTGCCACTGGACAGTATTGTTTTGGCGTATTTCTTACAAGTAATCAATTTCGGTGTTTGCGTCAGCGTTTTTGGTATGTTATCTTTCGATGGCTTGAGCTTTCGAGTGCAATGTAGGAATGGATTTACTATTCAGGGATTTGCGTGCGTGCTGCTTTATCAATTTGTTATGCAAAAGATCTTTGAATCTCGCCGTATTTGTAATAAATTGTTTCTTAGCCCATATTTTTATCATTTGTAGGCACAATCCCTTATTTTTTAAACCAATTTTTATCGATTTTGAAAAGTATCAAATAAATATGCAAAGTTGTGTTTAAATCTTTTTTTTTTTTTTTAAATAAAGTTATGGGGAATGTATTTTCGACATGTCTATTGACTACTGGAGTAAAGTAAAAACGAGTTCCGATATACCAAAAAAAAATTTATATGCTTTTTCATTTATAAGGAAGTTATATGCTTTTTCATTTCTAAATTTCTAAGAAAATTAGACTTTTTGCCAATTATATAATTTACAAAATATGTATAACAAACATAAGTAAAATAATCCATTACATCGCGTAGATCGAGAGGAAAACAATCAGTGACATAACGGAAGTTTTTTTAAAGATTGTGTGACATTATCCCCTTAAAAATTACGTAAAATACTGCGGCCTGATGACCAATTGGCTAGCGCTCTACCTTTGGTACCATAGGCTTCAGGATCGAATCCTGGCGATGGCATGAGTGTTTGTTAGAGGTTCGGAATCCACGTTAAACAGTAGGTCCCGTTAAATTAGCCTAAAATGTGCATAAAATGGCCGCAGAGTGACAACAAACCATGCAAAATACCTGAAGGTCGATACAATGTCGTATCTCTCTTAATATAAAGCAATATGTTTATCTATTGATTCTTATCATTGACATTAGATAATATTTAAAATCCAATTTTTTATTTAAATTAAAGTTTTATCTAGTCCCCAGTCAAAAATTACGAAATTAATTATGAATTATGTTTTTACGCAGCGCCAATGATTTATGGTTTTTTTGAAAAGATTAATAATGGGGAATGTCACAACCCTTTTATTCCTGCCGACATTTTAATGCTTCGCTTCTCATAGCTTTATCGTTTGTTCTATTATTATTATTCTTCCACTAATAAATATTTTGTACTTGAGATTTAGATGTTTTTAAATGCACTTTTCATAGTCATAAAAGTTTTTTACATAAAAGTTTAGTCATAAAAGGAATTTTACATAAAAGTCATAGTCATCATAGTCATAAAAGGAATTTTACATAAAAGTTTACTAGCGGTTTATTATAATCATGTTGTTTACCATATTGATGCCTTAATTTAAAAAAAATAGTTAGAATTTAAAAATGTAAATGCTTGATTTTTTCGTGTTTGTCAAACTAAATTTATTTTATTTTCAATGGCAGGTAATTATATGCTTATAATAAATAAATGAATGAAAATTTCTAAATAAATGCAATATTCATATTTTTTTATAAATATTCGTCTGTTGGTAGCATGCGGACTTCTCTTTACTACCAAAATTAAATTTTTCAATCCAAATTAAAATTCCAAGAGAATGAACGTCATAAATAAACATGAATACAAGCATCTATTCTTTAATACAAATTTTCTTCTGTTTTGTTTTATTGTGTTTATTTATTTTATTCTATTAAAATATTGTTAAATAACTTTAAAAATATTTAAATAACAATAAAAAATTCGAATTACAGAAAAAGTAATTGTAAAATAAATACAGAAACTAAACTAATTGACTAGATACATATTAACATTTATTCGTTTAACAATTAGCTACATATATTAAAATCAATTTTCTTTATAATTTCAAACTATTTCTATTAATTCAAATTTCTACTTTTTCTACAAATAAATAGTGAATATTGAGACTTTGAATCAAGTCTAGAAAATTCAATTTCTGACTTAGAACATTACGTACAAGTTTTCAAAATCTTAGCGGACTTAATGTTCCAACAACGTACTATAAACACGATCCTTAAAAATACGTGTTTGCAGCAATTTGGGCCATAAAATATTGAATAATAACTGCCTATAATAGAAAATACCTCAATAGACGGGATTTGGCAAAACTAAACAGCGAAATTCTTTTACGAGTTGCTTTTATGACCCCTCAGATTCCTCGTGTTATTTGGAAATTAACTGCTTGGAGCACCGCATTGTGGCAAAGGCGAAAGTAGTTCTATGGGCATTAAATGTATTAGGCCGTATGCGCTACGTTTCCTCAGAACACCCAAAGGGCAGTTAAGAGTTATTTCTTATGGCATTTGGGTTGGCTTATTTTAATTAGGGAACAAGTTTAATGCTTTTCGTCTCTCTGCGAGTTTTGTTACAAATTAGAAATGTATCGATATGTTTTATTTAATTTCAGAATGGTAAATCGAGTTTTATTTTGATTGCATTTATTTTAATGTAATAGGGATCTAGGCGTTGGCAGTCAGAGATCATGATACAGTTAAAATTTGATACAAGAGTGTAATATTGTTGTTGTACCCGACTAGTGGAGCAGTGTAACGTATGTAGCTATCATGGAGGACTGATTGGGTTTGAATCTTCTGCTAGTATTTATTAAAGACACTGCTTTGAAATACGGGGAAAATCAATGGAAATCGTGATGATTTATATAAAATATTTCGCATAAATAAACATAATGTCTGGTAATAGTCTTTTCCATACGACACTCAAATGCAAAGTAGTTACCCCTTGAATGTTTTCCTGGAAGGCCTCTCATATATATATATATATATATATATATATATATATATATAAATATATATATATATATATATATATATAAATATATATATATATATATATATATATATATATAAATATATATATATATATAAATATATATATATATATATATATATATATATAAATATATATATATATATAAATATATATATATATATATAAATATATATATATATATATATATATATATATAAATATATATATATATAAATATATATATATATATATATATATATATATAAATATATATATATATATATATATATATAAATATATATATATATATATATATATATAAATATTATATATATATATATATATATATATATATATATATATATATATATTATATATATATATATATAAATATATATATATATATATATATATATATATATATATATTATATATATATATATATTTATATATATATATATATATTTATATATATATATATATATATATATATTTATATATATATATATATATATATATATATATATAAATATATATATATATATATATATATATATATATATATATATATATATATATATATAAATATATATATATATATATATATATATATATATATATATCGTTTTAATAAAATGTAAATTAATGCTTAAGAGAAAGATAAATAATATGTATATATTGTTTATTTATTTTATATCTTATACACATAATATGTACATATTAGTATTAAAATAAAATCAATCTTTTGTGCTATAAGTTATACCACATATAAATTAATTATTTTTATTTAGCGCAGTACCAAAAAGTAATATTAGAGTTCAAAGTTTTATTATTAATGCTATTAAATATTATCTAACAGTATAGTTATGAAAAAAGCAAATTCATAAAAAATAGATAATGTATTTGTTAAATTGCTTTCTTATAAATTTTTTTTTAATACGGAGAATTAATATTTCCATGTGCAGAATTTTATTAATACTCCAGCTACATTAACAACTTTAACGATTGTAATAATTTTTTACAACTGAATAAAATACTTGAAATTAGACTGTATTAATAAGTCAAATAATTATATGTAAATAATTTAATGCATAAATGAGGAATGCTCATATTAAAAATTATGTATATATATATGCTAAAAAGTTTACATACAGTATTTAAAAAGTTTAATAACTATTTGGTTTTACATTTCACTAATTTAATATTAGTTAGAAATAGGATTTAAATTAAATCCTATTTCAAATTTTTAGAACGAACTTTCATGGGCAATTTGAATATATTTCTGTCGTACAATATCGATGGTATATATTTCATTATTTTCAAATACCTCAAGAGCAGTTAGTTAGTTTGACGAAAACGGTTTAATTATGTTATTCTACTACTTAGTAATTATGTACATACACAATGTGTTTAATTATTGATGGGAAATGTTTCAGAAGTAATTAAATTTGGTAATTCAAAAAACATTTTCATTAATAATTACTGAAACGTCTGCTTCACCGCATACGAAGAGGAATTAAGATTCAATTTCAAATCTCCGGATATTTTCATGTAAGCAATAAAATTTTTGTTGAATGTTTTATGAAGAAGGAAATTACTTTGATTTCCTCAGGCCAAATTTTTGAAATCAGAGAAGTAGAATAATTAATGCTAAGGATTTACCTGCTGAGATATGTTCAAGAGGATAAATAAAATTATTTGTCAATGCAGTGAATCTGAAAATATAGTTGGAGAATATTGCTGATAATCTATTCCAATGTAACCTTTATCAATAAAACTATCTACAATATTCCAATTGATAATATTATTTCTTATGTATATTCAATTAATAAATTTATGAAAAAAATACCATCACCCAAAAAAACATGATGGACACTGGACATTAAAAGGTTAATTGTTCTGTAAAAGAAAACTACTAAATAACTTTCTTTTTTTTTGTCTATAAATTAGTCCTATCGATGAAGATAAAAATTACAAAAGAAAAAAAGAAAAACTGAAGACATATGTATAAGATTTATGTGCGTATAGATACATAGAAAACATAACCAATTTCAGAGGATTATATAAGTTGTTGAAGTGATTAAATTTAATATCCTTAAACATATGCACATATTAGTATGTAAAGAATAAATTTTAACCCTTTGCACTCGCTCCGGAGCCATTTAAAATTTGTCTTCAAGCTCGAGGGCTCCGCTGCGGAGACAATGCAAATAACAATATAAATAATGCGTATATTAAACTTACATGTGAATATGATATTTTCACTAAAATTGCTTCGAGCTGCTGGTAATACGAATGAAAAAAAAAATCGAGCGCAAAGGGTTAATTGTTCAGCAGTTATTTAGAAGAAAGGGAAAAAATTGTCAAATAACCTGTAAAAATGAAATTATGGAATACAAATTCTCAGGTCAGGTTTTTTTCGTACGTGTTTGATGACTGAATCCAAATCAAAATGCATCCAGGTTAGTATTCCGATAACATGGATAACCGAATTACCTTTCCCGAATAAGCAGTAAAGGTTAGCATTAATAAAGAATTCTATTCATCAGAGAAACAGCAGTTATCAAGTAACTGTGTGTGTGTCTAATGAAATGAAAACAATAAACAATAACGCATAAATCCTTACAAAAATTAAAATATTCATGAAAAATGTATAGCAGTAAAATAAAAATAATTTGAATCCATAGTTATTAAATATATGACATTTTAATTAATATAAGTATTATTGCTGATTGCTACCATTTAACACTACTGAATTAAATTACTTAATAATTGAATGAATTATAATTTTTGATTAATAAGAATCCAAACATAAAATCTTTCGTAGAATAAACAACGCTAAAAAATGCATTATTGGACAAAAATGAACTTCCTTTTCTTTATATTAATTTATATTACATTGTAATCTTGAATAAATTTATCAATCATTTAATTAATATACATGAAATACTCGAAAAAAATCTAATGTGATTGGCTTATTTTTGATATCAGCGCATTTATTCCTTACATTTTCTTAAACCAGTATTTCAACATACATTAAAATTACCATAATCAAACTTGAAATTATGATAAAGATATAGTTTTCCTGTCCGAAGTTACGATAGTTTAATAATTAGAATAATGAGATAGATGACGTATATTTTGACTGCTATACAAGAGAATATCTCTATCACAATTTATATGATATATTAAGATATACTATCGTTACTTATGTCGCAAAGTATAATAAGTTTATAACTTCTTATTTAAATATTCTTATCTTGAGATGAGATTTATTAATCTGCACTTTTATTAGAGATAAAAATTTTTAAATCAAATATTAAAATAACTGAATTATTATTAGCTGCTTGTCAATTCCGTGATAACCTGGCGATTCCCTATCATTTATTCCCCACCAGAATAGAGATTAATGGTGGGAGACAGAAAGAAGCATACGCCCTTTGATTGTCATCTTAATTATACTCTATCGTATCACCCAGCTGCATGGCTTTCACGGAATTTATTAAAAGATTTCAGGTCCATGTCTCAGCAATACTATTTTCTTTGTATTGTATTGCATGCGTCTATAATAGTGAAAGAAAGTTTAAGATATGACAATTAATAAAAAATATTCCACGTGATTTTTTCATAAAATGACAGATTTTGGAACAATTGTAAAGCACTAATAATTATACTTCTACTTTTGCTTAAATTATTTTGATGATTTGCCAGTGCATGTATTTGGGACTTTATATGAAAATTTTTTTTAAATATCTGTAATATACAAATATTTTGTAAATTAATAAAGTATATATAGCCAGATATTGAAATATTTTTTTAAATTAAAATTTAATAAATATTTTAAAATATATTTATAGATACATATATATATATATATATATATATATATTGTCTTATTTTCAATATATATATATATATATGATATATATATATATAATATATATATATATATACAAATGCATATATATATATATATATATATATATATGTGTGTGTGTGTGTGTATGTATGCGTGTGTGTGTGTGTATGTATGCGTAGAAACTTATACATAAGGAATTGTCTCGTACACAAAAAAAATGCCGTATCTTCCGTAATATATGAATTATAATCTTATATGCAACTTATAAAAATTCAATTTGAAAATTATATTTATAGCTACATTCTGTTCAGAAAATTTGAAATTATTTTAAATGAATTTTCATTGTCTTATTTTCAATTGTTTTAAGTCATATTAGTCATTTATATCCGTGCCTTTATTACACCTTAAACAAAGGGAAGACACACAAAATTAAGTTATTTTTTTATCTTCATGTTCGCTTAAAAATTCTTATAGAAAAAAATTTAATTCAAAGACTAAAAACAAATCCCAAAGTGATTTTTCCAAACGTTATCAAAAGGCCAGAAGAGTGTGTCCTTTAATAATTTTCGAAATCACTTCCATCTTTCGCCCAGAATATTTAGGATACTACACTCTGTCAAAGCAGTAAATGTCGTTTAAGTCGTTAGTATCTGCAGCGTCTCTTTATTAGTTCCTTCATGATGATGAATTGACACGGTTATTGCAGGACATATTTTTACTCATAAGCTCGCAACATTTATCACGGTGATTAAAAACGCCAAGGCTGCTGCTTTTCCACGTTTCGGATGCTTGTCTCCAGATTTGCTACAACAAACAAAAAGTGAATGCTTTGGCCTAGTTGGATCGAAAAAGTGTGTATTTACTTCTCTTTCCGTGTTGTATTACACAATTGTTTTTGTAGTTTTCTTGTGACGTAATATAAATAATATAAGAAAGCATCTAATAATACAAAGGCACAAGTTAGGATATTTATTATTGATGGTACATGTTGTGATGAAAGGAAGGAAAATAAACATTCATATAAAATTAATTTATCTATGAGGATTAAGGTATAGTATATTTACTACAAGTAAATGCTCAAAATTCATTGTTGCTTGTTTAGAAATTATTTATTTAATTAACTAATTAGAATTCTCTATAGAAATTATTTCATCTATTTCAATAAATAAAATTCTCTATAGAAATTATTTCATCTATTTCAATAACTAGACTTCTCTATAAAAAATATTTTATTCCTTTAAACAACTAGAATTCTCTATAAAAAGGATTTCATTTATTTCAATAACTAAAATTCTCTATAGAAATTATTTTATCTATTTCAATAACTAGAATCCTTTATATAAATTATTTTATTTATATTAAATTGTGAGACATGATATATAGCTGAAAATATAGGTACAAAAATATAGATTTACAAAGAACTAAACACAGAATTTTATATTAGGAATTACTTTTCAACTGTAATGAAGTTTAATTTTTCTTTCAAAATGTACACATGATTCATCGCATTAACTAAAGTTGAAGACTTGTATTAATAATTGTTTTATCTTATTTTTGTTTTAGAAAATAAAAAACGAACATTAATATAAAATTCATTTATCTATGAGAATTAATATTAAATAACTTTACTACAAGTAAATGTTAAAAAAAAATATTGTTGCTTGGCAAAAATTGTCTTAGATTCGTCTATAAATTATTTATCTATTTAAATAATTAGAATTCTGTATAAGAATTATTTCATCTATTTAAACAATTAGAATTCTGTATAGAAATTTATTTATTTATTTCAACAATCAGAATTCATTATAGAAATTATTTTATATAGATTAAATTGTTAGACATGATTTTTATAACAATAGTTTAAAAAATATACATACAAAAATATAGATTTACAAAGAACTAATTACAGAATTTTATATTACGAATTAAATTGCAACAACAATGAGGTTTAATTTTTCTTTCAAAATGTATGTACGCTACATGACATTATTAATGTTGATGACATATATTATTGTTTTAGGAAATAAAAAAATAAACATCCCTATAAAATTCATTCATCTTCAATTATTAAGATATAATAACTTTACTACGAGTAAATGCTAAAACTTTATTGTTGCTTTGCAAAAACTGTCATAGATTAAGAATAATTTAATAATAATTAATAATAATTTAAAAATAATTTAAAAATAATTTAAAATAATTTCTCTAGAAATTATTTAATCTATTTAAACAATTAGAGTTCTCTATAGAAATTATTTTACCTATTTCAACAACTAGTATTTTTTATAGGAATTATTTTATCAAGAATAAATTGTTAGGCATGATTTTTATAAAAATATTTTAAAAAGTATTGCGGAAGATATAGATATAAAAATATAGATTTACAAAGATCTAGTTACATTTTTTTATATTATGAATTAATGTGCAACTGTAATGAACTTTAATTTTTCTTTAAAACTGTATATATGCTACATCGCATCTCTACAGTTGATGACATTTGTAACATTAGAAAATATAAAACATGCCTCCATATAAAATTCATTTATCTATGAGGATTAAAATATAATGCCTTTACTACAAGTAAATGCTAAAAGCGTATTTTTGCTTCTCAAAAATTGTCTTAGTTTTGTCTCTGGAAATTATTTATCTATTTAAATAATTATATATATCTGTGAAAATATCTTATACATTTAAATAATTGAAGTTCTGTATAGAAAATGCTTTACCTATTTCAACAATCAGAATTCTTTATAAAAATTATTTTATGCAGATTAAATTGTTAGAAATGATTTTTTCAAAAATAGTTTAAAAAAATACAGCTGCAAATATAGATTTCCAAAGAACTAAGCGCAAAACTTTATGTTATGAATTAATTTGCAACTGTAATGAAATTTAAATTTTATGTATGTTTGCTACATCGCCTTACTAAAGTTGATGACACTTATTACTTTCAGAACAGTAGACTCACCAGTGTGCAATAAACTAATGTTCTTTAGAAAAGACAAAATAGTTGCATTTAGTGAGTTGAATGTAAAAAATTATTTTGCATGTAATAAAAGATGAACAAAATTCATCTACATAAAATTATCATATACAAAAGTTTCAAATAAAAATGTGGGGAAGATAGCGAAACTAATCACGATTAATGTCTTTCGTTCATGAGAGACTTTATAAAATTAAACAAAAATTAAAACTAATCTGAGTGTCCTATTTCTCAAACTCCAGAAAGAATACGGGCATATAAGCATATTTCTAACAGTACTTGGAATATAACTGAAAGAAAAAAATGAAAAGGAAAATGTTGAACAAGTTGTAAGATGACAGAATTAGAGCAAGACGGTTATATAACATTGTGATCTCATTCCTTGACTTCGACATAGAACATTTCCTTTTATTTTTCTAAATCTGGCAACATTACATCTTTTATCTTCGTTTAGACGTCCAGAAAATTCTACTGTGATTAATGAAATAATGTTGTTTTAAAAATTCATTTAGAAAAATATTAAATATTTACATTCAGTTAAAGAAATCTTAAGTCTTTAATCAGTCTTTAAAGAAATTTTATCTAGATTTCATATATTTCCTAGTTTTGCAAGAACATTCTTGAATAAAATGGTTTTAACCCAAGTGTTGAAAATTCATGTATTGCAGATTATTTAGAACATTCTTCTATTATTCCAAAATGTCTCAACTATACATATCAACTCAAGTTTAAGAAATTCCTGTGTCACAGATTAGAACATATTATTTTGAATATTTGTCTATTATTATTTTAAAATTCCTCAAGTAGAATGTTGTATTGGACACTAACTTTTAGAAAGAAACAATGATAACAGTTGCCTGAAAATTTTCATTTCTCACTTTAAAGAAATTTTAACTTTATATTCATATATTTTCTAGTTTTGCAACATTCACGAATAAAATGTTTTTAACTCATGGTTTAGAAATTCCTCAATTAGAAATTAGAGCATATTATTTAGAATATTCTTCTATTATTTCAAAATTACTCAATTAGATTGTTGTATTGAACAACTAATTTTTAGATAGAGGCAATGATAAAAAATTCCGATAATAAGCATACGATTATTTTATACAAAAAGCATCCTAATTAGAAATAATTGCTTCTTTCGTAATGAATGATATTTCTTGTAGAAAAAACCAAGACTATCATATAATTCACAAAAGTATAGCATCCTTAAAAATGGCTGCTTATATTTCTTTCTTAAAAAATTGATTACTTAAACAATTTTCAGGAAATAGTTGTACAGAAGCAATAACATAATAACGTTTCAAATAACGTAAAAAAAATTTAAATTGTACTATTCAAAAATCGTAAAAAAATCATCTTACATTAATTGAATATTTAAAACAATTTAAGAATTATCAAATAAATTATTCTAAATGCAATTAATCAAAATTACTGCAATTTTTTTTACCTTTATATTTTTAGTTTGTTACAAAAAGAATGTGAATTATATAACATACTTATTTAGTAATATAAAATTGTGTAAAATTCTTTTTCATTTATAAAATTATTTTTTTTTAAAATATAGTTCAAAATTATACAAACGTTTACTTTTAATAAATTTAATTTCCTATATTATTACTATATATTACTGTATTATTATACAATTATATATTACTCTATTATTGTACAATTATATATATTACTATATTATTGTATAATTATATTACTATTAGTTTATTAATTCAAACTCCACGAATAATAGATTTGTATTAAGGTGAATATTTATCGTAATGGAGACAAATATTTACCATAATCCTTGTAAATATTATTATATTTTTGAATGATGTCGTGAGTTCTTTGAGTAAAGTCAACAATGCTAAATATTATTTTAAATAAAATTTATTTTTCCACATAATTGAATTAAATTCAATTTTCAGCATTATGAATTAAAATACATTAACATTTGCAAAAATTACATAACCAAAAGAAAAAAAAAATGATTTTGTTATTTGAGAGTAAGCCAGTCATTAATGGATAAAGATAATTAAAAACCATTTATTATGTCATCCAAACCATATATTCATTATCAGTATATTAACTCTTTTTTACGAGATTATTACAAATTAATAAATTGTTGTGTACAATTACCTCAATTTAATTTTGAAACCATTTTGAGTCTTATCACATATTTATTTTAAAAAAAAATTTTGATTTAAAGAATTATACACTGAAGTGACAAAAGTCATGGGATAGCAATATGCAAATTTTCAGATGGTAGTAGCATCGCGTAGAACAGGTATAAATGCGCAGTGCTTTCTCAGAGCTTTCATTTCTGTTCAAGTTATTCATGTGAAGAGGTTTTGACGTGATGATGACCGCACGACGGGAATTAGCAGACTTTGAACGCGGAATGTTAGTTGGAGCTAGACGCATGGGACGACGTTAGGGAATTCAACATTCCCAGATCCACTGTGTCAAGAGTGTGCCGAGAGTATGAAATTTCAGGCATAACATCCCACCATGGACAGCGCAGTGGTCGACCGCCTGCACTTAACGACCGAGACCGGCGACGTCTGCAAAGAGTCGTAAATTCTAACAGACAAGCAACACTGCGTCAAATAACCGCAGAAATCAATGTGGGACGTACAAGGGACTTGTCTGTTAGAACTGTGCGGAGAAATTTGGCTTTCTTGGGCTATTCCAGCAGAAGACCGACTCGAGTGCCTTTACTGACAGAACGACATCGCTTGCAGCGACTCTCGTAGGCACGTGAGCATATCGGTTGGTCCCTAGATGAATGGAAAACCGTGGCCTGGTCCGATGAGTCACGATTTCAGTTGATAAGAGCTTATGGTAGGGTTCGTGTGTGGCGCAGACCCCACGAAGCCATGGACCCAAACTGTTAGCAAGGCACTGTTCAAGCTGGTGGTGGCTCCGTAATGGTGTGGGCTGTTTTTTCATGGCATGTACTTGGTCCTCTGGTGCGACTGGACCGAACATTGACTGGAAATGCTTATGTTCAGCTACTTGGAGATCACTTGCAGCCATTCATGGACCTCATGTACCCAAACAACGATGGGATTTTTATGGATGACAATGCGCCATGTCACCGGGCCACAACTGTTCGCGATTGGTTTGAAGAACATTCTGGACAATTCCAACGAATGATCTGGCCACCTAGATCGCCCGACATGAATCCCATCGAGCATTTATGGGACATCATCGAGAGGTCTGTTCGTGCCCAAAATCCTGCACCATCAACGCTTTCACAATTATGGACGTCTACCGAGACAGCATGGCTCAATATTCCTGCAGAAGACTTCCAACGACTTGTTGAGTCCATGCCACGTCGAGTTGCTGCACTTCGCCGGGCGAAAGGAGGGCCGACACGATATTAAGAGGTATCCCATGACTTTTGTCACTTCAGTGTATAGTATTTATTTCAAAAATATTTTAACATCTTAATTTAAAAGTAATTAGTAAAAAAGTAATTCAAAAGCAATTTTAAGTATTAATTCAAAAGTGCTTTTTGATCACAATTTAAATAATTGCATTTATTGTTTTCATTTGAAAGAATAAATATCATGTTTGAAATTAAAATTATATAGTTAAAAGTATATTTTAATTATATACTTGGTTTTTAAATTTAATTTTACCAAATATTTATATAAAATATTATCTCCATTTTGAACGAACTATTAAACATAACTTATAAATCGAAAAGTTAAGTGTATATCTTTATATTTCAGTTTCTTTGATTAGAGTTAATTTTTAAGATATATTATCAGGTGTATTACTTATTATAAATATTTTTTTTTCAATTTACTTTATAAAGAAAAATCACACCTTAAATTTTCGTAGAAGACATAATGTTATTTATTTCAATATTCTAAAAATAAAATGAATTACAGCTTAAGTAACTGTAAACATAATTTTATTTCGATTTTGTTAAATAACAAATATATATTTTCCATTATTCAATCAGCAATCTAAATAATGATAAATATAGTATGATATTTTTTAACTCTACACTTTTAACTTTCTATATGCTATATAAAGCAATTCTTAATAAATTAATCAAAATTTTTCAGTTCCAAAATTAAAAAATTCAATTTATAAAGCTGTACTTTAAACACTTATTTATTACTCTGAGAAAAAAGTAATGAAATGAAAATCTTGACAAACTACCAGTGTTATTAATGATATTATTTCCCAAAATAATATAATTAATAACATTGGTTTGCATTGTTTTTAATACAACAGTATTTTAAAAATTAAGATTAATGCCAGATATACTTTATAAGCGGATCAAAAGAGTGAAAGAATAAGTGTTGAATTTTGGCTTTAATATTGTTCATAACTATTGTTTATTGGAATTACATATCAAATTAAGTAATACATATAAAGACTGATGAAGCAAGATTTACGATTGAATTATTTGTCAGTTTTGTGTATTTATTCTTTTTTTTTAAACAAAAATATTGATATGTCTTCATTACAAAAATATGAAAGCAAACTTATCTATTAAATCAATATTAACAGATAATTAAATAAATATTAATTGTATTAATTATAATTTTAAAGTGTAACATTTCGTAATCAATAAAATAAATATTTTTTTTATCTTATTACTTTTTATAACCGCAATTAGATTTTATCAAATGCTTCATTAATTTTCAATTTATTCAATACAAAAATCATCAATATTCACTAATGTTTTTTCATTGTGCAAAATTAATATTTATATCATATAGGCATCTATAGTATTAATCAATGAAATCGCACCACTAGCATTTTACGATATATTATAAATTAAAACTGAGAAGATAATATTAATAGAAAAAAGGTAATTTTGATCATTTTACAATAGGAATGCGTGATTGTATCGTTTAGGTAATTATATGATCTTTTATAAAAGGGAATGATTAATTTTTTCTAATATGCCTAAAATATGAGCTAATGAAAATGCACCAAAGATGGTTTATGAAGTTTTGACAATGTGCGTGTTCTATGACAGTAACAATCATAATACTTTGATTTTTTCTTTAAACATTTTTGATATAAAAGAAAATGGTACTTGGAATTATTTTTTTTTATTGTTAAATTTCATTAATTTCATTTAAAGTTAGAAATTACTGAAATGAATTGATTTAAAATCAGTATATTCTTACGAATTGTTATCAAAATCATTATTAAATTTCAATCATTACAAATTGTAATCAATTGATTTAAAGCAAATATATTCTTCCATTTCAAATACTTTTTTTAAAAATCCACATGATATGACAAGGATGGTGCGTTGTCATTGGTCACTATCATGTATGATAGTGGAATAATATACAATATACCAATTTTCTTTCCTTTCCTCCAAATACAAAAACACGAAAAACACGTCTTCATATATAATTTATCAGCTCTCAGTCCCCTTGCAAGCTGCATTACACACCCATCAATACGAAAATGTGAGCAACATCGCGTCGTGTCGCTCCACCCTATTTTGGCTCTGAATAAAAACATGTATTCTGCGCATTCACACGTGATTTCCCCTCTCAACTTGAAAATAAAAACTCGTCCATGCATCTTAAGGGTGCATCTTCCATCCCTCCGAGCACAGCATGGCCTTTTCTGTGGATGCATACATTCATACACAGCCCCATTCCCGACGCAGAGAAGGAAATGTGCGGAACTTATTCGCTTTTCTGGCTACATCAAAAGCTGCATCAAAAGAAGCCCAAAAAGCCTCTTCTGCCGCTAAGAGTTTGGCTGTCGGAGAACATAAGGAAATGTGCTCTCAAATGGCATTTCATTTTATGACGGTGCCTTTTTTTCCTTCCTTCTACGAAATCTGATCCTTCTAGCACTTAAATATATATATATATATATATATATATATATATTTTATATATTCGTCCCTTTCCGAATTCTGTTCTTCGAATCTTTGAGCAATGAGTTCAATTTTGGAAAGAGTTGTAGGGGTTTTGAAGTACTACCTAAAGTGCAACAATTTTCAAAATTTTGTGTAAGGTTCCGACGTATGTATGGAATTGCGTTTTTTGAGGTTTATTTCCACACAAGGATGTACTTGGTAGGACACAATAGGGTCTTTTTTTAGTCTTAAAATTATTTGAAATAAGTATTAAAATATGGGTTTTTAAACATAAAAATAATGATTATTTCGTAATGTAAATAAGAACAATGTTAAATTTGTACATTATAATTAAATATTTATTTTAATATTTATGAAATAAAATATTTTCCTGTTGTTGTTGTCTCCCTCATGGAAGAAGGGAAGAGATGGATAGCTTCTGTTATGTTAATGCACCAGTAAGTAGAAGTCTGACTTCTGCTCCATATTACAGAATAAGGAGGGAAGTGTTTTCCGAAAGAACTTTTTATGGTAAACCACCCCGCATTTTCGTAAGGGAGAAAAACCAGTAAACTCCCACTAGGTAGTCGACTAACGAGACAAGATGCTGAACATCACAAACGCCATCGAGTTTCCACGTTTATTGAAATAGTGTCTACATCAAAGCAGTCAGTGGATTGATACTCCCCCTATTTCTCCCAAGCAGCACGCATTGTAACAGAACCACGAGTCGGGGTTGCATCATCGTTTATGTCATATATAAATCTTTGATTTAAAATGCACGTGCGTGACTATTTTTTCTACTATGTCTAGAATATGAGCTTATGTAAATGCACCAAAGGGCGGTGTCATGACGTTTTCAGAATATACATGTCTAATGATTGTAAAAATCATATTCATTTGATATTTCAAGAGATAAAGAGTGTTACTTGAAATAAGTTTGATATCTTTTTTTTTATTTATTGTTAAAATTCAGTAATTTCTAACTTTAAGTTTTCAAATTGAAAGAAAATAATTTAAAATATTATTTATGTTGGAAATTTATCTCATTAATTAAAGAACTTATTTTTTATTTAAAATAATATTTAAAAAATCCACATATATGACAAAGATGGCACATTCCCTTTAGGTACAATCATATATGATAGTGGATTAATACACAATGTACCAATTTTCTTTCCTTTCCTCCAAATATAAAAACACGAAACCATCCTCATATATAATTTATCAGTTCTCAGTCCCCTTACAAGCTGCATTACACACCCATCAATACAGAAATAGGTGCAAAAAACGCGTCGTGTCGCTCCACCCTATTTTGGCTCTCAATAAAAACATGTATTCTGAGCATTCACACGCGATTTCCCCTCGCGACTTGAAAATAAAAACTCGTCCATGTATCTTGTGGATGCATCTTCCATTCCTCCGAGCACAGCATGGGCCTTTTCTGTAGATGCATACATTTATGCGCCGCGCCATTCCCGGCGCAGAGAAGGAAATGTGCGGAACTTATTCGCTTTTCTGGCTACATCAAAAGCTGCTTCAAAAGAAGCCCAAAAAGCCTCTTCTGCCGCTAACAGTTCGGCTGTCAGAGAACATAAGGAAATGTGCTCTCAAATGGTATTTTATCTTATGACGGTGCCCTTTTTTTCCTCCTGCTAGGAAATCTGATCCTTCTAGCTCTTAAATATATATCTATCTATATATATATTTTTTATGTGTCCGTCCCTTTCCGAATTCTGTTCTTCGAATCTCTGAGCAATGAGTTCAATTTTGGAAAGAGTTGTAGGGGTTTTGAAGTACTACCTAAAATGCAATAATTTCTCAACATTGTGTGTAAGGTTCCGACGTCTATATGGAATTGCCTATTTTCAGGTTTATATCCACACAAAGATGTACTTGGATGGACACTATGGGGTCTCTTTTTAGCCTTAAAATTATTTGAAATAAATATTAAAATAGGGAATTTTAAACAAAAATACTATGACTATTCGTAATGAAAATAAAAATTAAGTACAATTTTTACATTTATAATGAAGTATTAATTTTTATACTTATAAAATGAAATGTTTTCCTGTTATTGTCGTCGTATCCCTCATTAAAGGAAGGAAGAGAGTGGAAGCTTCTATTGTGGTAGAGCACCAGTAGGTAGAAGTCTGACTTGGCTTGTGATGCTAAAGACGGAGGGCCGTGCCTTCCTGGCGAAATTTTAGTGGGAATACCTCACATTTGAGTATCCTATGGGAAAAAACCCGGAAAAACTCCAAGCGTAGTCCGACTAACAGGAAAAGATTCTAAACATCACAAACTTAATCGAGTCTCCATGCTTATTGAACAGTATCTACAACAAAGCCGAGTGTGTTTTTCTATGACTGTATTAATGACATTATTTTTTATTTTTAAAGAGATATACACTGAAGTGACAAAAGTCATGGGATAAATCTTAATATCGTGTCGGCCCTCCTTTCGCCCGGCGAAGTGCAGCAACTCGACGTAGCATGGACTCAACAAGTCGTTGGAAGTCCTCTGCAGGAATATTGAGCCATGCTGTCTCGATAGACGTCCATAATTGTGAAAGCGTTGATGGTGCAGGATTTTGGGCAAGAACAGACCTCTCGATGATGTCCCATAAACGCTCGATGGGATTCATGTCGGGCGATCTAGGTGGCCAGATCATTCGTTGGAATTGTCCAGAATGTTCTTCAAACCAAACGCGAACAGTTGTGGCCCGGTACATGGCGCATTGTCATCCATAAAAATCCCATCGTTGTTTGGGTACATGAAGTCCATGAATGGCTGCAAGTGATCTCCAAGTAGCTGAACATAAGCATTTCCAGTCAATGTTCGGTCCAGTGGCACCAGAGGACCAAGTCCACGCCATGAAAAAACAGCCCACACCATTACGGAGCCACCACCAGCTTGAACAGTGCCTTGCTGAAAATTTGGGTCCATGGCTTCGTGGGGTCTGCGCCACACTCGAACCCTACCATCAGCTCTTACCAACTGAAATCGTGACTCATCAGACCAGGCCACGGTTTTCCATTCATCTAGGGACCAACCGATATGCTCACGAGCCCACGAGAGTCACTGTAAGCGATGTCGTTCTGTCAGTAAAGGCACTCGTGTCGGTCTTCTGCTGGAATAGCCCAAGAAAGCCAAATTTCTCCGCACAGTTCTGACAGACAAGTCCCTTGTACGTCCCACATTGATTTTTGCGGTTATTTGACGCAGTGTTGCTTGTCTGTTAGAATTTACGACTCTTTGCAGACGTCGCCGGTCTCGGTCGTTGAGTGCAGGCATTCGACCACTGCTCTGTCCATGGTGGGATGTTATGCCTGAAATTTCATACTCTCGGCACACTCTTGACACAGTGGATCTGGGAATGTTGAATTCCTAACGATTTCCGAAATGGCATGACCCATGCGTCTAGCTCCAACTAACATTCCGCGTTCAAAGTCTGTTAATTCCCGTCGTGCGGTCATCATCACGTCAAAAACCCCTTCACATGAATAACTTGAACAGAAATGAAAGCTCTGCGAAAGCACTGCGCATTTATAACTGTTCTACGCGATGCTACTGCCATCTGAAAATTTGCATATTGCTATCCCATGACTTTTGTCACTTCAGTGTAGGAGAGTGTGATATTTGAAATAAGTTTGGTATATTTGTATTTACTGTTAAATTTCATTAATTTCTAACTTTAAATTTACAGATTTTAAGGAAATGATTTTAAATATTATTTATGTTGGAAAATTATCTCATTAATGAAATCATATATTTTTGTTTATTTAAAATAAGTTTTAAAAAAATTCCACATATTTGCACAAAGATGACGCATTCCCATTAGTAACTATCATATATGACAGCGGATTAATATACAATATACCAATTTTCTTTCCTTTCCTCCAAATACAAAAGCACGAAAACCATGTCTTCAAATATAATTTATCAGCTCTCAGTCCTCTTGCAAGCTGCATTACGCACCCGTCAATACAAAAATATGAGAGAAAAACGCGTCGTTTCGCTCCACCCTATTTTGGCTTTGAATGAAAACATGTATTCTGCGCATTCACACGCGATTTCCCCGCTTCAACTTGAAAATAAAAACTCGTCCATGTATCTTGAGGATGTATCTTCCATTCCTCCGAGCACAGAGTGGCCTTTTCTGTGGATGCATACATTTATGCGCCGCCCCATTCCCGGCGCAGAGAAGGAAATGTGCAGAACTTATTCGCTTTTCTGGCTACATCAAAAGAAGCCCAAAAAGCCTTTTCTGCCGGTAAGAGTTTGGCTGTCAAAGAACATAAGGAAATGTGCTCTCAAATGGTATTTCATTTTATGACGGTGCCTTTTTTTTCTTCCTACTAAGAAATCTGATCCTTCTAGCGCTTAAATATGTATCTATATATATATTTTATGTATTCGTCCCTTTCCGAATTCTGTTCTTCGAATCTTTGAGCAATGAGTTCAATTTTGGAAAGAGTTGTAGGGGTTTTGAAATACTACCTAAAATGTAACAATTTCTCAAATTTTTGTGTAAGGTTCCGAAGTATGGATGGAATTGCGTTTTTCAGGTTTATTTCCATACACGTATGCTGTCGGAAGGACACTGTAGGGTCTCCTTTTAGTCTTACAAATATTTAATTCAAATATTAAAATATGGATTTTTAAACATGAGAAATAGCTCTATTGATAGCGTAATTAAAAATAATGGAAAATATTTGCTTTTATAATAAAGTATTTATTTTTATACTTATAAAATAAAATGTTTTCTTGTTGTTGTCGAATCCTTTATGGAAGGCGTAAATACGGAGATAGCTTCTGTTGTAATGGAGCACCAGTAGGTGGATGTCTGACTTGGATCGTGATTCTGAAGAAGGAGGGTAGTGCCTTCCTGAGGGAATTTTTTGGGGAACTACCTGACATTTGAGTATCGTATGGGAGAAAACCCCTGAAAAACTTCCAACACGTAGTCCAACTAGCGGGGCTAGAAGATCAGCATCGCATACGTCATCGTTTATTGAAACAGTGTCAACAATAGTGCTGCCAGCTAATTGAACTGAGTCTTAATGGTCACCAGCAGCGCACGTTAGCACTGAGACTTGAGTCGTGGTGGCAAAATCATTTATGTTATTATATCATCTTTCATACGTGACTATTTTTTCTACTATGTCTGGAATATGCGCTTCGTGAAACGCACCAAAGGGTGGTGTTATGAAGTTTTGAAAATGTACATATTCTATGCTCGTAAAAATCATATTCCCTTGATATTTAAAGAGATAGTGAGTGTTACTTGAAATAAGTTCATTGTTTTTTTATTTATTATTTAATTTCGTTAATTTCTAATTTTAAATTTACATATTGTAAGGAACTGACTTAAAACGTTACTTATGTTGGAAAATTATCTCATTAATTAAATCATATATTTTTCATTTAACATAATTTTTAAGAAATTTCACTGATAGACAAAAGTAACGCATTCCTATTAGTCCCTATCATATATGATAGCGGATTAATATACAATATGCCTATTTTCTTTCCTTTCCTCCAAGTACAAAAATACGAAACCATGTCCTCAAATATAATTTATCAGCTCTCAGTCCCCTTGCAAGCTGCATTACTCACCCGTCAATACAAAAATATGAGAGAAAAACGCGTCGTGTCGCTCCACCCTATTTTGGCTCTGAATGAAAACATGCATTCTGCGCATTTACACGCGATTTCCCCTCGCAACTTAAAAAGAAAAACTCGTTCATGTATCTCGAGGATGCATCTTCCATTCCTCCGAGCACAGCGTGGCCTTTTCTGTGGATGCATACTTTTATACGCCCCATTCCCGGCGCAGAGAAGGAAATGTGCGGAACTTATTCGCTTTTCTGGCTACATCAAAAGCTGCATCAAAAGAAGCCCAAAAAGCCTCTTCTGCCGCTAAGAGTTTGGCTGTCGGAGAACATAAGGAAATGGGCTCTCAAATGGCATTTCATTTTATGACGGTGCGCTTTTTTTTCTTCCTGCTAGAAAATCTGATCCTTCTAGCTCTTAAATATATATATTTATATATATATATGTATATTTTATGTATTCGTCCCTTTCCAAATTCTGTTCTTCGAATCTTTGAGCAATGAGTTCAATTTTGGAAAGACTTCTAGGAGTTTTGAAGTACTACCTAAAATGTAACAATTTCTCAACATTTTCTTTAAGGTTCCGACGTATGTATGGAACTGAGTTTTTTATGTTTTATTTCTACACATGGGTGTTCTGGAAGGACACTATGGGGTCTCTTTTCAGCCTTACGATTATTTGAAATAAGTATTAAAATATCGGTTTTTAAACATGAAAAATATAATTATTCGTAATGTAAATAAAAAATAATGAAAAATATTTACATTGATAATTAAGTATTTATTTTAATACAAATAAAATAAAACATTTTCCTGTTGTTGTTGTCGTATCCCTTATGGAAGGAAGAAAGAGAGGGATAACTTCTATTGTAATGGAGCACCAGTAGGTAGAAGTCTGACTTAGCACGCGATGCGCAAGAAGCAGGGCAGTGCCTTACTGTAGGAATTTTAGTTGGAACTACCTCACATTTGACTATCGTATGTGAGAAAACCCTGAAACACTGCCAATAAATAGTCCGACTAACGGGGCAAGATGCTAAACATCACAAACGCCATCGAGTCTCCCCGTTTATTGAACAGTATCTATAACAAAGCCGAATGTATATTTTCTATGAGTGTAACAAAGATATTCTGTTTTATTTTTCGAAGATATAGGATAGAGTGATATTTGAAATAAGTTTGGTATTTTTGCATTTATTGTTGAATTTCATTAATTTCTAACTTTAAATTTACACGTTATAAGGAAGTGATTTAAAATATTATTTATGTTTTAAAATTATCTCATTAATTAAATCATATATTTTTTTATTTAAAAGGATTTTTAAAAAAAATTTCGCATATTTGAACAAAGATGACACATTTCCATTACTCACCATCATATACGATAGTGGATTAATATACAATATACCAATTTCCTTTCCTTTCCACGAAGTAAAAAAAAACCGAAACCTTGTCCTCATATATAATTTATCAGATATCAGTCCCCTTGCAAGCTGCATTACACACCCATCAATACGAAAATGTGAGCAACAACGCGTCGTGTCGCTCCACCCTATTTTGGCTCTGAATAAAAACAGGTCTTCTGGCCTTTCACACGCGATTTCCCCTCGCAACTTGAAAATAAAAACTCGTCCATGCACCTTAAGGATGCATCTTCCATCCCTACGAGCAAAGCAAGGCCTTTTCTGTGGATGCATACATTTATGCGCCGCACATTCCCGGCGCAGAGAAAGAAATGTGCGGAACTTATTCGCTTTTCTGGCTACATCAAAAGCTGTATCCAAAGAAGCCCAAAAAGCCTCTTCTGCCGCTAAGAGTTTGGCTGTCACAGAACATAAGGAAATGTGCTCTCAAATGGTATTTCATTTTATGACGGTGTCTTTTTTTTCTTCCTGCTGGGAAATCTGATCCTTCCAGCGCTTAAATATATATCTATAAATATATATTTTATGTATTCATCCCTTTTCGAATTCTGTTCTTCGAATCTTTGAGCAATGAGTTGAATTTTGGAAAGATTTGTAGGGGTTTTGAAGTACTACCTAAAATGTAACAATTTCTCAACATTTTGTGTAAGTTTCCGACGTATATATGGAATTGCGTTTTTAAGGTTTATTTCCACACACGGATGGTATGGGAAGGACACTATTGATTCTTATGGGGCCTCTTTTCAGTTTTAAAATTACTTGAAATAAGTATTAATATACGGGTTTTTAAGCGTAAAAAATATGATTATTCGTAATGTAAATTAAAAATAGTATAAATTTTTACATTTATAATGAATTTTTTTTTTATTATTTTTAAATGCTTTCCTGTTGTTGTTGTAGAATCCTTCATGGAAGGAAGGAACAGAGGCACAGTTTAGGTTGTGATGCAGCACCTGTAGGTAGAAGTCTGATTTACAATGAAGTGACAAAAGTCATGGGATAACAATATGCAAATTTTCAGATGGCAGTAGCATCGCGTAGAACAGATATAAATGCGCAGTGCTTTCGCAGAGCTTTTATTTCTGTTCAAGTTATTCATGTGAAGAGGTTTTGACGTGATGATGACCGCACGACGGGAATTAACAGACTTTGAACGCGGAATGTTAGTTGGAGCTAGACGCATGGGTCATGCCATTTCGGAAATCGTTAGGGATTTCAACATTCCCAGATCCACTGTGTCAAGAGTGTGCCGAGAGTATGAAATTTCAGGCATAACATCTCACCATGGACAGCGCAGTGGTCGACCGCCTGCACTTAACGACCGAGACCGGCGACGTCTGCAAAGAGTCGTAAATTCTAACCGACAAGCAACACTGCGTCAAATAACCGCAGAAATAAATGTGGGACGTACAAGGGACTTGTCTGTTAGAACTGTGAGGAGAAATTTGGCTTTCTTGGGCTATTCCAGCAGAAGACCGACTCGAGTGTCTTTACTGACAGAACGACATCGCTTTGCAGCGACTCTCGTGCACGTGAGCATATCGGTTGGTCCCTAGATGAATGGAAAACCGTGGCCTGGTCCGATGAGTCACGATTTCAGTTGGTAAGAGCTGATGGTAGGGTTCGAGTGTGGCGCAGACCCCACGAAGCCATGGACCCAAACTGTCAGCAAGGCACTGTTCAAGCTGGTGGTGGCTCCGTAATGGTGTGGGCTGTTTTTTCATGGCATGGACTTGGTCCTCTGGTGCGACTGGACCGAACATTGACTGGAAATCCTTATGTTCAGCTACTTGGAGATCACTTGCAGCCATTCATGGACTTCATGTACCCAAACAACGATCGGATTTTTATGGATGACAATGCGCCATGTCACCGGGCCGCAACTGTTCGCGATTGGTTTGAAGAACATTCTGGACAATTCCAACGAATGATCTGGCCACCTAGATCACCCGACATGAATCCCATCGAGCATTTATGGGACATCATAGAGAGGTCTGTTCGTGCCCAAAATCCTGCACCATCAACGCTTTCACAATTATGGACGTCTATCGAGACAGTATAGCTCAATATTCCTGCAGAAGATTTCCAACGACTTGTTGAGTCCATGCCACGTCGATTTGCTGCACTTCGCCGGGCGAAAGGAGGGCCGACACGATATTGAGAGGTATCCCATGACTTTTGTCACTTCAGTGTATTCTCCGTGTTACAAAATGAGGAGGGCAATGCCTTCCAAGAGAACTTTTTAGTGTAAACCACCCTACATTTTTGTGCGGGAGAAAAACTGGAAAACTCACACCAGCCTGTCGTACTCACGAAGCAAGATGCTGAACGTGAGAAACTCCGTCGAGTCTTCTCTTATTTTTAAACAGTGTCTACAACAAAGCCACTAGTGTATTGAACGTCAGCCCTAATGCTCATCAACGGGTAATGTTGTTATTGAGCCACTAGTTGTTCTTGTATAATTGTTATGTCATTATATTATATTTAATAAAGTGCCTAACTATTTTTGTATAGTATGCTTAGAATATGCGTTTCTGTAAATGCAACAAAGGGGGACATTATAAAGTTTTGAGAATATGACTGTAAATAATCATATTGCTTTGATTTTGAAAGTGATATAGGAGAGAGTGATATTTGAAATAAGTTTGGTATTTTTTTATTTGTTGTTACATTCCATTAATTTCTAACTTTAAATTTAAAAATTTTAAGGAAGTGATTTAAAATATTATTTAATTTGGAAAATTATCTCAGTAATTAAATCATATATATTTTATTTAAAATAATTCCACATATATGACAAAAATGGCGCATTCCCATTAGTCACTATCATAAATGATAGTGGATTAATACACAATATACCAATTTCTTTTCCTTTCCACCAAATACAAAAACCCGAAACCCTGTCTTCAGATATAAGTTACCACCTCTCAATCCCCTTACAAGCTGCATTACACACCCATCAATACAGAAATAGGAGCAAAAAACGCGTCGTGTCGCTCCACCCTATTTTGGGCTCTGAATAAAAACATGTATTCTGCGCATTCACACGCGATTTCTCCTCGCAACTTGAAAATAAAAACTCGTCCATGTATCTCGAGGATGCATCTTCCATTTCTCCGAGCACAGCGCGGTCTTTTCTGTGGATGCATACATTTGTGCCCCCCCCCCCGGCGCACAAAAGGAAATGTGCGGGACTTATTCGCTTTTCTGGCTACATCAAAAGCTGCATCAAAAGAAATCCAAAAAGCATTTTCTGCCGGTAAGAGTTTCGCTGTCTGAGAACATAAGAAAATGTGCTCTCAAATGGTATTTCATGTTATGATGGTGCCATTTTTTCTTCCTGCTTAGAAATCTGATCCTTCTAGCTCTTAAATATATATATCTATATATATTTATTTTATGTATTCGTCCCTTTCCAAATTCTGTTCTTCGAATCTTTAAACAATGAGGTCAATTTTGGAAAGCATTGTAGGGGTTTTGAAGTACTACCTAAAATGTAACAATTTTTCAACATTTTGTGTAAGGTTCCGACGTATGTATGGAATAGCGTTTTTCTGGTCTTATTTAAACACACACGGATGTACTTGGAAGGACACTATGGGGTCTCTTTTTATCCTTAAAATTATTTAAAATAAGTATTAAAATTTGGACTATTAAACGTAAACTGTGACTTCTGTTAATTAGAATAAATATAGTGTAAAATATTTATATTTATAATGAAGTGTTTATTTTTATATATAATAAATATTTCCTGAATTGCACAAATTGAGGACAAATTTTAAAAGTTTCAGGATACATTTCTTTCCAAAGTTGAGACAAACTACCACCAATTAATTCATTTTATGATGGTGCCTTTTAACAATAAGTTTAGTGATTTTTTATTTATTGATTATATTTCATTAATTTCTATCTTTATGTTTACAAATTATTTTGAAGTGATTTAAAATATTATTTTATGATAGAAAATAAGCATATTTGTCCATTTGAAGCAATTAAAAAAAAAATCCACAGATCTGACAAAGGGGCGCATTGTCATTGGTCACTATGATATGTTCTGGTGAATTAATATACAATGCAACAATTTTTTCTCCTTTCCTCCAAAATAAAAAAAACACGAAACCATGTCCTCATATATAATTTCTCAGCTCTCAGTCCCCTTGCAAGCTGCATTACACACCGATCAATACAAAAATAGGAGCAAAACGCGTCGTGTCGCTCCACCCTATTTTGGGCTCTGAATAAAAACATGTATTCTGCGCATTCACACGCGATTTCCCCTCGCAACTTGAAAATAAATACTCGTCCATGTATCTTGAGGCTGCATGTTCCATTCCTCCGAAAACAGCGCGGCCTTTTCTGTGGATGCATACATTTATACACAGCCCCATTCCCGGTGCAAAGAAGGAAATGTGCGGAACTGATTCGCTTTTCTAGCTACATCAAAAGCTGCATCAAAAGAAGCCCAAAAAGCCTCTTCTGCCGCTAAGAGTTTGGCTGTCAGAGAACATAAGGAAATGGGCTCTCAAATGGTATTTCATTTTATGACGGTGTCTTTTTTTCCCTTCATGCTAGGAAATCTGATCCTTCCAGCTCTGAAATATGTATCTATATAGATATATTTTATGTGTTAGTCCCTTTCCGAATTCTGTTCTTCGAATCTTTGAGCAATGAGTTGAATTTTGGAAAGAGTTGTAGGGGTTTTGAAGTACTACGTAAAGTGCAGTAATTTCTCAAAATTTTGTGTATGGTTCCGATGTATGTATGGAATTGTGTTTTTCAGGTTAATTTCCACACAAGGATGTACTTGGAAGGACACTATAGGGTCGCTTTTTAGTTTTAAAATTATTTGAAATAAATGTTACAATATGGATTGTTAAACAGAATAATATGAATATTCTTAATGTGAATAAAAATAATATAAATTTTTACATTTATAATGATGTATTTAATTGTGTACGTTTAAAATAAAATATTGTCCTGTTGTTTTTGTCGTATTCCTTGTGGAAGGAGGGAAGAGGTGGACAACTTCTGTTATGATAGAGCACCAGTAGTTAGAAGTGTGAATTCTGCTCCGTGTTGCAGTAGAAGGAGGGAAGTGCCTTCCGGGAGAACTTTTTAGGGAAAACCACAACGCATTTTCGTATGGGATAAAAACCTGGAAAACTCCCACCATAAATTTCCACCTTCAACTAACGATATAAGATGCTGAACATCACAAACACCATCGGGTCTCCACGTTTATTGAAATAATGTCTACAATAAATTAGAAAGTGGGTTGATCCTCCAACCTAGTACTCACCAGCGGCACGCATTGCCACTGAAACCCCAGCTGGACTTGCATCATAGTTTATGTCATATGTATATCATTAGTTTAAAATGTACGTGATTGAATATTTTTTCTACTATATCTAGAATATGCGCTTCTGTAAATGCACAAGAAGGAGGCGTTATGAAGATTTGAGAATGTACATGTTCTATGGTAGTAACAATCACATTCTTTTGACTTTTAAAGAGATACAGGAGATATTAATACTTAAAATTAATTTATTGTTTGATTTTTTATTGTTAAATTTGTTAATTTCTAACTTTAAACTTACAAGTTGTAATGAAGTAATTTTAAAAATTATTTATGTTGGAAAATAAGTATATTTTACGATTTGTTGAAATAATTAAAAAATAAACCATGTATCACAAGATTGGTGCATTGTCATTGGCACTATCATATATGATGTTAGATTAATATGCGATATACCAATTTTCTTTAATTTTTTCCGAATATAAAAACACGAAACCAGGTCCTCATATACACTCATGTCCATAAATTAAGGATAATGAAGTTCAGGCAAAGAAAGAGACAGAAGCAAAACAAATTTGACTTATTTGTAAATTCTATTTATTAAACAAAAGGTAAAGAGCAAAAAAGATGCTATATGTTTGACATAATAAATAAAAATTGCGATTTTTACTCCCTGGAGCAAATTTCAACAAAGTACCTATTTACAAAAAACAATATAACATGGTTAGTATTATGGTTAGTATGCAGTATGTCTCCCGGACGATGCAATACAGGCCTTACAACGCCTAGGCATACTGAGTATCAAATTATCAATCTGATCTTGGGGAATTTTACACCACTCATCAAGCAATGCCCTCCGCAGTTCCGGTTGACAGGTGGGAGGGGGTTGACGGGCTGCAATTCGTCGCCCAAGCATATCCCACGCATGCTCTATTGGACTCAAGTCCGGTGAGTATGCTGGCCAATCCATACGGGTGATATCCTCCAATTGAAGGTGTTTTATCTACAATGTTTGCACGGTGAGGACGGGCGTTGTCATCCATAAACAGAAATTCAGCACCCATGGCGCCCCGAAACGAACGTACATGTTGTTCCAGAATGACATCCCGATAGATGTGGCCTGTCTCGTTACACTCTGAACACGCAGGTCAGTTTAGGAACCATGAATAATTCCTCCCCAAACGAGCCATCCTGCACCACCGTAACGGTGTCGTTCAATGGTGTTCTCTTAGTGGTAACGAGTACCTGGCGCTCTCCATATGAAAGTCCGGCGAGAATCAGACTGCAAACTAAACCTGCACTCGTCGAAAAACATCACACAAGACCACTGTTGCGGTGTCCACAATGCATGCTCTCTACTCCAGGTTAATCGCAGGCGACAGTGAGTTGCGGTAAGTGGAACACATCTGACAGGCCTACGAGCATATAGACCAATGTGCCCTAAGCGTCTGTACACGGTCTGCCTTGAAACTGTCGTACCGGCGGCTGAAGAGAGCTGACGAGACAGGTCTGATACTGTGCTCCGTCAGTTTCTTTTGGCAGTAACTGCTAAATACCGGTCCTCATTTGGCGTTGTAACTCGGGGGCGACCTGTGCTGTAACATCTACTCACATTACCATCATCTTGGAATCGTTGCCAAAGCCTGGACATGACACTCTGGGCGATTCCAAGTTCCTCGGATAATTCCAGCTGTTTACGTCCACATTCCAGTCGTCCGATAATACTACCACGTAAAGAATCATCCAAATGCTTCCTTTGTGCCATAACTATGCGGTTATCACACTGAATGGCTTTTAAAGCGCTTGTGAACAATTTTACTTCTTTGCCACAATTCCTTATATACCCCTCTCTTAAACTCTCGTCATTGTGACGTACTATCAGCGCCATCTGGTGATTTCCTGTAATTTGATATTCTTCTTCACGATGTGTGTGATAATTCTACAGGTGAAAATTTTATTTTAGAGTTCAATTTCTGTGTGATTCTGAATTATCCTTAATTTATGGACATGAGTGTATAATTTATCAGCTCTCAGTCCCCTTGCTAGCTGCATTACACACCCATCAATATAAAAATAGGAGCAAAAACACGTCATGTCGCTCCACCTTATTTTGGCTCTGAATAAAAATATGTATTCTGCGCATTCACACGCGATTTCACCTCTCCACTTGAAAATAAAAACTCGTCCATGTATCTTCCATTCCTCCTAGCACAGCACGGCCTTTTCTGTGGATGCATACATTTATGCGCACGTTATCACTGAGACATGAGTCGTGATGGCACCATCATTTATGTTATTAGATCTTCTTTCATGCGTGACTATTTCTTCTACTTTGTCTGGAATATGCGCTTCCTGAAATGCACCAAAGGGTGGTGTTATGAAGTTTGAAAATGTACATATTCTATGATCATAAAAATCATATTCCCTTGATATTTATAGAGATAGAGAGTGTTACTTGAAGTAAGTTCATTGTTTTTTTATTTATTATTTAAGCTCGTTAATTTCTAATTTTAAATTTACATATTGTAAGGAACTGATTTAAAACGTTACTTATGTTGGAAAATTATCTCATTAATTAAATCATATATTTTTCATTTAACATAATTTTTAAGAAATTTCACTGATATGACAAAAGTGACGCATTCCTATTAGTCCCTATCATATATGATAGCGGATTAATATACAATATACCAATTTTCTTTCCTTTCCTCCAAATACAAAAATACGAAAACCATGTCCTCAAATATAATTTGTCAGCTCTCAGTACCCTTGCAAGCTGCATTACACTCCCGTCAATACAAAGATATGAGATAAAAACGCGTCATGTCACTCCACCCTATTTTGGCTCTGAATAAAAACCTGTATTCTGCGCATTCACACGCGATTTCCCCTCGCAACTTGAAAATAAAAACTCGGCCATGTATCTCGAGGAAGCATCTTCCATTCCTCCGAGCACAGCGTGGCCTTTTCTGTGGATGCATACATTTATGCGCCGGCCCATTCCCGGCGCACAGAAGGAAATGTGCGGAACTCATTCGCTTTTCTGGCTACATCAAATGCTGCATCAAAAGAAGCCCAAAAAGTCTTTTCTGCCTGTAAGAGTTTGGCTGTCGGAGAACATAAGGAAATGGGCTCTCAAATGGCATTTCCTTTTATGACGGTGCCCTTTTTTTTCTTACTGCTAGGACATCTGATCCTTCTAGCTCTTAAATATATATATATCTCTCTCTACATATTTTATGTATTCGTCCCTTTCCAAATTCTGTTCTTCGAATCTTTGAGCAAGGAGTTCAATTTTGGAAAGAGTTGTAGGGGTTTTGAAGTACTACCTAATATGTAACAATTTCTCAACATTTTCTTTAAGGTTCCGACGTATGAATGGAACTGAGTTTTTTATGTTTTATTTCTACACATGGGTGTTCTGGAAGGACACTATGGGGTCTCTTTTCAGCCTTACAATTATTTGAAATAAGTATTAAAATATAGGTGTTTAAACATGAAAAATATAATTATTCGTAATGTAAATAAAAAATAATGAAAAATATTTACATTGATAATTAAGTATTTATTTTAATACATATAAAATAAAACATTTTCCTGTTGTTGTTCTCGTATCCCTTATGGAAGGAAGGAAGAGAGGGATAACTTCTATTGTAATGGAGCACCAGTAGGTAGAAGTCTGTCTTAGCACGTGATGCTCAAGAAGCAGGGAAGTGCCTTCCTGTAGTAATTTTAGTTGGAACTACGTTACATTTGAATATCGTATGTGACAAAACCCTGAAACACTCCCAATAAATAGTCCGACTAACAAGGCAAGATGCTAAACATCACAAACGCCATCGAGTCTCCCCGTTTATTGAATAGTATCTACAACAAAGCCGAATGTATATTTTCTATGAGTGTAACAATGATATTCTGTTTTATTTTACGAAGATATAGGATAGAGTGATATTTGAAATAAGTTTGGTATTTTTGTATTTATTGTTGAATTTCATTAATTGTTAACTTTAAATTTACACGTTATAAGGAAGTGATTTAAAATATTATTTATGTTGGAAAATTATCTCATTAATTAAATCATATATTTTTTTTATTTAAAATAATTTTTAAAAAAAAATTTCGCATATTTGAACAAAGATGACACATTTCCATTGCTTACTATCATATACGATAGTGGATTAATATACAATATACCAATTTCCTTTCCTTTCCACCAAGTACAAAAACACGAAACCTTGTCCTCATATATAATTTATCAGCTCTCAGTCCCCTTGCAAACTGCATTGCACACCCATCAATACAAAAATAGGAGCGAAAACGCGTCGTGTCGCTCCACTATATTTTGGCTCTGATTAAAAACATGTATTCTGCGCATTCACACGCGATTTCCCCTCTCAACTTGAAAATAAAAACTCTTCCATGCATCTTAAGAATGCATCTTCCATCCCTCCGAGCACAGCATGGCCTTTTCTGTGGATGCATACATTTATACACAGCCCCATTCCCGGCGCAGAGAAAGAAATGTGCGGAACTTATTCGCTTTTCTGGCTACATCAAAAGCTGCATCAAAAGAAGCCCAAAAAGCCTCTTCTGCCGCTAAGAGTTTGGTTGTCAGAGAACATAAGGAAATGTGCTCTCAAATGATATTTCATTTTATGACGGTGTCTTTTTTTGTCTTCCTGCTAGGAAATCTGATCCTTCTAACTCTTAAATATATATCTATAAATATATATTTTTGTATTCGTCCCTTTTCGAATTCTGTTCTTCGAATCTTTGAGCAATGAGTTCAATTTTGGAAAGAGTTGTAGGGGTTTTGAAGTACTACCTAAAATGTAAAATTTCTCAACATTTTGTGCAAGGTTCCGACGTATATATGGAATTGAGTTTTTCAGGTTTATTTCCACACACGGATGGTATGGGAAGGACACTATGTATTCTTATGGGGCCTCTTTTCCCACTTTTAAAAATTACTTGAAATAAGTATTAATATATGGGATTTTAAGCGTAAAAAATATGATTATTCGTAATGTAAATTAAAAATAATATAATTTTTTTACATTTATAATGAAATTTTTTTTTATTATTATTAAATGCTTTCCTGTTGTTATTGTCGTATCCTTCATGGAAGGAAGGAAGACAGGCACAGTTAAGGCTGTGATGCAGCACCTGTAGGTAGAAGTCTGATTTATCCTCCGTGTTACAGAATGAGGAGGGCAGTGCCTTCCAAGAGAACTTTTTAGTGTAAGCCACCCTACATTTTTGTGTGGGAGAAAAACTGGAGAACTCCCACCAGCTAGTCCTACTCACGTGGCAAGATGCTGAACGTGAGAAACTCCGTCGAGTCTCCCCTTATTTTTATACAGTGTCTACAACAAAGCCGCTAGCGGATTGAACCTCAGCCCTAATGCTCATCAACGGCTAATGTTGTTATTGAGCCACTAGTTGTTCTTGTATGATCGTTATGCCATTATATTATATTTAATGAAGTGCCTAACTATTTTTGTTTAATGTATGCTTAGAATATGCGCTTCTGTAAATACACCAAAGGGTGACATTATAAAGTTTTGAGAATATGACTGCAAATAATTATATTGCTTTGATTTTGAAAGAGATATAAGAGAGAGTGATATTTGAAATAAGTTTGGTATTTTTTTTATTTGTTGTTACATTCCATTAATTTCTAACTTTAAATTTACAAATTTTAAGGAAGTGATTTAAAATATTATTTATTTTAGAAAATTATCTCATTAATTAAATCATATATATTTTATTTAAAATAATTCCACATATATGACAAAAATGACGCATTCCCATTAGTCACTATCATAAATGATAGTGGATTAATACACAATATACCAATTTATTTTCCTTTCCACCAAATACAAAAACCCGAAAACCTGTCCTCAGATATAATTTATCACCTCTCAATCCCCTTGCAAGCTGCATTACACACCCATCAATACAGAAATAGGAGCAAAAAACGCGTCGTGTCGCTCCAACCTATTTTCGGCTCTGAATAAAAACATGTATTCTGCGCATTCACACGCGATTTCCCCTCGCAACTTGAAAATAAAAACTCGTCCATGTATCTCGAGGATGCATCTTCCATTCCTCCGAGCACAGCATGGCCTTTTCTGTGGATGCATACATTTATGCGCCGCCCCATTCCCGGCGCACAGAAGGAAATGTGCCGAACTTATTCGCTTTTCTCGCTACATCAAAAGCTGCATCAAAAGAAGCCCAAAAAGTCTTTTCTGCCAGCAAGAGTTTGGCTGTCAGAGAACATAAGGAAATGTGCTCTCAAATGGCATTTCATGTTATGACGGTGCCCTTTTTTTCTTCCTGCTAGGAAATCTGATCCTTCTATCTCTTAAATATATATATCTATATATATTTATTTTATGTATTCTTCCCTTTCCAAATTCTGTTCTTCGAATCTTTAAGCAATGAGTTCAATTTTGGAAAGAATTGTAGGGGTTTTGAAGTACTACCTAAAATGTAACAATTTTTCAACATTTTGTGTAAGGTTCCAACGTATGTATGGAATAGCGTTTTTCTGGTTTTATTTCCACACACGGATGTACTTGGAAGGACACTATGGGGTCTCTTTTTATCCTTAAAATTATTTGAAATAAGTGTTAAAATTTGGACTATTAAACATAAACTGTGACTACTGGTAATTAGAATAAATATAGTGTAAAATATTTATATTTATAATGAAGTGTTTATTTTTAGATATAATTAAATATTTCCTGAATTGCACAAATTGAGGACAAATTGTTAAAGTTTCAGGGTACATTTCTTTCCAAAGTTGAGACAAACTACCACGAACTAATTCATTTTATGATGGTGCCTTTTAACAATAAGATTAGTGATTTTTTATTTATTAATTATATTTCATTAATTTCTATCTTTATGTTTACAAATTATTTTGAAGTGATTTAAAATATTATTTTATGTTAGAAAATAAGCATATTTTTTCATTTGAAGCAATTAAAAAAATCCACAGATCTGACAAAGGGGCGCATTGTCATTGGTCACTATCATATATGCTGGTGAATTAATATACAAAGAAACAATTTTTCTCCTTTCCACCAAAATAAAAAAACACGAAACCATATCCTCATATGTAATTTATCAGTTCTCAGTCCCCTTGCAAGCTGCATTACACACCCATCAATACAAAAATAGGAGCAAAAGTGTCTCTCCACCATATTTTGGGCTCTGAATAAAAACATGTATTCTGCGCATTCACACGCGATTTCCCCTCGCAACTTGAAAATAAAAACTCGTCTATGTATCTTGAGTATGCATCTTCCATTCCTCGGAGCACAGCGCGGCCTTTTCTGTTGATACATACATTTATACGCCGCCCGGCGCAGAGAAGCAAATGTGCGGAACTTATTTGCTTTTCTGGCTACATCAAAAGCTGCATCCAAAGAAGCCCAAAAAGCCTCTTCTGCCGCTAAGAGTTTGGCAGTCAGAGAACATAAGGAAATGTGCTCTCAAATGGTATTTCATTTTATGACGGTGCCTTTTTTTTTCTTCCTGCTAGGAAATCTGATCCTTCTATCTCTTAAATATATATATCTATATATATTTTTATTTTATGTATTCTTCCCTTTCCAAATTCTGTTCTTCGAATCTTTAAGCAATGAGTTCAATTTTGGAAAGAATTTTAGGTGTTTCTAAAGTACTACCTAAAATGTAACAATTTCTTAACATTTTGTGTAAGGTTCCGACGTATGTATGGAATTGCGTTTTTCAGGTTTATTTCCACACAAGGATGGTCTATGAAGGACGCTATTGGGTCTCTTTTTAGCCTTAAAATGTTTGATATAGATATTAGTATATTGGTTTTTAAACATGAAAAATATGTTCATAATGTAAATAAAAATAATGTAATTTTTTTACATTTATAAGGAAGTAACTATTTTTATTGTTATAAAATAAAAAAAATTTCTGAATTGAACAAATTTATTGCAAATTTGTTAAGATTCATGGTACTTTTTTTTCGACTTTGAGACAAATGAGCAGTGAATCCCTTCGTAACTTTCATATTGCCACGAACATCATGGGTATTGGATCGGGAAATAACATAGCTTCTTTTAAACACATTTAACACGTTTAATCAATGAAAAATTGAAACACGACATTGTGATTCATGTATATATTTTTCTTATCTTACTTTGTAGACAACAACATCTAGACCAAGTCCAAGAACGCATTGTGGTTTCATGGAAGGAAAGGGGGAAGCTTGTGTTGTGATGGAGCACCCATAGGTAGAAATTTGACTTGGCTGTTAAGACTTTTAAAGGAGTAGGATTGTCAGCCCACCGCTCTGCAGTCATATTAGACCAGGATCTAGGTTTGAAATGGATTGGAACCTCTAGAAACATTCATGATACCACTGGGACTCAAACCCGAAATCTGTGGCACCGACCGCTAGTCACTGGTCATTAGAATCATAAACATACTAAAGAATAATAGCTCTTTACATAATCGTCCATTTGTTCAATTTCAATACCCTTTGATAGATAATACCATTTTTATTGAGAACAGTATGCCTTATTAATCTCTCCTGATTAGAATTTCCAAAAAAATTTAGAGGTATTCATCAGTATTTGATATTTCTTTTAGTGGAACAATATGAATAATTTCAGACAGTTTATTCTTATGAAAATCTTTCAAGTATAGCTAATTCCCTTTTAACTTATGGAAAGTAGAGTTTTAATTCTGAAAATTTATCTTTCTATTGATTGTTATAATTGTTGATTGTTTAATAATGAATAAACAAAATATATTTAAAAGTAAGTAATGTCTAGATTGATAACAAAGTTTAATGTATATGAAGATCGATTAAAATCTATCTATTATCGATCTGTTTCTTAGCTATTCGATTATAATGTTGCTGTATGTCGGCAAAAGATAATCTAATAGCAACAGCATATAGTAGAATACCAACAGTATATAGCCGAATAACAATTGTAAACATCAGAACATTGCATAGCCGAATTGCAATAGTATATAACAGAATAGCAACAGTATGTATCGGAATAATTCCCATTATATAACGGCAATTCCCTTTGATTAAGCTGGCTATATGTAAACTTTTTTCATTCGCTACAAAATAAACTCAGATGTATTTGTAATTTTTGATATTTTTTTAGTGGATTAATATGTATAATTTCGAACAGTTTATTCTTATTAAAAATCTTTTGAAGTATGGATAATTCACGTTTGACTTATGCAAAATAGAGATATAATTCTCAGAATTCTTTTTTCTATTGATTATTATTTAAAAAGGAAAAACAAAACATATATAAACGCAAGTAATGTCTATATTGAGCAAAGTTTAAATTGAACAAAGTTTAATGTGTATGAAGATCGATTAAAATCTATTTGCAAACTTCCCCCATGCCATCAAAACTTCATCCAATTTGTGATAATTGGATAATATTTCCAGATATGGACACATATGTTCCAATTTATGGAATGGTAATTAATTTGTTAAATTCGGTGTCATTCGCAATTCCTAATTCCTTTTAATTATAACTTTAAATGCGTGGCAATTCCCAGATCTGGACTTATTAGTGTTATTATTATAATATGGGACAGATCTTATTATTAGTAATCATAATTATTTCCTTATGAGTATTATTATATGCAAATTGACAGCATTACATTAAATTTAAATTTAAATTAGATGTTAAATATTCTTTTTCAAATTTTTTTATTATTATATATTTTGTAAATTCTTATAAAATGATTTCTACATCCAAATTATTGTATTAATGTAATATATAATTTTTTTGTATTTTTATAATAGTACTAAATATAACATATTATATTAATACTATAATATATTATAATAGTATTACATTTTATGTAATAGTATTACATATAATATATTATAATAGTATTACAATTATTAAAATTTATTATTGCTGTTTATATTTAATTTCCTTTTTCCAGTTTTACCTTTTGAAATATCTCGGCTCCGTATTTTAATGGAGAATTAACAATTCATGTTTAAACAAAATATGTTTATATATATATATATAACGTAATTCTAAATTAATTATATATTATTAAATTTTATAGTATAAAAAAGTTAAGTGATAAAAATATATTAACTAACGATTGTTAATAAATTATTAACTTTTAAGAATAAGTACAATTTAATTTGGAATGTATTTAATTGATATGGATGAATCAATTTATTTTATACCATTTGATCAGAAATGAAAGAATTCAAAGCCAATTTTGTAGTTTTAAATTCACTACGTTTACTAAATATTGGAACATGTATTTGATGTTAAAATTCTTAAGTGTTTTAATTTTAATTGCTATAAATTAAATATGAAATATACTTAATATTTTTAAAAATAAACTAGAGTATTTGCTACTTTTCAGTAACAAAGTTTAATATATATGAAGATCGGTTAAAATCGATTTGTAAACTTCTCCCCTGTTATCAAAACTTCATCCAATTTGCTTTATTTTTAAGTTATTTTAATATAATATATTTTCTAGTTTGTTATGAATTGATTTCAATTTCCAAATTATTATTGCACAATATAATATTTTAGTAATTCATTTATTTAAAATATATATATGCTGTTTACATTTAATTTCTTTTTTTTTAACATTTTGAAATATCTTGGTTAGTTGGATGGTTATAATGGAGAATATAACCTTTATTCTTAGACAAAATATCTTTTTAAGCATAACGCTAAATATAACACTATATATAATGCCAACTTTAACACTATATATAATGCTAAATATGACTCTATATATATAATGCTATATTAACTACATATTATTTCATTTTATAACACAAAAAATTGTAACTTGCCTAAAATCTAGTAAGTAATAATTGTTAGTAAACTATTAACTAATAAAAAGAAGTACAAATTAATTTCGAATGTATTTAATTGATATACCTTAATTAACTTATTTCATATCATTTTATCATAGTTCTGACGAATTTAAATGACAGGCAATTCTGCAGTTTTACATTCACTACATTTACCAAATATTGCAACATGTATTTGTTGATAAAATGCGTAAGTGCTTTAAATTTTAATCGCTGTAAATTAAATATGAAATATAGCTAATATATTTTTAAATAAATTAGAGTATTTGCTACTTTTTATAAACAAACAAATCTTCCTGTATAACAATCAAATATGAAATATAGCTAATATTTTTTTTAATAAATTAGAGTATTTGCTACTTTTTAGTGAACAAATCTTCCATATTTCTTTATTGGAACTTGCATTCGATTATAAATTGAATAAGTGCTTTAAGTGTTAATCGCTATAAATTAAATATGAAATATAGCCAATAAGTTTTTTAAATAAATGGAAGTATTTCCTACTTTTTAATGACAAACAAATCTAACATACTTAATAATTAAATGTGAAAGATAAATAATGTTTTTTTTAATAATCTAGAGTATTTGCTACTTTTTCGTGACAAACAAATATTCCATATTTCTTTATTGGATCATGTAACTGATGATAAAATGAATAAGTGCTTTAAGTTTTAATCGCTGTAAATTAAATATGAAATATAGCTAATATCTATTAAAAATATCTGCTCTTAATTATAGTATTTGCTACTTTTTAGGGACAAACAAATCTCCCATATTTCTTTATTGGAACATGCATTTGATTATAAATTGAATAAATGATTTAAGGTATAATCGTTGTAAATTTAATATGAAATCGAGGTAATGTTGTTAAAAAAAAATTAAAGTAGTTGCTACTTTTTAGTGAAACACACATCACAAATCTTCCATTTTATGAATATATTTATTGGTAACAATTCCCTGCCATTGGAGAAACATACACTGGCCGTAAGATAAATGCTGGCGCGTTGAAAGACAACTCCTGGTGAGACGCCATCATTATAAGCAATCGAGCGAGTGTTCTTTTAAATGGGAATTGCAAAAACCTCGGTGACAACAAGACAAATGGCTAAATAGTGCCGCAGTAAAAGTCAAATAGGAAGGAGGCATCAAATTTTTAAAGGCAAGTTGTCGAGAAAACGAAGAGATCGATTTTCTTACCCCTCGTTTCATTTATTTTCAAAAGGTTTTCCTTTTACGAAAATTAAAAAATAACTTTTCCTGCCTCCCCTTCTTTTCATTTCTCTTCCGTTCGGAATGAAACGAAGAACGTGCTGTTTCTTCTGTTGCACGCAGGAAACAAACATGTTGCCAGATTTGTCGTTATATCGTAACCATTCATTATTCGAGAGGAAACAGAAGTGAAGGGAAGGGAAGAGAGAAGATGAAAAGAAGAATAAAAGGCCAGCCAGCCAGCAGAAGTAAAAAAAAAAATGGCCGAAGGGAAAATTCGATTTCTGGATATTCAATTCCCTAAATGCAGCAGCCCGTTAGTCATTTGTTTTGCCGGCGAAGTGCACATTTGGTAACAGAATTTATTGCTCTGTTGGGAAGGAAAATTAAATTTCCCTTCAAAAATTTCAAAATTTCCGTGTCAGTCCTGAGCGGTGTTCGATTCCTGACAAATATGAAATAATTCTAAAAGTTTTTCCCCGAGATTGATGTGGGTCTTATTAGATTTATGCATTCCAGGAATCATTATGTTGATTGGAAATTGGTATAGTAAAATACTGCAATGCAAGGAAATAAGGTAGAACCATTTATATTGAGGATTAGCAATCAATTTTGAATCTTTTAATATTCTCTTGTTTCACTTGCCAGGAAGTCTTCATTTAGGAGACAACATTTAAAAAATCAATATGCATGTTTTTCAATGTTGTAATTACGTTGTAGATATTTATAGATATATATTTTTCTACATTTTCATGATGAATAGAGTGTGCAAATATTTTTGTTTAGAACTTTATACGCAGATATTTAAAGTTGATATGCATAATGCAGCAGAGAACAATCGTCATTTATTTAAATTTATTTTTAATATTTGAAAACCTTCATCTTCATACACAGGAAGATATTCAAAATTCAAAACTATATTTTTTTTATGCAATATTGAGGACCCATTTCAATGAAACAATTTACTTTATTGTATTTTTTTATACATGAATAAAAGTGTTAAGCCATTTAAAAATAACTTTTACACACAAGATATATAATGTTATAACTAGTATACAAGTTTTTATTACAAATAACAGTGAAATTCATGGAATGTTTTGAGCTGGAATCCTGTTATAAAAAAAAAAAAAGACCGGTACCTAGGAATTAAAATGGATTCCGAACCACTATAAACACATATGGCACCGATGGGCTCACATTTTTATATATATGCCACATAAATATTGAGTCATTTGTTTAGAAATAAATTTGTTAACTTCAATCTAATTACTTGGGTTAATATGACAGGCCATCTATTTGGTTATCATACTTCTTATAAATAAGGTACTACAAAATGACTTAGGAATTTGACTTTTTTTTTAAATCTTCCATTTTTTACCTTTTGAGTATAATTTTAACCCATTTGTTTTACAAGCGTATGTATGCGATTATCGGAAATCACTAAAGTTTGGGAAATGGATTTAATTTACACGTCTGCTTATTATAACAGAATATAAAAATTATGTATGGATGCACTAATCGATTCTCTATATTGTGTAAATAGTTAATGATTTACAGAGAAATGCGGAACAAGTAGAAAATCCTGATAATCTTTTCTCTTTTCTATGATGAGTTCGCTTTATTTCAGTAAAAATATACCAACATTAGCATTTACTCTATATAGACTTAAAATGTTAAACAATCTAATCTAACTAATAAATAACTGCCAACGGCCGTACCATGCTGAATATACCGGTTCTCGTTAGATCACCGAAGTTAAGCATCATTGGGCGCGGTCAGTACTTGGGTGGGTGACCACCTGGGAACACTGCGTGCCGTTGGCAAATTTGGGACCTGAATGGCCGAGGCGCTCGGTGCCACAGGTTTCGGGTTCGAATCCCGGCGGTGCCATGGATGTTTGTAGTGGTTCGGAATCCACTTTAAGCCGTAGGTCCCGGTCTCCTATGACTGTAAGAGCGTCACGGAGCAAAAGTCAGGCTTCTACCTACGGGTGCTCCATCACAACAGAAGCTGCTTCCTTCCCCTTCAATCATGAGTCCATATGGGCTCGTGGGCTTGGCCAGCCAAGTGGGATAAGAAACAATAACAACAAAAACATAAATAACTCTCTGGCAATACGGGCCATGACTGTCCACCTACTAGCAAATTACGAGGCAGGGGATGTTTTCTTTTTAAGGGATAGGGTTGTCGTCCCTACTCACAACACTCTATAATCATATTAGACAGGAGCTAATGCCTAATTGGATTCCGATCCATTACAAATCCATAGTACCGTCGGGACTAGACCCCGAAATCTACGGCACCGAGGGCCATGGCGATAGTCACACGACCATCAGGCCCCAACCCATCTACTCACAAGGTAGAAAATCTTTCAAGTACAACCTGCAAACTTAAAATTAATGGTCACATTCCTTTTCCTGTTTGGTATTCACTGGTGTGAAAAAAAATTAAGAAAGCATATTTACATTACATAAATAATTTTTATTTTATGAGAAACACCTATTCTGGAGATTTATTTTGAAACATTTATATTGACTTTAAATTTTCTCCACAAATGGCCATGCTGAATGAGTATAAATTTTGTTATCCACCATATTTATTGATAATAAAAAGTGATAAATGTAGAACATATTTAAGAAACTAATACAAGTGCATACCAATACATGGGAAACAAATCGTCTTCTTCTACTTATCATAGGGAAGTACCGAACTACTAGTAATATGGTACAAAAGTTCAGAATCTCTCATCAACATTATTTAAAAAGCATATAGTGTCTTGCAAATGACTAGACTGCTAAGTAAAAATTATTCAAACCATACCTTATCGAAGGGCCGTAATCTTGTAACTCAGAAAGACGGAAAAACGAATAAAATCGCAAATTATGAGCAGAGAACCATAAAATTCCTAGTTTTTTACTGCGTCAAGACAAATACACAGGTTATCTGATTACATCCATTCCATCATTGGAATACATTATATATACATCGTAAACAAGATCTGTTTTTCGACCTTGTATGATGTGGCGTTACCATTTTAAAAGTAGTTTTCATTTTAGATCAGTTAGAAAGTGAAATTGGATGGATAGGGATGTTCACTTATTTACCACGCTTGAATCGCATCAAATGCGTGCCGGCCATTTGTTGCCAAAACTGTTCATTAACTGAACACTGATGACACTCATAGGGAATGATTAAACATTCCACAAGAATTTCCAGACAATCATGTGTATAATACAAAAATATATCGGTTATGCATTACATGTAATTGAGTAATCATGCTAGGCAAGATCAATTATTTCTGCGTATCAATACTTCTTCAACCATTTTTGCAGTACTTCTAAACTTTTGTAGTGAACTTTGAACTAAAAGGTTTTATTACAAGTTATTTTGATAAAAACTTATTTTAAATAGGTGATCTAGTTTTATTCAACGTTAACCCTATTAATAATTCTAACTTACGAAACTTCGAATTATATATTATAAATTGTAAGCATCTAACTGGTAAATGTACAACGTTACGTACAAAGTCATATTTTGTCCTTAATTTTTACATGTTATATTATGATGTCTGTGGCTCATTATGAAGGTTAAGCATGCATTACTTCTGCAGAAAATACTATAATTTTCAACAAAAGAAGAACATTGGAGGGAATAATTCCCATCATTTGCCATTTTGTAAATAAACACACCAATTTTAATTTTAGATTAATACAATGGAACATGTTTAATAAAAAATATAATAGGATAAAAGATTTATTATCTTCATTGATTCAAAAATATGCATGGTACAAAATCATTATGCAAATTCTGTGAAAAGTGATTGTTCTACATAGAAAGAAATGGTTGAAAATTTCCATTTGCTTAATATATGTATTTATTTCACTTGTAAACTATATTTATATTACTATGATGAATATTATAAAAGCATTTATTTAGTATACGTTGTGCAGTATTGTTACTTGAAATACCATCGTCGTGATTTATAAAACATTATGAAACTAAAGAAATTTCAGCATGTACAATAATAATGTTTTAATTGTTTTCTATGTACGTTTAACAGAATAAAAATAATTAGATTTCTTCAAATGAGTTGAAATTATATAAAAAAATAGCTTATTTGTAGAAATAGGTAATATTATTGAAATCAAATGAAAAAGATTAGGTGAAAATTAGATTAAATAATCATCTTGTTTAATTTTGTAATAAAGCATAATTATTTTGATGTTTTAAATTTCGAAAAAAAAAAGTTGTTAAACTATTTTAAGATCCAATCCACTTATAGCAAAGCATAATAAAATTAAACAAACAATTTTATTCTTCCCTATTTTTTACTGATAAGTAGCTATTTTGATACAAAGCCAAATACGTAATGTAATTTATCAAAAGGGAAATTTTCCCAGTAACAGTAAAACATTAAACAGAGATTTTTTTTAAAAAAAAACTTTATTGAAATCTATAAATTTGAATGAGAACATTTATGATAAAGTGTAATGGTACATGTTAGTGTTTCAATTTCTCAAATGCCACGTAAAACTGTACTTTAATGAAATGGTAGATTTTTGCACGGACAATTAATTTTTATTTATTTGATTATTTTATCCTTTTATCTATCTTGAAATCGACTTTTCCCGTAAAGTCAATAGATACTAGTACCACTATATATTTTGAAGAAGTTAAAATTAATTTATTACAGAACATTTTATTATCTTCATATAAATTATAATGAGCATATTTTATTTAAAATTTGAAGGATTTGAATGATTAGTTTTGAAAATTGAAGTAATAGTTAACAGGTACTTTAAAGCATCTTCGAAAAAGATATTTTTTATCATCTTTTTTGTTAATATCACAATGTATTTTTTTACCTTAAACATATAAATTTTTGTATTTAAAGCTGATTCTAAGCTTTGAGCTAACGTTTTGTAAATAAAACTGTAAAAAACTTTCTTTAAGATCCTGAAAAAAATTCATTTAGGTATATAACGGAATATTTCGAAAATATTTCGTTTAAATATAAACGTTTGAATACGACAGTTTAAGAAACATAGTTTATTTATATAATCAGTATTTGAAATACATTTCATTGTTAGTTTAATGATTTTGTTAAATTTGAAAAAAAAGAAAATATAATTTTGCAAAATATAAATGGAAAATATAAAATTGCAAAATATAAATGCAATATATAATATAGCAAAATATAATATTTTAAAATATAAAATTGCAAATTATAAATGCAAAATATAATATTTTAAATCAATAATGACCCAATCAGAAATGACCTCTTTGTATTTAGTTTACTGAAGATTCTAATAGTAACTTGTATGAATATCAATCATTATAAAAGCTTCAGCGACTTAGATTCCTTTCGATTGTTGTAGACATTTTAATCTTTAATTAATTTCATTTAATAATAAGCCGTATATCATACATTTACAGTAAAATGAAACTGACAAAACTGTTTTTAATGATAGGTTATTTTGCTGGAACTCCAGATATGTAGAAGCGTTAGCCAATGTGAACCATTGAGAGTTCGTTACAATACGCCTACATTCTGTAACCACAATTTAGAGCTAATATGCAACGAACTAACATCTAATATCATACAACAATGAGGATGCAGACATCCTTGCTCTCATATCCTCCACCTCATGTTCAATAGAAGGACATTACATGCCCATCAATGATATAAACTTAAGTTTTCATTTGGATTTGCTTGTCAGTGTTTGAATCCAGAAATCCAGAACTGTACTCACCATGTCGCACTGGCTATGAAAAATAAAATAATTAAAATATGCACTGTCGCACTAATATCAAAGCTAATGATTGACCTAAGCCTTTCTTTTGTTCTGATGTGCGAGAATAATTTTAATTTTTTTTTTTTAAATATTCCAAATATATTCGATATGTTATATATAAAATTTTATAAATTATTTTAATATTTAATGATACCAAAAGTTGGTTACCTTCTTCTGAGGAAGTTTTATTTATAATTTAGGATTTTTTATGGCTATTGTCTGGTGTTAGCGAAATGAAATTTAATAAATAAATTCATCTTACTTTTTTTTTCAATTTATTTTAATTGGTATGAAATACACTGATAGTTATTATTTAACAAATGATGAAGAATAAATAAATGAGGTAAAACTTTAAGTGTAAAAATCACTTGAGATTATCGTAATAAAAAGTAAATTAACATATTTTGTAAAAATTACACATTTCAGAAATGCAAATATTTTTAAGTATATTGTAAGCTTATAATTAATTTTCGCAATATTTTAATTTATTCAAATATTTTTCATCTTTCTGCTGTAGACTTAAAAATTTATTCATGATAAGTTATTTAACAGCGAAATTAACTATCAGGAGAAAATTGTTTATAAGATATTACAAATTATAATATAAAATTATGTAAATCAAGTTAATAAAGTGAACAGTATTTACAATTAAGAAAATGTTTATTTATTTACTTTGAGCGTATTTCTTCGAAGTATAAATTATTCAAATAATTTTTTCAAATAGTTTTTTTCAAATAAATGGTATTTATTAAACAAAGGACTGAAATAACCAATAGCTTTTACATGAAATTTATTAAAATGATGAATTCAGCAAATATTTATTCACCTCAAGATTTAATTTGATTATAAACCTATGTATCCTATTTACTGAAAATTTTAAAACTTTTGTTTTAATTTTTTATTAAGAAAAATTTAATATATTTCGTGTAAAGACCAATTTCATATAGTTATTGTCACATATTATTTTTCATGATGATGTAATGTTATGCTTTGCTTAATTATAATAACAGAATAATACATTATTAAATTATCCTCAGAGTGAAAGATGAAAAAAATCCAATAGAAGATGTATGTGGTAAATCCAATAGAAGATATACGTTTTTAATCGAGAATAATTTAATCTTTTCTGTGCATGTTTACATGCAAATGTAAAAATATTTCACTTCAGTTGTGTTACTATTTTTATTTAATGAACATTAATATAAAGAAATTATGTTCTCATTATATTAAGCAGCCTGAGGGCCAATTTGCTAGTTCTCTGGCCTTTGGTACCACAGACTTTGAGATTCCTGGTGCTGGTATGGATAATTGTTAGTGGTTTGGAATCCACGTTAAACTGTAGGTTCCGGTCTAATTAGCTAAAAGTGTGCAAAAAATAACCGTAGAGCGACAAACTTTTTTTCTTCTAATGCATCTGGCAAATAGCCGTGATCTTCGCCATACGGGCTGCACCTATGTTACTCACTTTGCATTACCCAGGGGGCGTGTGTAACTTGATGTTAAGCCACGGACGTGGGGTAACAATGCCCCCGCAGCGCTCTACGATCCTATTAGGAACGGAACCTACGGCTTAAAGTGGATTCCGAACCATGGGCAAAACCGGGATTTGAACCCGATACCTGTGGTACCGAACGCCAGAGCGCCTAGCCATTCGGCCATCAGGCCACAGCGACAAAACTTAACCTCACTATATTAAAAAAAAAAAAACTGTATTTCCTTTTGACATTTATGTACAACAATTAATCATTTTATTTTGGAAAGCGTCACTGCCATCTCATAGCTTTCATACTAAGTATAAAGATGAGTTAATGCAACTGATCAACATCAGAAGAAATTGTTTTGAAACCGGATAGACAGTGTCAAATCAAATGTTTTCGCGATTATACTGGGAATGAGCCATATAATCTCATTGGCCGATAATCCCTTTCTATTGATTATATACCATTTATTCATTATATTAAGCAACTGTAAATTTTAAAATTTTTGATATTCTCTTCTGTGTTTGTAAGAGTTTTCCTCATTGTTCAGCTTCTGTGCCTCCAAAAGTGAATTATTCAAAAGTTTTCAGCCACCATCTGATGTCCATGTGATGATGTGTGATGATGATAAATCCACACACAGTGATGTGATGTGGTGTAGTAGTAGTAGTAGTATTAAACAAATGTATTTCTTTTTGATATTTATGTACAGCTGTCAATCATTTGACTATGGTAAATGTCACTGTCTTTTCATAGCTTTCATACAAAATATAAAAGTGAATTAGTTCACCTTGTCAACATCAGAGGAAAAAGTTTCGAAACACGACAGGTAATGACGAATCAAATGTTTTCAAGACTATACTGGGAATGAGAAAGATAAATCCATAGGCCTATAAGTATTTTCTAAGGACACAAGGACAATGTATGTTCCAAGATGTTGTTCAAAATTAAGGTGTCAAATGAGGGGTGAAGAATAGGAGGACATTTGTGGTAAGCCATGACTGAATTACATACGTGCAGTTAAAGAAAATAAGTCAATATAATGGATTTCAAAAATAATAAAATATGCTTATCAGAAAAAATTTCTATGCAGAAATAAAAAGTGTATCTGCCATATTTTTTTAAATATATAAGTTTTTGAGAGATATTTGAACTATTATGTTATAAAAAATATTTTTTTTGTTATTGTAATCACATTATTATCTGTGAAGTTGTTAATTATATAAATAAAATATAAATTCTTGTGCATATAATAAACTATATAGATAACTACATTAAAATCCTCTCTGAGTCAAAAAATATTCAATGTCTAGGAAAAACTACTTTGTAATCCATAGTTAAAATGGCTATTAGCATATAGTTAAAGAGTAATACATTAAACATAAATTTAAAAGTAATAGAATCTGCAAAATAATACAGTTTTAAATGGTTTTCCTGTCATCTAGTTTAAAAAAAACGGCAAATATATGATGCAGACACTAGAAAAAAAAACTTTTCAAAATAGTAATCAAAAGACTATTATGAGAGTTAAGATCATTAAATAAAGTATTCACAAAGTTTTTCTTTATAAGTTAAATTAATGAAACAGAGATAGACTTTTTACAATTATCGCTAAAAAAGAACTTAATTAAGCATCATGTTTAAATAACATTATATAAGAAATTTTCTTTTAATTTACTTTACTGAATGTTATTCATTCAAAATTCAGTGTTGTTGAACCATTATTAACTTAGAAACATTCTGAACTTTAATCTCGTTTTTATTTTTCTATCTATTAGATTATTATTTAATATTTAATTTTGTAATTTTAATGAAGAAATTTCGGAACATTTAAAATGAGCGTATTTTCATTTTGTGTAATTTACAATGGCCTTGTTTAAAGACAACTATTGTAAAATAGTTTAAAGAATATGTAAGCATGTATTGAAAAATTTCGCTTGGATATTGATTGGAAAGTAATTTACTATTTTGAACTATTTTATAATAGTTGTCTTTTTCAGTCCCTATCAAAATTCCTCTTATATATATGTTGTCAAGCTATTTTTTGTCAAGGGGAACATATTTAACTTCCAGAATACTGTGTGTTGCCCTTGAGCCAACAATATCTAATGTATTTCCATGAGTCGCCATGTGCTTTTGTTTATGAGCCTATGAACCTACAATATCCGCCAGTTTATGAGCTTACATATTCCAATATCCATTTGTTAAGTCCATGAAGTTCAATGTATGTATGTCAAGCAACATGAAACTTTTTCCTCATTTTAAAATAGTATCATCACATTTGTGAGACATTCTTGATCCTTGATGCTAGTTTCAACTTCAAAGTCGAAATTTTGGAACTTTTCCACCACTTCGACAACGATAGAAAAAAATTACACCTGATCCTGGGACCTGATTGACGAGTGACTACCTTTCGGTGCCATAAACTTTGGGATCGAGTAGCAGCGGTGCCACGTATACTTGTAGTGGCTCAGAATCCACTTTAAATCGTCGGTGCTGATCTGATATGCCTGTAGAGCATTGGACGTAGGGCTGACAACCCTACTCCGTAAAAAAAAATAATTTCTGTTTCGGAATCTGCCAGTAGGCAGACAGCCATGGTCCAACATGGACTGTTCAGGAAGTTAGTTAGTTTTTAGATATCTTGTATTTATGTATTTCCCTAGTCAAAGTGTGTTTATTATTCAGCTAGTTTAGTGATCGTCGAACTAATTTTCCCTTAGATCAGAAACTTAGACACTAACCACCAGGGCAATACAATTCCTTTAACAAATCACTATATTGTGCCTTCTAATATATATCATCTTGATAATGCATTCCTCTATAAAATTAATTTATATGTTATTAATTAAATTAAAATCTTATTTTTAAAAGAAATTTCGTATTGATATCTATTTATTGTATTAAATCCTGTTTTTTGGCAAATCTCAGAATTAAAATGTAAGGCACCATATTATTTATCGATAAGAAACATGAATTTAATAAGCAATAGATTTTGATAGCTCCAGGAAATACAACACCTACTTAATAATTTTCCTGAATCCCTACCAAAATCCCTGTTGTAACCGAACGTTTGAAGTTAAGCACCTTCTTTGCAAGTTAAAATACACCAATTGTTCCATAAGTTAGCCCGAGCATTGTTACGTATTTTGAAGTAAACCTTTGAACTGTTCAATCGACTTAAACTGCCTATTTGTCATTAAATTCCCTCATTATGGAAACTAATTCGCTTGAGGCCTATTCAGAATCGCTTTTAAAGCTCATGGTTATGCAACTTTTATTGAATTGATTGTAGAGATTTTCAGAAATATATGATAACCTTTGAGTGATAAATGCCCCCATTAAGCTCATGGCTATGCTACAAAGGATAAATTATAAATTAAGCGTCTGATGCGATAATTACAATTCATTCGCAGTATTTTACTCGAGTAAGCAGAATATACAATTTTGAGTGTGACTGCGGGTAATTTGCAGTGTCGAATTTCAGCTCACTGCGAATTAGTTTGTGATACATGCGATAATAAATCACGATATTTTTAGTATAGAATCTGTAAAATAACTCATTCAGATATAGATTGTAAATGTTAAATATAGTATAGATATTAATTCTTGGCTCATATCTGTCTTTATAAGGGCGAATGATATCGTCTCACTTTACTTGGGTGTGGCTGCCGAAAACAACATTACATAATAATAAAACTAAGGGTCAAATAATAAAAATAATACATTTTGTATAGTTTGAAAATATGGTTTAAAAAATCTGCAGGTATTTTATGATTTAGATTTTATTTTTATATTATGATCTTAAAATTAGGATTTCATACACATATCAATTACTGAATGTTTTCTGAATTAGAAATTTTGAAATTTCGCATTCAACATACTCAAATTCATAATGTAATCATGGGTTATTTTATAATTTGCATTAAATAGCAATGGTATTTCTTCTTCAATGGCGCAACAGTCCCATGGTGGACCAAGGCCGTCTGCCTACAGGCATATTTCGAGACATGATGTCTTCTTTTTACGTTGTTTACGTAGGTTGTTAGCCCTACATCCAACATTCATATTAGATTGGGACCTAAGATTTAAAGTGGAATTCCGAACCACTACAAGCATCCATGGCACAGCCGGGATTCGAACCGAAGGTCTGTGGCACCCTGCGCCAGAGCCTAGTCACTCGGCCATAAAGCCCCTGGTGGTATTTATAATTTGGATAATTTAATATCAGTCTAATATGATAGTCTTGATATAATCGGGGCTTGATAGGCCGAGTGTCTAGCGCTCTGGCCCTTAGTGGTTTGGATCCACTTTAAGCCGGAGGTCCTGGTCTCATATGATTGTCATGGTGCCCCATAGAACGTCACAGAGTCCATTCAGACATCTCACCCACATCATTCCCACACTGTAAAGGGAAACGTAGCTCTAGGCACAGTGATGTGGTGTGTTGTAGTACCAGATCCTTTGATTTATTATTTAGTATCTTGTCATTGTTTTGAATATACAATTTAGTTGTAAATTTATTTTTAGTTTAAATCATTATAATCATTTCTATTCTTAGTTTGCAATTTTATAATATTATTTTTTAAAGAAGTAATATAAAATTTATATAAATATGTTTACTGTATTTCTATATGCTAATTTATTATGCAAATTTTTATTAACATGTACTATATGTAAGTTTACGGAAAGGGAGAAAAAGTTTTGAATTGAGCTTTTTAAATTTTTAATCCTTACATTTTATAAATACAATTATAAAATATAACTTTTTCAGACATCTTAAAATATATATAAAGGATAGACTCTGAACTATATAGTATACTCAATGTAAAACATGCTGTGTAGTTCAATAGTCTATTCTTGACTATTTTAGAGAAATAATTTATTGTATATTTTACATTGAATCTAACATAGAATCAAATTATAGAGCACCAAATTAAACCTCTTCCGTGAAAAATTACAGCAGCAAAACACTAGCATTAAAAGCAGTGTAACATTCCATTAGATCCGACCGTATTTAACCCCAGTCTTGTCACCTACAGCAATCTTGGGTGACAGTCCTTTCAAGTCGCCGCCGTTAAATTCACCCTCTACATTGATTGCATTAAAGGTTCCGGGGGTCATTCATTATTCGTTCAGAACCAACGATCAGTCGAAGGCTAACTTTCTGGGATGTTATCAGCCCTATTTGTCACATTATAAAGTCGTTAGCCCTTGGCGTTCACAAGGAACGCAGCCATTGCCTCCTTCCATCACATTAGCTGCATGGAAATGCGTCCGTTAGCCATTAGAAACGACTTTTCAGCTCAAATATTTGTCCTGAAAACCGACATCCAAAGATTACTAATTGTGAATCGGGCATTTATCATGATTCTAATTAAGGGTTGTGACTTTTATAGTCACATATATGTGATTGGTTTAAATGAATCCCATCTTTGTTCCATTCGAATTGTGGAGTTCCGTTTGTCATAGGATGTTACATAATGCAGCCGATTGATCTTTTCCGGTTTGTCGAGTTGCAACAATTAACCTTTTCTCAATAATGGATATGGCGATTGTGATAGAGTTTGTCATAAATTGGAAAGAATATGAGTTTTCAGCAGAAGTAAATAATGAAATACGTTAAAATGCTTTAGATTCCTTTAGCACAAATTATTTTTAAATGGTTTAAACTGCAAAATATGTTGTATTTTTTTAAAAAAAAAAAAAATTATAACAATTGTAATAGTATTTACTGTAAATTGGAAAGAATTTGAATTTATATCAAGAATAAACAATGAAATACTTTAGATTCATTTAGCACAGATTATATTTATAATGATTTAAACCTCAAATTAGTTTTATATTTAAAAAAAATATTTTTAAGTCTTCGGCTTAAATTTATTTTTTTTTAAATTGACAGTAACATGGAATCATTGTGCATAATAAAGTATCAAAATAGGTTTACAGATGTAAGTAATAAACAAATTAACACCAAAATATTAAAAATGTCAAATAAATGGTAATTTTACAGAACAGATAAAAATATTTATAAAATAAAAGACAGAGAACAAGGATTTAAAAAATAATTTAAGAATTGAAAAATTTATCAAAGGCTGGCTATATATTAATAATATGACAAATGTCTGTTGGTCATTTAACTGTTTGGAGTATTAGTTTCTGATGTCCAAGCCTTGGAACAGAATATGATCAAAATTCTGCATCATATTACAATTGCAATGGTAAACTGAATATAAGCTAATATTTAAATGGAAGTTAAACTTTTCATATCCAGTCATAAAGCATGTAGTTTTGAAATTGTTATAAAATGTAAACTAATTTATTTTGAACACAAAGCTAATGGGGAATAGAGGAAAAGTACTTGGTGATTTTAAAGTGCTGAATGATTGCACAACAAATGAAGTACGTAAAACTTAAAATTTAATTTTCAAAAAAATCGTAATTAAACAATTAAAGCAATTTTTCAATCTACTAAATGTGCCAAGTATTGCATTTCGTTATATAGACATTTTTTTTAATAAAATTTGGAAGTATAAAATCAAAAAGGTTTAATTTTCATTTTAAATGATAATTTAAACTACAAATCGTACGTTCATATTTTTATATTATAAGTTCATTAATAATTAAATCAACTAATTATCGAGATAATATTATAATTTTCATACAAATACCATCAAGTATCGCCTAACTCTTCAAAAATATTTAGGTCGATTTTAGCTGATCAATCTTATATACATTATTTGAGTTTGTAGATTGAATGTATGTACAAATTATATATTAAATTAGGTAATATAAGCCATTCTTAGACCAATATTCATAAGAGTTAGTTAACTTGCTAAAAGTTGAATATTAGTAATATTTTTCAAATTGCAAACTGTAGCAGCGTCTCAGATAAATGTGCTATAGTTTCAAATTTGAAAATTAAGTAGATTTAGTGAAGATTGCAAAATAATCTTTCATTGCCAATCTGCTTAGTTGCACAGTTTATTCCAATATGACATAAAATTTATGGATGTTACTCACAGTCCTCCATTAATACATTAAATCTAAATTGTTGGTATAACTAGTAGGCCAGTTCTCTCTTAACTTACTATTGATAATCCTTAATGTCTACGATTGTATCACATCAGTGAAGAGTGAAAAATGTCGTTTATATTAGTTTAAATGTCGTTTATTTAATGGTAATATTGCTATTTATCCAAATAAATTTTATATATTTTAATTATCACATTGTGATCCCTTTATTGTAAGGATAATTTATCGGCTTTAAACAAAATAATAATAAGAAAGAATTTAAATTAGATACATTAATTTTTTTAAGTTTAAATGTCGTTTATTTAATGATAATATTGCTGTTTATCTAAATAAAATTTATATGTTTTAATTATCACATTATGATCCCTTTATTGTAAGGATACATTGAATATAAGTTGTGAATATCTAAACAGCAGAAGTATTGGCTTATTCAAAAATAGTTTCGCCATTGTTAATAAAACTTGAAAGATAACAAAATTGGCATCATCTGCATTGCCATTCTAATTTAATAACAATGCTCTTTTATGTGTACTCCGTGCTACAAAATGCATTGTAAGTATATTTTATCATTAGTGCGAATGTGTTAAAATCTCATTCTGTAATTACTTAATCTTTGGGTTTAATTACTTCAATTACAAGAATTCCATTTCTCATTTAGCACTAAAAATAGTCGATCTTCGTTACCCCTCCCCCGCGTAAAAAAAAGCTAAATAAATAGGTCTGTGTACCTTAAGTTGGTAAATAGATTGAAGTTGATTAAGCAATTAAGCTAGAATGCGTTAACTATTTTCTGAAAAATTTCTGTTAACTAACTTTGAAATTAATTATTGAAAGGAGAAAACGAAAGTTGTAATTAACTAGAGTAAATTTATTGAAACGCTTGGCGGTGAATGAGAAAGTAATTTTAGATTTAAAAAGGCTTTTTAAGTTTAAAAACTAAAAACCGGTTATTCGTTACAAGCTAATATGGGTTTGAAAAGATTTGAGAAATAGGTGATAAAATGTAATGTATTGTATGCTCAATTTTTCAGCTAATCACCAATAAACAAACTAAGCTTAAATATTTCATATTCTATGCATAGGCAAATATTTTCCGAATGATAAATTTTAAATATAATTCTATTGAAGAATGATGCTTTTAAAATATTATTTTTATTTGTAAGAAAGAAATTTAAAAATTCATTGAAGATATTTAGTTTAAATTGACATAGTAACTTATATTATTTAATAAGGATAATAATTGTGTTCATTCGTAAGTTATTTTATTAGTTTACATAAATAATACATTTTATATCTCATGAATAGATATTTATTTGGAAACATGATAGTTCTAAAAATATATTAGTACGAGTATTAGAAAATATTTAATGAGGATTACATTTTTTTGCAAATATTAACGTAAATGTGTGTTTTTAGTTTTTTTTCAATATATTTACTCAAATACAATAAAAATAAAAATTTTGCTCTGAAATTCATTTGCATTTTCATTACTATTGCATTTGTTTCTGTTTACGGCAGTACTTGGTTATGCAAAATTATTATTAAGTGTAGTTGAGATAAATTTTTAATTTGTTCAACAAACAATAATTCCACTATTCCATTGATTATTATTAATATGCTGATGTAATCTAAAGAAATTAGATATAAATAACTTATCACAAAGGATACAGCAAAAAGGCTAAAATTATTAACCCAAATGTATGCACATAAATGATATATAATCAGCATCGTAATTAACAGCTTACATAAAATTTTATTTCTTTCAATTTTGTATTCAAAACGCTATTTTATCTAAAGGAAGGAAATAAGTTGCATTTCAAGTAAAGATCTTATTTTGAATTATTGTAAAAGTTGATATGTAAATATGGTTTTTTATAATAACATCATACAAAAAAAAAATACATCGCATTAATTTAAACTGAAACTAAAATTTTACGTAAAATATTTTATGTAAATCTGTTCCCAACGAACAACGTATAACAGCGAAGAATATATCAGAAAAATAACATTATATATACACCATATAAATGTGTGTTTAATCTTCAGTTTGCTGCAGTGCGACACGAGCAACCCATGAGTAACCTATTCATGGAAGGAGGAAAAGGGCAACTTATGTTGCAATGATGCCCCCTTAGGTAGAAATCTAACTTTTCTCCGTTGTGTCACCGCCGAAGGAGGGTAATGGCTTCCATGAAGTCTTTTAGGGGGAACTACCTCGTATTCGCTTATCGCATGAGTAGAATACCAGAAAACTCCCACCAGGTTGTTCGTCTAAAGAAGCAAGATGCTGAACATCCCAAACGCCATCGAGTATTCTCGTTTTTTGATACAGTGTCTACAATAATGCCTTCAGTGGATTGAATCTATGTCCTAATAATCACCAGCGGAGCACGTTGCCACTGATCCATGATTCGGGCATCTACATATATTCGTTCTACAACACACATATTTCATTGAAAGTAATTAATTAACTCTCTGGCACTACGACTCATGGTGGGCAAAGGCCATCTGCCTACTGGCAGATTCCGAAACATAAGAACTTAGGGTTGTCATCCCTACATCTAACGCTCTACGGGGACAGGGACCTGATGTTTAAAGTTTATTTCGAAACACTGCAAACATATATGGCACCGAATGGACTGAACACCAAACTTGTGGCATCAATCACCAAATCAATAGTCACTCTGCCGTCAGGCGCCTTTTAATGAAAATATGCTATTTATATTATCAATTGTAATATAATTTTATTTCCTCTGTAATGTACATTAAAATATTACTATTACATATGAATTTGGTGAACAAATTATATTCTATGTTAAGACCTTCATTTTAAATTTCACAAAAATAACAAAAATAAAGCGTGACAATAATTATCTTCTTTAATACTTTTGCTACAGATTTCATAATTTTGTTTCTCAAGGTGTTGCATATCAAAATTTTAAAATGAAAGGAAGACATTTTACAAAAGTCGTGGGGGATTATCCCATTCACAAAAACTTGTAATGAGAAGAATTTCGCCAAATATCTCGTAGAGCAAGAGGACAGAAACTCTACCAACAAACATCGTATATCCATAAACATTCCGCAGCCACACACGCCTCTTCCATAAAGCCATGCATAAACCAACAACTTCAATCCCATTTCATTTCTCTCGACGTAATTTTTATTCAAATAAAGTCATCCATTATGAAGGACTTCGAGAAGCAAATATAACAAGAATGGCTCTTTTTTTTTTTTTCTTTTTCTTTTCTTCTTCTTTTGCCAACAACAATAATATAAGAATGAAATAAAAAAAAAAAAAAGAAAGAAAAACACAAACCAAACTAGAGTGGCATTCCTTTTCTTCTCTTCTCCTGAGGTGATTTGTGTTGCAAGCGTTTGCGACTTCAAAAGAATGAAATAAATATGAGACGAAGCTATCGACATGTTTTTTGTCGAGTTTTCTTGCCGAATACAAATTTTAAACTCTTCCCCCCTCACATCACCCCTTTTGCAACTTCCTTCAATCCAACCATAAAAAATATACATAAAATAAAAACAGTTTTTTTTTTTTTTTTTTTTTTTTTTTTGCCCTGAGTCGTAATCTTTTGCTCCATTGCCCTTCAATTTCGAAATTGCTCTTTTGGATCACTTTGTTTTTATACTTTTTGTTTTAAAACCACAATATAGATACCACATTTTGATAACAAAAAAAAAAAAAATTAAGATTGTGGGTTTTTTCTAATGGTGCAATGCTGTTTCTTTTTATTTAATACAGGGCATTATGTTTACTTTTTTTTGTTGCTGTTGTTGTTTGCCTGTTTCTCTATTTGACGCTTAAGTGTGGACATTACTGGTTCTCTCCCCTGCAGATGGTGAGAGAGAATGAGCCATTTATTGGCTCGAAATGCCGTTGCTGATAGAACTATAATATAATGCTTAGCATTATTAATCTTTTGATAGGAGTTAAAAATGGATTTTGAAGTATTTGAGAGAAACTTTTATTGAGGTGTTTTAAGCTCTGGTAATTTTTAAGAATAACACCTATAAGCATGTGAAGGAAAGGTTTTAACTGGTTTAAGACTGAGGTTGCAAAAACGCACATTTGCATAAACTTTTTTACTTTTTTGTAATAAATTTCATTGTTTAGTTTATGGAAAACTTCCTTTATTATTACGACAAAAATATATATAGTTTTACATTGTAATTCTTATAATGATTAATTGTACATTTTGGATAATTTTTGCCGGTTTCTTTAGACATTTTTTGCCCTATTTTTAGTTATATTCATTGGCACCAGTAGCTAACTAAAAATTCTAAGAAGATGGATTTTTTTTCATATCGCATATAAACAAGAATACGAATAAGAGATATAAACAATAATAAGATGATCATAAAATATGCTTATTAATTAATATTATCCAATGTAATATAATTTTATTTCCTGTGTTTATTACGCTAAAATGTACACAGTCCAGTCACAGTAATGTGACCACCACTTACTTTCGACATCAACCTGAAATAACCAATCACAAAAGGCAGGTGGCAGCACATTGCAGTGGTGTGTATACAAAGAATTCCACTTAATACCACATTCCACACTCCCATAAAGCCAGAATATACAAGAGTGTATATTCTGGCTTTTGACAGGTGGTCACATTAATGTGACTGGACCGTGTAGCTATTGCATATAAATATGGTTTGCAAATTGTATTCTGCGTTAAAACTTTTATTTTATATTAACTGAAATAACAAAAATAAAGTTTAACAATAATTATCTTTTTTTACCACAGATTAACTTATATTTCATAATTTTATTTATGTATGTATTTCATATGGAAATTTTAAAATGTAAAAACAATATATATTTTACAAAAATCGAGTGGAATTATTCCAAACATAAAAACCTGTAACCTTGCTTTTAGAATTGCACCAAATATCTCTAAGAGCAAGAGGACAGAAACTCTACCACCAAACATCGTTGTATATCCATAAGCATTCTACAACCCCACACAGCTCTTCCATAAAGCCATGCATAAACCAACAACTTCAATCCCATTTTATTTCTCTTGACGTAATTTTTATTCAAATAAAGTCATCCATTATGAAGGACTTCGAGAAGCAAATATAACAAGAAGCGATCTTTTTTTTTTCTTCCTTTCTTCTTCTTCTTGCCAACAACAATAATATGAGAATGAAATAAAAAAGAAAAGAAAGAAAAACACAAACCAAACTAGAGTGGCATTCCTTTTCTTCTGTTCTCCTGAGGTGATTTGTGTTGCAAGCGTTTGCGACTTCAAAAGAATGAAATAAATATGAGACGAAGCTATCGACATGTTTTTTGTCGAGTTTTCTTGGCGAATACAAATTTTACACCCTTCCCTTCCTCCCGCACCCCTTTTGCAACTTCTTCTTTCAACCCAACCATAAAAAATATATATAAAATAAAAACAGCTTTTTTTTTTTGCCCTGAGTCGTAATCTTTTGCTCCATTGCCCTTCAATTTCGAAATTGCTCTTTTGGATCACTTTGTTTTTATACTTTTTGTTTTAAAACCACAATATAGATACCACATTTTGATGATAAAAAAGAAATGAAGATTGTGGGTTTTTTCTAATGGTGCAATGTTGTTTCTTTTTGTTTAATACGGGGCATTATGTTTTCTTCTTTTTTTTAATGTTTTTTGTCTGCCTGTTTCTCTCTTTGACGCTTAAGTGTGGACATTGCTGGTTCTCTCTCCAGCAGATGGGGAGATAAAGAGCCTTTTATTGGCTCAAAATGACGTTGCTGATAGAACTATAATATAATACATAAGCAAGAGGAGAAAATTTTTAATTCATTTAACACTTGCCTTTAAAAACCCACCTTTGCATAAACATTTTTTTTCTTTTCTGTAATAAATTTTATCGCATAATATTGAGAATATTCCTTTGTTATGAGAAAAAATATGTTTGGTTTCCCACTGTAATTTTTATAATTATTAAACGTCTACTTCTGTCAGTTTGTGGCTTTGTTTCTTTAAGTTTTTCAGAGAAACCAGTGCCAAACTAAAAAATCTATGAAGCCCTACTTATTCTATTCTAGAAAACAATAACTACATGTATACTTTTACATACCATAGCTTTAAAAAATTTCATGGGTTAGAAAAGTAATGGTTTTGGACTGATGTTTTAACTGACCATATTTTGATTAAAAAAAATAAAGTTTGTGGGGTTTTCTCCAATTTTGCAAAGCTGCATCTTTTTGTTTAATACAGGACATTATGTTTTCTTTTTGTTGCTGTTGTTTGCCTGTTTCTCTCTTTGACGCTTAAGTGTGGACATTGCTAATTCTTTCTCCAACAGATGGAAAGAGAATGAGCCATTTATTGCCTCAAAATGGCGTTGCTGATGGAACTATAATATAATGCTTAGCATTATTAATCTTTGATAGAATCTGGAAATGGATTTTGAAGTATTTGAGGGAAACTTTTATTGAGATAGTTTAAGCTCTGAATATTTTAAGAACAGCACCTATAAGCAAGAGTAGGAAAAGGTTTAACTCGTTTAAGAATGAGGTTGCAAAAATGCACCTTTGCATAAACTTTTTTTTTTTTTCTATAATAAATTTTATTGAATAGTACAGAGAAAACTTCCCTGAGTATGGGGAAAATATATTTGGTTCCACATTGTAATTTTTATAACGATTAGTTGTACATTTTAGATAATATTTGCCTGTTTTTTTATACATTTTTTGCCCTGTTTTTAGTTATATTCATTTGTACCAGTGCCAAACTAAAAATTCTATGAAGATGGATTTTTTTCCTAACAGACATAAGCAAGAATACGAATAACAGATATAAGCAATCATAAGAATACCATAAAATATTCTTACTAATTAATGTTTATCCAATGTAATATAATATTATTTCCTCTGTAATGTACATTAAAATATAGCTATTGCATATAAATTTGGTGCGCAAATTGTATTCTGTGTTAAAACCTTCATTTTATATAAACCGAAATAACAAAAATAAAGTTTAACAGTAATTATCATCTTTTACAACAGATACACTTAGATTTCATGATTTTATTTATGTATGAGTTTCATATCGAAATTTTAAAATGTAAAATATATATATATATATATATATATATTTTACAAAAGTCATCTGGAATTATCCCATTCATAAAACCTGGTAACGAAAAGAATTTCTCCAAACATAATGGGAGCAAGAGGACAGAAACTCCACCAACAAACATCGTACATCCATAAGCATTCTACAGCCACACACAGCTCTTCCATAAAGCCATGCATAAACCAACAACTTCAATCCCATTTCATTTCTCTCGACGTAATTTTTATTCAAATAAAGTCATCCATTATGAAGGACTTCGAGAAGCAAATATAACAAGAATCGCTCTTTTTTTTTTTTTTTTTTTCTTCTTCTTCTTGCCAACAACAATAATATGAGAATGAAATAAAAAAGAAAAAGAAAGAAAAACACAAACCAAACTAGAGTGGCATTCCTTTTCTTCTCTTCTCCTGAGGTGATTTGTGTTGCAAGCGTTTGCGACTTCAAAAGAATGAAATAAATATGAGACGAAGCTATCGACATGTTTTTTGTCGAGTTTTCTTGCCGAATACAAATTTTACACCCTTCCCCCCCCCTTTTTGCAACTTCCTTCTGCCCGACCATAAAAAATATATAAAATAAAAACAGGTTTTTTTTTTGCCTTGAGTCGTAATCTTTTGCTTCATTGCCCTTCAATTTCGAAATTGCTCTTTTGGATCACTTTGTTTTTATACTCTTTGTTTTAAAACCACAATATAGATACCACATTTTGATAACAAAAATGAAGATTTTGTTTTTTTTCTTATAGTGCAGTGCTGTTTCTTTTAGTTTAATACAGGGCATTATGTTTTTCTTTTTGTTGCTGTTGTTGATGTTTGTCTGTTTCTCTCTTTGACGCTTAAGTGTGGACATTGCAGGTTCTTTCTCCAGCAGATGGGCAGAGAATGAGTCATTTATTGGCTCAAAATGGCGTTGATGATCGAACTATAATGTAATGCTTAGCATTATTAATCTTTTGATAGGTGGTAGAAATGGATTTTGAAGTATTTGAGAGAAACTTTTATTGAGGAGTTTTAAGCTCTGGAGATTTTAAGAATAACACATATAAGCAAGAAGAGGAAAAGTTTTCGCAACCTGAGTTTTAACTCGATTAAAACTGAGGTTGTGAAAACGCACTTTTCCAAAAACTTTTGATTATTTTCTGTAATAAATTTTATGGCACAATATAGAGAGCATTCCTTTTTTTTTTGAGTAAAAATATGTTTTGTTTCACGTTGTAATTTTCGTAATGATTAGTCGTCCGATTTTGTCAGTTTGTGACTTTGTTTTTTGAAGTTAATGTCATAGATAACCAGTAAAAAACTAAAAAATTTATGAAGCTGCCTTATTTTATTCTAGTAAACAATAACTACATGTATACTTTTGCATACCATAGTTTTAAAAAATTTCAAGGGGTTAGAAAAGTTATGATTTTGGACGGATATTTTGACTGACCACATTTTGATAAAAAAGAATGAAGATTGTGTTTTTTTTTCTAATAGTGCAATGCTGTTTCTTTTTGTTTAATACAGGGCATTATGTTTTCTTTTTATTTGCTGTTGTTGTTGTTTGCCAGTTTCTCTCTTTGACACTTAAGTGTGGAAATTGCTGTTTATCTCACCGGCAGATAATCCTTAAAACCTTCATTTTATATTAACAGAAATAACAAAACTAAAATTTAACAATAATTTTCATCTTAAATAGTTTTATTACAGATTTTATAATTTTGCTTGTCTGAGTGTTGTGTATATAATTTTTAAATAAAGAAAGATATTTTACAAAAGTCACGTAGGATTAATTCATTCACAAGAACTCGCAACGATAATAATTTCGCCAAATATCTGGTGTAGCAAGAGGATAGAAACTCTAGCACCAAAAATCGCATATCTATAAGCATTCTGCAGCCTCACACAGCTCTTACATAAAGCCATGCATAAACCAACAACTTCAATCACATCTCATTTCTCTAGACGTAATTTTTATTCAAATAAAGTCATACATTATGAAGAACTTCGAGAAGCAAATATACACTGAAGTGACAAAAGTCATGGGATACCTCTTAATATCGTGTCGGCCCTCCTTTCACCCGGCGAAGTGCAGCAACTCGACGTGGCATGAACTCAACAAGTCGTTGGAAGTCTTCTGCAGGAATATTGAGCCATGCTGTCTCGAGAGACGTCCATAATTGTGAAAGCGTTGATGGTGCAGGATTTTGGGCACGAACAGACCTCTCGATGATGTCCCATAAATGCTCGATGGGATTCATGTCGGGCGATATAGGCAGCCAGATCATTCGTTGCAATTGTCCAGAATGTTCTTCAAACCAATCGCGAACAGTTGTGGCCCGGTGACATGGCGCATTGTCATCCATAAAAATCCCATCGTTGTTTGGGTACATGAAGTCCGTGAATGGCTGCAAGTGATCTCCAAGTAGCTGAACATAAGCATTTCCAGTCAATGTTCGGTCCAGTCGCACCAGAGGACCAAGTCCATGCCATGAAAAAACAGCCCACACCATTACGGAACCACCACCAGCTTGAACAGTGCCTTGCTGACAGTTTGGGTACATCGCTTCGCGGGGTCTGCGCCACACTCGAACCCTACCATCAGCTCTTACCAACTGAAATCGTGACTCATCGGACCAGGCCACGGTTTTCCATTCATATAGGGACCAACCGATATGCTCACGTGCCCACGAGAGTCGCTGCAAGCGATTTCGTTCTGTCAGTAAAGGCACTTGAGTCGGTCTTCTGCTGGAATAGCCCAAGAAAGCCAAATTTCTCCGCACAATTCTAACAGACAAGTCCCTTGTACGTCCCACATTGATTTCTGCGGTTATTTGACGCAGTGTTACTTGTCTGTTAGACTTTACGACTCTTTGCAGACGTCGCCGGTCTCGGTCGTTAACTGCAGGCGGTCGACCACTGCGCTGTCCATGGTGGGATGTTATGCCTGAAATTTCATACTCTCGGCACACTCTTGACACAGTGGATCTGGGAATGTTGAATTCCCTAACGATTTCCGAAATGGCATGACCCATGCGTCTAGCTCCAACTAACATTCCGCGTTCAAAGTCTGTTAATGCCCGTCGTACGGTCATCATCACGTCAAAACCTCTTCACATGAATAACTTGAACAGAAATGAAAGCTCTGCGAAAGCACTGCGCATTTATACCTGTACTACGCGATGCTACTGCCATCTGAAAATTTGCATATTGCTATCCCATGACTTTTGTCACTTCAGTGTAACAAGAATCGCTCTTTTTTTTTTTTCGAATGTTTCTTCAATTTTTTTTTCCTTTCTTCATCTTCTTGCCAACAACAATAATATGAGAATGAAATAAAAAAGAAAAGAAAGAAAAACACAAACCAAACTAGAGTGGCATTCCTTTTCTTCTCTTCTCCTGAGGTGATTTGTGTTGCAAGCGTTTGCGACTTCAAAAGAATGAAATAAATATGAGACGAAGCTATCGACATGTTTTTTGTCGAGTTTTCTTGCCGAATACAAATTTTACACACTCCCCCACCACTTTCACAACTTCTTCCTTCAACCCAACCATAAAAAAAATGTATATAAAATAAAAACAGGTTTTTTTTTTTTTTTTTTTTTTTTTTTTTTTTTTTTTTTTTTGCCCTGAGTCGTAATCTTTTGCTCCATTGCCCCTCAATTTCGAAATTGCTCTTTTGGATCATTTTGTTTTTATGCTTTTTGTTTTAAAACCACAATATAGATACCACATTTTGATGATAAAAAAAATGAAGATTGTGGGTTTTATCTAATGGTGCAATGCTGTTTCTTTTTGTTTAATACAGTGCAATATGGTGTTTTTTTTTTTTTTTTTTTTTTTTTTTTTTTTTTAATCCTGTTTCTCACTTTGACGCTTAAGTGTGGGCATTGCTGGTTCTTTCTCCTGCAGATGGGGAAGAGAACGAGCCATTTATTGGCTCAAAATGGCGTTGCTGATAGAACTATAATATAATGCTTAGCATTATTAATCTTGGATGGATTTTGAAGTATTTGTGAGAAACGTTTATTGAGGTATTTTAAGCTCTGAAGATTTTAAGAATAACACCTGTAAGCAAAGAAAAGGAAAAGTTTTAATTTATTTAAGACTGACGTTCCGAAAAATCAACTTTGCATATTTCTTTTTCTTTTATGTAATAAATTTTATTGCGTAGTATAGAAAAAATGTCTTTGATTATGAGAAAAAAAGCATTTGATTTCAAGTTGTAATTTTTATAATGATTAGTCGCACTTTATTGGCAATTTTTGCCGGTTTTTTTAAAAGTGTTTGCTGTTTTAGATATTTTCATAGATAACAGTACCAAACAAAAAACTAATTAACACCAAAAAAACTGGTTTGTTTTATTGTTCTAAACTTTAACTACATGCATACTTTTACATATTTTGACTTTAAAATTTTCACGTGCTAGAAAAATAATCGGTTTGTATTGATGTTAACTTTTTCATTTTGTAACTGACGTACAAATAAATATATTATTTGCCCATTTTCAATTTTATTTTATTTTTTTTATTTTTCCCCATTTTTTAATATTAGTGGAAAGCCTAGAATTGTTAAAAGTGAATATTATTATTTAATTTAATCAATTAACGTTATGTATAATATACTTGAGTAAGTATATACTTCAATAGATTAATGTGTTCAATATATTAGTAATTAGTCCATAGAATTGTTCTAAATTTAATTAAACACTTATAAATGCAAAAATTAAATTTTATATATTTCATGCAAGTGAAAAAATGTTTGTTATTTTATGGGTCGAGGAAATATATATATATATATATATATATATTATTCCAAAAATGATGAGAAGGAAATATGAGTATTATATAATCAAAATTTAAATATCAATAATAAACATTATAAATAAATTGATTTCATAGATCAATAGAAGAATCGTTAATACACTGTATACAAATTAAATTATTTATATAGAGCTTGAACCATGCATGTTTCATTTAAAATCATATCTATATTTAAGAAATTCATTCTTTAATATTATCGTTTCACTGTTTTTTCGTTGCATTTGAAAACTATATTGTTTATTTTGTCTCTCGATTACAAAATAAAAATCCAGATTAATTTCTATTGAGGTAACATGATAGGTGAACATTCGCTTGGCTTATAAAGAAAATGTACTCCTTTCTTGACAACGAGGCCATAATAGATATTGATGTTACATTTTTGAAAAATATAACATCTTTTATCATAATTTTAAACCAGACCTTTGTTCGTCTCACAGTAATCTTTAGATGGTCATGAAGCTTTTTTTAATTATTTTTTTTCTAAGTATTTTAATGTAAGTGGAATTTTTAACCTGTTTACAATATTGCTTGAGAAGAGATGTTTTATTAGTTTTGGTTAATATTTGCTGTCATACTGATCAAATTTGCTTATGTTTAACATATTTAACAATTTTTCTCACAATATTTTCCTAATGGATTATTATTTATGGGTGATTATAATATGAACCCATAACTATGTTGTTAGTATAAGGAATCTCAAGATTAAAGAATTTCATTCGTAAAACATTCATAACAACCGTTCTCATTTCGTAAAACAAACAGCAATTAAAAATTACTTGTGTACGTCACATATGAGAGTGATTGTTGTTTGTTGATTGTTGAATCTGTTGATTGTTAAGTTTTTTTACAAGGTTTTTAGAAGGTGTATGGGAAGCTCGAATGGGCAATTATCTTTCCTGACTGTGTTTGTTGCAAATTCTAGTAGTACATTTTGAGTCCCATTTATTGTTGCCAAAAGTCAATAAACTTAATAGTTCATTGATAAATAGAGCCACATTAATAAAAAAAAAAAAATAATAGCAAAATTAAAAGACTTTTAAATTAAATATTAGAAGTTACGGATTTAAGACGAAAATATTAGTGTCAAGCCTAGAATTTTAAAAGTGCATCTTATTTAATTTCATCAATTAATGAAAATCAAAACTTGAGTAAGTATATGCTTTAATAGATTAATATGTTCGATATATTAGTAATTATTTGTTAGAATTGTGCAATAATGTATTTGTGTAGAAAATAAGATAATGAACTCTTTTATTCTAAATGTAATAAAAATAATGATTTTTGCACAAAATGTTTTCACCGCTTACAAATATTTTGAAGAAAATATATTCGACACTTAGAATACTCAACAGAAGCAGTTTGACTAAGTAATTTCTTTAAGATAACAGTTCGTTTTGCCATTCACAGTAAAATTCGACAGCATAAGTCAGGAGCAATAAATCATGTATTGTTCAAACTTTCGCAAAACACATCATGAAGTCCTTTATCCCAAGCTCATTCTCTTATTGTTTCATATACTTTATGTCATATCAACTCAGTCAATCCATGCTTCATGTTAAGCGAAATGAAATGCTTGAAACAAAATTTTTATCGCCATAGAGCTTATTATGCTTGTAAATCAATAAAGCTCACTTTTGGAATAATACCAGCTGTAGAATTTTATTGTGACTTTTTACTTAAAAAAAGGAAGCCATTAGTTGTGAAGTGAAATAAACAACTGCTTTCAAAATGGGCATTCTGCCATATGCATTAACTATGAATGTAAATCGCTGGTACGGTATCTCAGATTATGCAGCAATTCCATAACTACTCGTAGTTTGTTCATAAATTATCCACCCAAAAGAAGATCTTCACAATAAAATCGACATTGTGAACTGATTTAAAATATGACATCATCCCATTTTGAGATGAAAGTTTAAATTGATGTCTGTGAGATATCTGTGCTTCGTTTGTTTTCAATAAAATTTAACTGTTCTACATTATGACTTGAAATTAAATTTAGCGGAATTTAAATTTAGAAATGAAAGTTTATATTGTATAAAAGAACTGCAAAAATTAGAAGTAATTGTCCTTCGAGATTAAAATTTTTATTTATAATAGTTAAAAAATATTTTAGCATTTACTACTATTAATAAATATCACCTGGTTCCCCTTTTAAGTCTTTAATCTTCTATAGCTGGTTCTAATCTACGCTAAAAGGTTGCACGAGTGAAATTAAGATCGCCAACGTAGAATTATAGTAGTAAGTTCAATTTACTCATGTTCATTTCTGGTATTAGTATGTTCTAAGTTTTGTTGCAAAATAAGTCAAGTTAATCGAATTTTTAACATTGTGTTGAATTAATGGTAAAAATTATTATTTTCGGATTTCTATTTTTTGTAAAATAAGTGTTTAAAGTCTCCCATAAAATAAAATGTTCAAGCAAAGACTTTTCGTTTCTTATTAAATGTCGACCCCTAAATTCTTTTTAATTTGTCTAATTTCGTATAGTTAGAATTTTTTCAGAAGATATTAATTGATTACTCTAAAAGGATAATAAATGAAATAATTATTTTTAATGATTAACAAGTTTTCGGGATGCTGAGCTTTCTGCATTTGAATAATCTGTATAAATTGTATATTAATGATATGAAAATATTATCAAATACCAGTTTTATTCATTACAGGGGGGGAATATTTCATCGAATTATTTTACATATACCAAAATAGTTTACTCTTTATATTTGTATGACATGAATGGTATTTTGCTGAATTTTTAAAATGCAATAAGATGAATGGTTTTCAAATTAAAATAAGATTATTCTGTCATCATTTTCATTATAGATGATACTCTTTAGGATGCATTATATTTCTGTAATTGCTAAAATCTTTTTTGTTGTCACAATGAATATTTCCTTTCTGTAAAAATAATCATGAAACAAATTGAATTTCTTACTGGATTCTTTAAGTTTTGTGCTGAAATATCTTTATAATATATATTGGCAAATCCATAATAACTAAAGCCTTAATTTTTGAATCAGTCGAAAAATATATTGAATTCTTTTACGAACTTATTTTCGAAATAGTATCGAAAAGGAAATCATCATTAATTTAAATATTTAATGAGGTACCAATATATACAGCCAACATAAAATATTTAGGATATAGTTAACACGAAAATTTAAAAAGATCGCACACAAAAATATACCCTTTGATTTTATGAGAGAAAAAAAGAACTACAATTTGAATGCGGAAGGTAAGTATCAGAAATGAGAGAAGTAGAGTATTTATTACGAATTCAGAGAGCTTCTTAACTTAAACCACGCACAGATCAATATTAAATAAGACCGCATACAAAATTCATGATCTACATCGAAAGTATTTGTCGATAGCTGTTCGCTGAAAAAAAAACAAAAAAAAAAAAAAAAACTAACGAAATTCTATAGAAGGCAGTCTGAAGTTTCGAAGGCACAGAACTTCTGCAGTCCCATTAAATGTTCCTGCTTTTCGGTTTGTCATTTCGATATTAAATCAAATTTTTCAACTACTACATATATTCTTTTTACGAAATATGGCATGAAGATTGCAAGTCCCTTTGAGTAAGACTTGGAGATTCTTCGAAAGAAAATTCTGTTGTTGTGTGTGTGAATGGAATATGAAAGGAAGGTAATATCTGTTTTGGAGAAAAATGAAATACGTCTTGCTTTATGTGAGCCACGAGGGGTTCCATTGAGCCTGTAGGATGTAGCAAGTGACTTTTTATCATGTGGACTCACAGAGAAAGTAAGGTTTAATACGAGGAATTCTTATGCTAAAGGTATTAGGTTTCGGTAAAAAGACCTTTTTCTATCATTTCCGAATCCTTTGACTTAATTGAAAGACTGATGTTTCAGAGAATTAAAAAAAATTTATGTAGCTCATCTTTATATATAACAGCACCTATTAAATTTACAATGTAGCTACAATTAAATGATTTGGTTAAGGTCTAAATAAAACAGTTAAATGATTTAAATGTTAAATTATTTTTAATTCTAAAGTTTTCTTATTTAATTTTATATTTAGATTATTATAATTTTATCTTTTATACTATATACCTTATTTAAATTAATATTGTAATTTTCTTGTAAGAATGTGCCGCGTTACATGTATATATATATATACCTTGGAAAATTTGACAATTTAAAGATTAACAAGCTTTCGGGATGCCGAGCTTTCTGCATTTGAATCTGTATAAATTGTATTTTAATGAAAATAAAATATTTTCTAATATCAATTTTATTCATTACAGAGTGGAATATTTCATCGAATTATTTTACATATATCACAATAGTTTACTCTGTATATTTTGTATGACATAAACTTTATTTTGCTATATTTTTTTGAAAGTCGACACCATGAATGAATTTCGAATTAAAATAAAATTATTTTGTACTTTTTAGAATGCATTATTTACATTTTATTTGTCGATAAATGTTAATATTCTTTTCATTATTCACTTAAATGAATATTTCCTTTAGGTAAAAATAGTCACAAAACAAATAGACTTTCTTACTGGATTCTCTAAATTATGTGTTGAAATATCTCTATAATATATATAATGGCAAATCCGTAGTAACTGAAGCTTTCATTTCTGAATCAGCCTAAAAGCATATTGAATTCTTTTACAAATATCACAAAAGTTTCTCTTTATATTTTGTATGACATAAATGATATTTTGCTGAATTTTTTTGAAAGTCAATACAATGAATGATTTTCAAATTAAAATAAGATTATTTTGTAATTATTTTTAATTATAAATAGTGCTCTATAGAATGTATTATTTGTCTGTAATTGCTAAAATCCTTTTTATTGAAACTTATGTTTCCTTTTCGTTAAAACAGTCATGAAACAGATAGATTTTCGTACTGGATTCTTTAAATTACCTGCTGAAATATCTTTAAAATACATACTGTCAAATCCGTGATAACTGTACCCGTGTTTTCTGAACAGTCCAAAAAAACATATTGAATTATTTTACAAATTCATTTTGTACTATTTCGAAATACTATCGAAACGGAAATCATCATTAATTTTAATATTTAATGAAGTACCAGCATACATAGGGAACATAAAATATTTAAGATATAGTTAACATAAAAATTTTAAAAGATCACACACAAAAATATATCCTCTGATTTTAAGAGACAAAAAAAAAAAAAAAAAAAAAAGAAGTACAATTTGAATGCTGGAGATAAGTATCAGAAATGAGAAGTAGAGTATTTATTACGAATTCAGAGAGCTTCTTAACTTAAACCACGCACAGATCAATATTAAATAAGACCGCATACAAAATTCATGCTCCACATCGAAAGTATACGTCCATAGCTATTCGCTGAAGAAAAAAAAATCTAGAGAAGTAGGCTGAAGTTTCGAAGGCACAGAACTTCTGTAGTCCCATTAAAGGAACCTGCTTTTCAGGTTTGTCATTTCGATATTAAATCAAATTTTTCAACTACTACAGATATTCCTTTTACGAAATATGGCATGAAGATTGCAAGTCCTTTTTGAGTAAGGCTCGGATTTTTCGAAAGAAAATTCTGTTGTTGTGTGTGTGAATGGAATATGAAAGGAAGGTAATATCTGTTTTGGAGAAAAATGAAATAGGCCTTGCTTTATGTGAGCCACGAGGTGTTCCATTGAGCCTGTAGGACTTATTCCTCTCATTTTATTACTGGAAATGTAGCATGTGACTTTTCATCATGTGGACTCACAGAGAAAGTAAGGTTTAATGCAAGGAATTCTTATGCTAAAGGTATTAGGTTTCGGAAAAAATATCTTATACTATCATTTCTGAATTCTTTGGGAGATATATCTGACTTCCTTCAAAGATTTATGTTTCAGAGGATTAAGAAAAATAATTATGTACTCATAGTTCATTCTTATATATAACAACACCCATTAAATTTACAATGTAGTTACAATTGAATAATATGGTTATGATCTAAGTAGAACAGTTAAATGATTCTATCAATAGTCCTCAAAATTTTCTTATTTTACTTGATGCAAATGATTTTATTTTCATCCTTTATACTATACACAATATATATTATATAAATAATATTGTAGTTTTCTTGTAGGAATTTTTTACGTTGTATTTGCATGGTAAAATCCTATTTTTAATTTCTTCTATTTTATTTTTTATTTGAAATTACGAATAGTGCTTTGGTGCCTGATGGCCGATGAATAGCTCTGTGGCTCTCGGTGCCCAGGTTTTAATTTCAACGTTTTCACCATTTTAATTTCATCCGGTGGACATGGATGTTTTAGTGGTTCGGATTCTACTTTAAATCATAAGCCCCAGTGTAACATGAGAGTAGAGAGTTGGACTGATAGTAGAGCGTTGGACATAGGCGTTTTATAGGGACAATCCCACCCTATAAAAAGAAAACATATCCTGTCTTGAAATCTGTCAGTAAGCAGACGGCTTTGGGCCAACATGTTGCTGTTGCGCCACTGATGATGATTATGAACTAGTGTTTGGTATGGTCCTCATTTTAAAAATAGGTTATTTCAGTAATTTAATTTAATTTAATTTATAACATAAACTAATTTAATATATAACATGACGAAATTTAATACATTCACGTTACCATGTCAACAAAAGTATGTTTTAGTTCAATTTAAAATGATTGCAACATCAAAATGTAATTTTCTTTGCAATGAAATGATTAATTTTGCTGATTTGTTTTTCTTCATTAAAAATAATTTTTATTAAAACTTCTAGTAATAAAAATGTTGAATGAAAGGTTGAGTAACATTTCAAAACGAAATTACTTATTTTAGGAACTATTTTGAAAATCTGTTTTTTAAATTACAAATGTGGAAAACGATGGGGCATAGATGCTAAGTTCACATTGCATTTAAACCTCCATTAGAACTCCAAGCATTCATTAAACTTTATTACACCATATTGCAAAAAAATTAAAAAGAAATAATTTTTATGCATTTTCCTAGCGTCTGAAGCGTAAACAAGGAAAGGATTTTAATTAAAAACATATAGAATTTCTAGTATCTCCAGAAAATGAAAAAGAATCGCATTATCTTATTTCTATGTTTCATTAATCCAACATTTAATTCGAATTCGATCGCCGCTATAAGAATCCATTAACGCATATCAACTCCGCAACACGCTTCCAGAACAACTTTTTATCTCCTACATTACAAACAAAGTTTCATCACGTTAGAAGATCATTAAACAGAAAATAGCCATTTATTAAACTGAGTGTTCTGGATGGTTAAGTGTTTTTTTTTTCCTTGGTGCATGTTCGCGTTCTTTTAGAACACTCAAGGAATTGATGAATTGTGTGAAAAATGTTTATGTATGCCATATGATGGCGCAATTTAGAAATAAAAGTTTAAGGCTGATAGTTAAAATGTTCATTTAGTAAAATGTATAGCGATGTTTAAATAAATTTAATGCGTTCAATTTTGTATTTAAATTTAATTATTATAATTTGACGAAGTTGATATTTAAACTGATTACATTTCCTTTTTTTTATGGAAATTAAAAATAAATTTTAGGAACAGTAAAAATTCATTCTATTTCTTTATCAGGGATCTCATCGTACTAAAATATTTTATAAATTTTCGTTTATTTTAAAATAAAGTTTTACATAAAAATAAAAAGAACAAAAAAAAAAAAAAAAAAAAAAAATTAAAACAAAAAAAAAAAAAACCAAAGAAAATCACTGGATAACAATAAAATCAGTTCAAAAATTTAAAATAGGAAATAAACAATAAAAAAAACTATTCTATAAGCGTTATAGAAATGAAAGAAGGCCTGATGGCCGAGTGATTAGCGATCTAGTGCTCAGTGCCACAGGTTTCGTGTTGGATTCCAGGCGATGCCAAGGATGTTTGTAATGGTTTGGAATCCACTTTAAGCCGTAGGTCAAGGTTCTATATGTCTGTAGAGCTGGACGTAGGGCTGAAAACCGTACCCCATAAAAGTCAGTGTCACGAAACCAAATCAGACTTCTAAATGCGAGTGCACCATCATAACAGAAGCTGCTGCCTTTCTCTTATTTCCTCCTTCCATGAGACCACACGGGTTCTTGGACTTGATTTAGATGTTGCTGTCTACCAAGTTGGATAAAAAAAAAAAAAAAAAAAACAGAAATGAAAGTAAAATAAGATGAAAATATACTTGCAGAAAACTTAATAAAATTGCAATGAATTTATTAATGTTTTTAAAGATTTTTTACTCTTATTTAATTATTATTTATTATTATCTTAAAAAGGATAATTAAATACTAAATCTAAAAAAGGGAAATAAAGTAATGTACATTGTACACATATTAGCTATAAAATCGTAGCATTAGCACATTATTGGTATAGCTTTAATAATCTGCACCATTATATATTCTTAAAAATTATGAATCATATAATTCAACAGCTTATAGAAACAACGGTATATTTAAAATTAACATATGTATATTTCTTAATAAATCAATGCTATATTTGTCTAAAATTACATGTATAAGGTTTTTAGGCCTCACGTTATATAATATGAGCATAATTTATTGCATACAGAATTAATAACTTTAATTAATTAATAATTTTTTTTTTTAAATTTTTTTCTTCAAATATACATCCTTGATAGTTCTAAAACAAATTAAAAGAAATAAAAAAGTTTTAAATTCATTATAAACATGAACTCTTAATTTAATAATTTTCAGCAAGAAGATAACGTCCAATTCTGAATAAAATATTACATAAATTAACATCACTTAAACAAACAAAAGAAGTCTGTGATAAATTTACGAAATAATTAATATTGCAGGTCCAATAATTGTCTTAGTTAAAGACGCAGTTAACTTAATAGCATCATTTTCTGCCACAAAACCAAAAAATAGTTGGAAAAGTCCGAAAACCACTAACGAAAAATATTCCCTTAATGAAAATCATTTTATTGGGTTGTTCAACCACGTCCAATTTTTTCCCCAATCCTCTCACCCAGGCTTAACAAAGAGAACCACCCATTCTCATTATCATCGTAACCTTCCCCAAACTAACTTAATTTCGATTAGTCCAAACAGAGACCGCTTTAAAATTGCTTCTGCGATCAATACAGGAAAACCTGAAGTTAAAGGGCTTGACGGATTGTGATTTGATAAGAAGTGGTCTGACCAAATGAGCCATCAGCTTAATGAGGTCATATTTTACTTATCTGTTTCTTTTGTTCCGAGATCCCCTTTTCGTAGTTTTCCACGAAAAGACACACTTTTGGTAGGAAAGGAAGGGAATGATTACTTCTTTTTTTTTCTTTTCTTCTTGTCTTCTTTTCTTCGTTTAAATCTCGACTAGAGATTTTCTTCATTGCAGTGGTACAGTTGATGAAATGCGTCTGGTAAATCCAATCGGGTCACTCAGGTGTGGAAGACCATAAATTTCATTTGTTCTATGGCGGGAAAAGAAGAAGAGGAAGAAAAAAAAATGGTTGGAGGGAAAAGTTTGAATGGAATGATCAGGTTGATAGGTTTCTCTTTATATGACGTGTAATTTTTCTGTCCTATTAGTACGTGAGATTTAAGGGTTTCGTTTCTTCTTCAAGTTTGATTTCAGTAATACAAAAAGAAAATATTGTTGAATGATTTGCTTTCACAATGTGTGTGTGTGTGTCTTTAATCATTTCTTTAAAATAAGTTTGGTATATAGTTTATTATATTAAAAGAAATTAAAATAATTTATATTAGAAAATAAATAAGAAAATTTTAGAACACTGTCATTATTTATTGATAATAATAAAAAAAATTCATGTATAATATAAATCTAAATATAAGAATAACGGATTTTTTGGATTGGATTTTTTTAAATTTCTAATGGCAAGGCAATACGAAAATGGGGAAAATGCACACCATAAAGTTAAACAATGTTGACCAAAGTCATTGTCTTTAGAGTTCGCCAGTTTGTCAGTTACGCGGCGTTCTGGACTCGCCATGAATCCAAGAAACGATGGAAATGAGCTAGATGCATTAGTTTGGCTAAACTTGGGTTCTTGTACACTTGGGTTCCCCAAAAATCATCATGCTAATTTTATTGAGACAAACCGCCAACATTCCATTGCAATATATTTAGGCCAACTGGACCAACTGTTAGGATAGTAGCAAGAGCTCATGCCGAAAAATTGTATGTCTGCATTTCTGTCCTATTAATACGTGAGATTTAATGGTTTCGTTTCTTCCAATTTGAATTCAGTAATACGAAATAAAGAAAAAAAAAACGAAATTAAAAATGATGATTTGCTTTCACAATATGTGTATTTCGATAATCATCATTTTAAAATAATTTTGATTTGCAATTTCCTATATTAAGAGAAATTAAAATAATTATTTCTATTGGAAATTAAATCATAGATTTTCAATATACTATCATTATTTATTAATAATAATAAAAAAATCCATGTATAACATAAGAATTACATTGGAGTGTAATTTTAATAAAATGTCACAAAAATTTGTAATATTTCAGAGGCCGAAATTTTACTACGTTAGTAAACATACGTATATTATTATTATTTTTATTATCCTCATTCATAAAAATTCTGTTTCAGAGAAAAAGAATATTAATCTGCATTTGAATTAAATGTGCTTGAATTGACATTTCAAGTATACTTACTTAAAATAGAAATAATAAAAATTTACAGTTGGATATCTAAATTTTATAAACGAGTAAATGTAGTTTATATATTCGCAAATTAAATTTTCTCGTGATATGAATAATTAATTACTCTTTTGGCAATTAATCACTTTTAGGAAGAAATTAATGTGTTTAATGTAGTTCAAATGAATTATTGCATTGCTTGTCTAAAATGAAACTAGATAACCTTCATGACTCTCTATTTTCTATAGTTTTCCTCGCATTGTAGAGTAATGTGAGGTAGCTGTGTTCCAGAGTTTCATTAGGAAGTGCAGTATTAAAATATACGACCTATAGAAGACATATAACAGGCATTAACAAATCAAAATCGTTGAACGTAATGAATTTGCAAAACTCCATTTTTTAAGCCAATTCATAAATCAATCTTATATTTTTCAATTGATATTTGAGAAAACACGTAATATTTTTTATAATCATTAGCTATCCTTCCGAAATACGGTTTATGAATAAAATACCATAGAAATATTCATTTTAAAATGAATGAATTTTTATTTATGTTTGACATTTTAAATAAATAATGAATTTAATTTTACATTAACATTTTAAACTATTCTAAAAATAGTTATATTTCGGATAAGTAAAGTTATTTGTATATATTTTAATAAAAATGTTTAAGTTTAGATTTGCATCGTTATAGAAATTATTAATTTATTTTACTTGTTTTGTTACTATATCTAGGAAAGATGGCTCACAACATGAACTTTAATAAAAGCAAATTTTTTAAGTATTTGAAAAACCAGTCTAGACTTGTTTCTGCGATCAGCAATTTCTAAGGCTTTTACTATTATTTATAGATAAATTATATTAATCTATTATTTATTATAGATAAATAGTGTATTGGAATGTATAAGCATTTCCGTATTCGTTTTAGCACAATATTTAAAAGGGATATAATCTCTAACTAAGATAATTTATCGGAATCGTGATAATTTATCCATAATAATAATTAAAATACATTGGGAACTAATTTTTTTATTTTTATTTTATTTACCTATATTCTACAGTATTTATCAAATTGAATCTGGTAATATATATCTTTTTTATTTCTCTTGAAATATATATAAACTGCATTTTAAATTTAATTGAAGTTTTTAAAAAAAATTTTTAAAAAGTAAAAATAAAATATGCTTCGGATCATGAAGTTAATGAAAGTAACAATCTTAAGGTAGTTTGGGAATCCAAAATTAATTTCAGTCATTGTAATAAAGGTATTTTTACTTGTCGACAACCAAGACTTGAGATTAAAAATATATATTTAATTGAATTTTAAACTAAACATAATTAATTTTTATTATCAGTTAAGTTGACAGAGACGAGATTGGCGAGATTCTTTAAAGCTTTGGCCTAAAAGACGTTAATGACAACTCAAAATCGATAAACCCCCAAAGTCAAGCTCAATTTTGAATTCTGCCAATATACCCGAAGAGATTTAACAAAAAGTATTAAGCATTCTTAGAAAACCCAACATAACAGTAGAAAACTCCCTTTGCCTTTTAAAATACTATAACGTTTCGCCAATACTCCCAGAACAATTAATTTGATATAATTTGCCTTCAAAAAATGTTTTTTTGCCTGTTGTCTTCCTAATACATGTACTTTTCGCTTAAATGCAAATTGGTTTCTGGGCATTCCATTTTATAAATAAAAAATAAATAAATAAATAAATAAAAAAAAAGGTCCGGACGAGAGGGAGGGGTGGGTAGTAAAAAGATTAAGAACTCGCAAGCCACTTTTCGCTCTGCAGATTATTTTTTTTCTACTTTATATGTTTTAGTTCTGATGCCACGCTGCTAAATCCCAAACTGTATTTAAGTAAAAAGGAGGGAAGAAAAGAGACAAGGGGAAAATAAAATAGGGGAAAAAAAAGTCACTGCAGATGATGAGTGAAGCAATTTTACATGCATTTAGTAATGAACCGTTGTGCTTTTTTCCCCATAACCACCACATTATGCAAGGTTTTGGAAGTTCTCTGGATATGAGAATTACCATTACGAGCAGACAAAATTTATTTAATTTTGGAGAAATATTTCTTGAGCGGAATGTTTAAGTTTCCTTGTTCTTCTTCTTCCTTTGCATCAGGAATGAGATCCAGGGATCCTAAAGCTCCTTTTTGTGTAATTGGTCTCTTCGGCTCCATTTCCGAACCATATAAGGTCTTTTTTCCATGGAATTGCAACTGTAATTGGAGATGGGGGAAGAATCTAGTTAGCTGTTTTGGAAAAAGTTGGTGAAAATGCGTGTTTATTACTTTTTAAAATGTTACGATCAGAAAAATTCTTTCAAAAAGTAAATGAAGGTATTCCAATAACTTTTTGTTGAATTTAAAAAAGGAGATATTTAAAATATAGTGTGTTTGCTATCGGTATAAAGTTAGGTGTTTCCTAAGTTAGTCCTTACTTTCTTATGGGGATTTAAACTTTTTAGCATATATTACTCTCAATAATTCTCTTGAAATATATAAGTTACTTGATGGCCGAATGTCTGTGGCTCGGTGACTCAGGCTTTGGGTTCAAGCCCGCGCGGTGACATGGATGATTGTAGTAATTCAGAATCCACTTTAAATCGTAGGTCCCGGACTAATATTACTATAGAGCTTTGGGCGTAGGGCTAACAACCCTACGCCGTTAAAAAAAAGGACATATCCTTTCTCGAAATCTGCCGGTAGGCGGATGGCTTTGGTCCACCACGCGGGTATTGCGCCACTGAGGATGATGACATACATAATATGCGTTTTTAAATTTAATGGAATTTTTTTTACAAAATTTGAAAGATAGAGTAAAAATTGCTTCATATTATGAAGTTAAGTTAATTAACAACCTTAATGCATTTGGTAATTCAAAATTATTCTCAGCCATTGTAATGGAGACATTTTTGTTTCTCTGCAATCGTGTCTTGAGATTAAAAATATATATTTAATTGAATATTTAACTAAAATTAATTTATTTTTATTAACAATTAAGCAGACAGAGGCGGGATTGTCAAGATTACTTTTGTTTAAAGGACATTAATGACAACTCAAATCGATAGACCCACAAAGTCAAGCTCAATTTTGAATTATGCCAATATATCCAAAGAGATTTAACAAAAAGTATTGAGCATGCTTAGAAACCCCAAATAGCAGCAGAAAACTCCCTTTGCATTTTAAAAGTCTCTAAAGTTTCGCCAATACTCCCAGAACAAATAATTAGGTATAAATTGCCTTTAAAAAACCTTTTTTTTTGCCTATTGTCTTCCTAATACGCAGTGGGTAAAAAAAGTATTGGCAATTGCCTTAATTTATTCATATTGACAAATAAATAAAATGTTATGCAATTTTAGCTGTCGTAATTAAATACAAGACATCTTAGTTATATAAAAATAGTAAAAATTTTATTTTAATTTGCATTTTCTACGATTTTTTCTTTCAAAAACGAAAATTTGCATGTCAAAAAAGTATTGGCAATGTTTTAACTGCTATGCAAATTTTGTTACATTGAAGTCACGTGTTTCGACTGATAAGAAACTCTGCCGGTATAAAGTCTGCAAAACTACTCCAAAAGTGTCTATGCATTATTTTGCGATTACTGCAGTAAAATGACTTCGAAATCGAAGGAGTTGGACGTTAGTGTTAAAAACACGATTATTAGGCTCAGAAATGAAGGTTTAAACTTATCGTGCTATAGGAATGCAGTTCAATATAAGTTTATTTACTGTCAGAAGTGTTGCAAAAAAGTTCAAGGAAACAGGATCAACAGAAAATAAGACTAGAAGTGGACGACCTCGAATATTTTCTACAAGAGAAGGACGTGTCATTATTAACAAGGTTAAGAAAAACCCTAAAATAATTGCACCTTAGATAGCTAGAGATGTTGCTTTCACTTCGCAAAAGACTTTCAGCGTACAGACTGTAAGGAATGTTTTACACGAGAGAAGTTATTATGGAAGGGCAGCTAGAAAGAAACCATCCATCTCGGAAATAAATAAGAGAAAGAGGTTAGATTTCGGAAAATCCCACGTTGATTTATCTGAAGAGTTTTGGAACACAGTTATTTTTTCCGACGAATCAAAATTTAACATTTTCGGCAGTGATGGACGACGATATGTGTGGAGGAGGCCAAATACTGAATTGGAAAAGCAACATTTAACTGCTACTGTAAAACTTGGTGGAGGCAGCGTCTTAGTTTGGGGCTGTATGGCAGCTAATGAAATTGGCAACCTGCATTTTATTGATGGTATTATGACAGCACGTACATGCATTGACATTTTGCGCCATAACTTAAAAATCAGTGCCCAAAATCTTGGCTTGGGAACATCATTCGTTTTTCAACAAGACAATGACCCCAAGCATACAGCGAATCTCACCCGTGAATGGCTACACTACAATGCCCCCCGCCAAATAAAAACCCCACCTCAATCGCCTGACATCAATCCAATTGAAAATTTATGGCACCTGCTGGATCTAGAAATCAAGAAACATAAAATTTCAAGTAAAGACGACCTCAAACGTGTACTCTTGCAAGAGTGGCACAAAATTCCCAACAGTACAACAAAGACCTTAGTTTCCTCTATGAGAAATAGATTACAAGCTGTTATAGATGCAGAAGGTATGCATACAAAGTACTAAACATATACTGATTTTGTTTTCGCTCATAATTTTGGCAATACTTTTTTTATCATGTAAAGTTTGGATTTTCTTTTAGATTTTGACTAAAAAAATATTTAAATGAAAATTTCGTTATATTTGTTTGTCTTTTCTCCTTCTGTAGTCGCTGTATTAAAATAAAATTTGTAAACATACTTTGTTAGCATATATGATCACTTATAGGCAATTGCCAATACTTTTTCTATCCAATGTATATACTTTTCGCTTAAATGCAAATTGATTTGAAGGTATTCCACTTTATAAATAAAAAAATAAAATAAAATAAATAAATAAATAAAAAAAGTCCAGTCGAGACGGAGCGGTGGGGTAGTAAAAACATTAACAACTCGCAAGCCACTTTTCGTTTTGCAGATTATTTTTTTTACTTTATATGTTTTACTCCTACTAAATCCCACACCGTATTTCAGTAAAAAGGAGGGAAAAAATGAGACAAAGGGAAAATAAAATAGGGGAAAAAAAGTCAATGCAGATGATGAGTGAAGCAATTTTACATGCACTTAGTACTGAACCATTGTGCTTTTTTCCCCATAACCACCACTTTATGAAAGGTTTTGGAAGTTTTCTGGATATGAGAATTACCATTACGAGCAGCCAAAATTTATTTAATTGGGGAGAAATATTTCTTGAGCAAGCATATTTAAGTTTCCTTGTTCTTCTTTTTCCGTTGCATCAGGAATGAGTTCCAGGGATCCAAAAACTTCTTTTTGTGTAATTGGTCTCTTCGGCTCCATTTCCGAACCCTATAAACTCTTTTTTCCATGGAATTGTAACTGTAATTGGAGATGGGGGAAGTATCTAGTTAGCTGTTTTGGAAAGTTGGGGAAAATGCGTGTTTATTACTTCTTTTAAATGTTGCGATCAGAAGAATTGTTTCAATAAGTCAATGAAGGCATCCCGATAGATTTTTATTGAATTTAAAAAAGGAAATGTTTAAAATATAGCGAGTTTGCCGTGTTTAAAAAGAGTAGGTGTTTCCTAAGTTAGTAACTGACTTTTTTTTTTTTTTTAAATCTTTAATGTTTATAAATTACTCTTAAGAATATGCATTCGCATAATTTTTCAAGATTACTTTGTAAGCATTCTATGACATTGAATAAATATTTTTTATTATTTTAGATATACACTTTTCAATAATTGCTCTTTCATTTCTGCTGCTGAAAAAAATATTTTGTATTTATGTATAATATATACATCGATATATATATTGCTTTGGCTTAAAAGACATTAATGACAACTCAAATCAACAGACCCACAAAGTGTTCAATTTTCAATTCGGCATTATACCCGAAGAGATTTAGCAAAAAGTATTGAGGATGCTTAGAAAACGAAAAATAACAGTAGAAAATTTCCTTTGCATTTTAAAATACTCTAACGTTTCGCCAATACTCTCAGAACAATTAATTAGATATAAATTGCTTATTTTTTTGCCTATTGTCTTCCTAATGTATGTACTATTCGCTTAAATGCAAATTGGTTTCTGGGCATTGCATTTTATAAATAAAAAAATAAAATAAAATAAATAATTAAATAAAAAAATACGAGATGAAAGGGAGCGGTGGGATAGAAAAAGATTGAGAATTCACAAGTCACTTTTCGCTTTGCAATTTTTTTTTTCTTTATGTGTTTTAGTTCTGATGTTACACTGCTAAATCCCAAACCGTATTTAAGCAAAAAGTAGAGAAGAAAAGAGACAAAGGGAAAATAAAATATGGGGAAAAAAAAGTCAATGCACATGATGAGTGAAGCAATTTTACATGCACTTAGTAATGAACCGTTGCGCTTTTTCTCCCATAACCACCACTTAATGCAAGGTTTCGGAAGTTCTCTTTATATGAGAATTACCATTACGGGCAGACAAAATTTATTTAATTGGGGAGAAATATTTCTTGAGCTAACATATTTAAGTTTCCTTGCTCTTCTTTCTTCCGTTGCATCAGGAATGTGTTCTAGAGATCCTAAAGCTCCTTTTTGTGTAATTGGTCTCTTCAGCTCCATTTCCGAACCCTCTAAGCTCTTTTTTCCATGGAATTGTAACTATAATTGGAGATGGGGGAAAGAATCTGGTTAGCTGTTTGTGGAAAAAGTTGGGGAAAATGCGTGTTTATTACTTTTTTAAGTGTTGCGATCAGAAGAATTGTTTCAATGAGTCAATGAACGCATCCCAATAACTTTTTATTGATATTAAAAAGGGAGATGTTTAAACATAGTGTGTTTGCTGTCTGTATAAAGTGTCATTTGTAATTTAGTAACTAAGTTTCTTATAGGAATTTTTAAATTTTTAGCATCTATTGCTCTCAAGAATTCTCTTGAAATATATAAGGTACCAGATGGACGTATGTCTGATGCTCGGTGCCACAGGCTTTGGGTTCTAGTCAAAGTGGTGCCATGGAAGATTGTAGTAGATCAGAATCCACTTTAATCCGTAGGTCCCGGACTAACATTATTCTACAGCTTTGAGCGTAGGGCTGACTACCCTACCACGTGAAAAAAAGAAATATCTCCTTCCTTGAAATCTGCCAGGAGGCGGACGGCCTTGGTCCACCCCGCGGCTGTTGCAAAAGTGATGATGATAAAATACATAATTAAATTTAGTCGAATTTTTTACAAAATTAAAAAAAACTAGAGAAACAAATTGCTTCATATCATGAAGTTAATTGAATTAACAACCTTAAGGTATTTGTTAATTCAAAATTAATTTCAACCCATGTAATAGATGCATTTTTGTTTGATTATAAGCGAGTCTTGAGATTAATAAAAAATATATTTAATTGAATTTTAAGATAAAAAGTTTTTATTTAAAATTTAAAAATTTTTATTAACAATTAAGCTGACAGTGTCGGGATTGGCGAAATTCTTTGATGCTTTGGCTTGAAAACAATGACGACCGCTCAAATCGATAGATAAACAAAGTCAAGCTCAATTTTGAATTCTGCCAATATACCCGGAGAGATTTAACAAAAGAATATTGAGTATGCTTAGAAAACCCAAATAACAGTAGAAAACTCCCTTTACATTTTAAAATACTCAAGCGTTTCGCCAATACTCACAGAACAATTAATTAGATATAAATTGCCTTCGAAAACTTTTTTTTGCCTATTGTCTTCCCAATATATGTACTTTTCGCTTAAATGCAAATTGGTTTTTGGGCATTCCATTTTATAAATAAAAAATAAAATAAAATAAATAAATAAATAAAAAGTCCAGACGAGAGGGAGGGGTGGGTAGTAAAAAGATTAAGAACTCGCAAGATACTTTTCGCTCTGCAGATTTTTTTTTTCCTTTATATGTTTTAGTTCTGATGCTACGCTGCTTAATCCCAAACCGTATTTAAGTAAAAAGGAGGGAAGAAATGATACAAAGGGAAAAAGAAAATAGGGGCGAAAAAAAGTCAATGCAGATGATGAGTGAAGCAATTTTACATGCATTTAGTAATGAACCGTTGTGCTTTTTTCCCCATAACCACCACTTTATGCAAGGTTTCGGAAGTTCTGTGGATATGAGAATTACCATTACGAGCAGACAGAAGTTATTTAATTGGGGAGAAATATTTCTTGAGCTGGCATATTTAAGTTTCCTTGTAATCCTTTCTCCGTTGCGTCAGGAATGAGTTCCTGTGATCCAAAAACTCCTTTTTGTGTAATTGGTCTCTTCGGCTCCATTTCCGAACCCTATAAGCTCTTTTTTCCATGGAATTGTGACTGTAATTGGAGATGAGGGAAGAATCTAGTTAGCTGTTTTTGGAAAAAGTTGGGGAAAATGCGTGTTTATTACTTTTTTAAATGCTGGGATAAGAAGAATTGTTTCAATAAGTCAATAAAGGCATCCCAATAACTTTTTATGGAATTTTAAAAAAGGAGATGTTTAAAATATAGTGTGCCTGCTGTCTATATAATTAGTAGGTGTTTCCTAAGTTAGTTACTGAATTTCTTATGGGGATTTCAATTTTTTAGCATATATTATATCAAGAATTCTCCTGAAATATATAAGGTGACTGATGGCCGAATGTCTGATGTCCGGTGTCACAGGCTTCGGGTTCGAGTCCCAGAGTGATCATGAATGTTGTAGTGGCTCAGAATCCACTTTAAAACTAAGGCACCGGTCTAATATGAATATAGAGCTTTGGGCGTAGGGCTGACAACCCTATGCCGTAAAAAAACGAAATAACTCCTTTCTCGAAATCTGCCAATTGGTGCACGGCCTTGGTCCACCAGGCGGCTGTTACGCCGATGAAGATGATGGAATACATAATCTGCGTTTTCTAATTTAATCGATTTTTTTTCGAAAATTTAAAAAAACAAAGAAAAAAATTGTTCCATATCATGAAGTTAATATAATTAACAACCTTAAATTATTTGAGAATTCAAAATTAATTTCAGCCATTGAAATAACTTGCTTTTTGTTTGTCTACATTCAAGTCTTGAGATTTAAAAAACATTATTTAATTAAATATTAAACTAAAAATAATTAAATGTTATAAATTAAGCAGACAGAGGTGGGATTTTTAAAGCATTTGCTTAAACGACTTTAATGATAACTCAAATTGATAGACCCAAGCTCAATTTTGAATTATGCTAATATACCCGAAGAGATTTAGAAAAAAGTAATGAGCATGATTAGAAAAACCCAAATAGCGGTATACAACTTTTACAGACTTGTATGCGCAATCAGCAATTAGTATGGCATTTACTACTCTTTATAGATAAATAGGGTATTGAAATGTATAAGCGTTTATCGCGTTCATTTTAGCAAAATTTTGAAGAAGGTATATAACCTTAAATAAGATAATTTATGGGAATCGTGATAATTTATCCAAAACATTAGTTAAAATTAATGAAAACTAATATTTTTATTTTATTTTATTTGCTAATATTCTACTTTTCTTTTAAATTTGAATCTGATAATATACATCATCTTTTTCTTGACATATATGATCTGCTTTTTAAATCTAATCGATTTTTTTATAAAATTTAAAACAAAGAAACATTTTACTTCATATTATGAAATTAATTTAACTAAAAGTCTTAAGGTGTTTGGGAATTCAAAATTAATTTCAGTCATTGTAATAAAATCATTTTTGCTTGCATTAGCCTTGAGATTAAAAAATATATATTTAATTGAATTTTAAACTAAAAATAATTAATTTTATTAACAATTAAGCTGGCAGGGGGGAGATTGGAGATATTCTTTAATGCTTGGGCTTAAAAGACATTAATGACAACTCAAATCGATAGACCCACGAAGTCAAGCTCAATTTTGAATTCTGGCAATATACAGGAAGAGATTTAGCAAAAAGTATTGAGAATGCTTAGAAAACCCAAAATAACAGTAGAAAACTCCCTTTGCATTTTAAAATAGTCTAACGTTTCACCAATACTCCCAGAACAATTAATTAGATATAAATTGCCTTCGAAAAAACTTTCTTTTTTGCCTATTGTCTTCCTAATATAGGTACTTTTCGCTTAAATGCAAATTGGTTTCAGGGCATTCCATTTTATAAATAAAAAATAAAATAAAATAAACATATAAATAAAAAAGTCCAGACGAGAGGGAGAGGGGATAGTGAAAAGATTAAGAAATAAGAAAGCCACTTTTCACTTTGCAGATTATTTTCTTTTTTCCTTTATATGTTTTACTCCTGATGTTACACCGCTAAATCCCAAACCGTATTTAAGTAAAAAGGAGGGAAGAAATGAGACAAAGGGAAAAGAAAATAGGGAAAAAAAGTCAATGCAGATGATGAGTGAAGCAATTTTACATGCACTTAGTAATGAACCGTCGTGCCTTTTTTTCCCATAACCACCACTTTATGCAGGTTTTTGGAAGTTCTCTGGATATGAGAATTACCATTACGAGGAGACAAAATTTATTTAATTGGAGAGAAATATTTCTTGAGCCAGCATATTTAAGTTTCCCTGTTCTTCTTTTTCCGTTGCAACAGGAATGTGTTCCAAGGATCCGAAAGCTCCTCTTTTATTAATTGGTCTCTTCGGCTCCATTTCCGAAACCTATAAGCTCTTTTTCCCATGGAAATATAACTGTAATTGAAGATGGGGGAAAGAGTCTAGTTAGCAATTTTTGGAAAAGTTGGGGAAAATGCGTGTTTATTAATTCTTTTAAATATTGCGATCAGAAGAATTGTGTTAATAATTAAACGAAGGTATCCCAATAACTTTTTTATTGAATTTAGAAAATTATATGTTTCAAATATAGTGTGTTTGCTGTCTGCATAAAGTGTAGGCGTTACGAAAGTTAGTTTCTAACTTTCTTATGGGGATTTCAATGTTTTTGCATATATTACTCTCAAGAATTATTTGGAAATATATAAGGTGTTTGGTGACCGAATGTCTGGCACTCGAGGCCACAGGCTTCGGATTCGACTCCTAGCTGCGCTACGGATGTTTGTAGTTGTTCATAATCCACGTAGGTCCCGGACTAATATGACTGTAGAGATTTGTGGGTAGGGATTACAATCCTACCCCGTAAAAGAAAAGTAACATATCCTTTCTCGAAATCAGCCTCTAGGTGGACGAGGCTGTTGCGCCAATGATGATGATGAAATACATCATCTGCGTTTTTCAATTTAACAGAATTTTTACAACATTTGAAAAACAAAGAAAAAAAATTGCTGCATATTATGAAGTTAATTTAATTAACAACCTTAAGTTATTTTTGAATTCGAAATTAATTTCAGCTATTGTAATAAAGGCATTTTTGTGTGTCTACAACAGAGTCTTTAGATTAAAAAAATATATTTAATTGAATTTTAGACTAAAAATAAATAATTTATATTAACAATTAAGCTGTCAGATTCGAGACTGGCGAGACTCTTTCAAGCTTTGGCTTAAAAGACATTAATGAAAACTGAAATCGATAGACCCACAAAGTGAAGCTCAATTTTGAGCTCTGCCAATATACAATAAGAGATTTAACAAAAAGTATTGAGCGTGCCTAGAAAACCCAAATAACAGTAGAAAACTCCCTTTGCATTTTAAAATAATCTAACGTTTCGCCAATACTCCCAGAACAATTAAGATATAAATTGCCTTCAAAAAACTTTTTTTTTTGTTTATTGTCTTCCTAATATATGTACTTTTCGCGTAAATGCAAATTGGTTTCTGGGCATTCCATTTTATAAATATAAAAAAAAGGTAAAAAAACAAAGTAAAATAAATAAATAACTAAAAAAGTCCAGACGAGAGGGAGAAGGGGTAAAAAGATTTAGAACTCGCAAGCCGCTTTTCGCTTTGCAGATTATTATTATTTTTTTTTACTTTATATGTTTTAGTTCTGATGTTAAGCTGCTAAATCCCAATCCGTATTTTAAGTATAAAGGAGGGAAGAAACGAGACAAAGGGAAAAGAAATTAGGGGAAAAAAAAAATCAATGCAGATGATGAGTGAAGCAATTTTACATTCACTTAGTAATGAACCGTTGCGCTTTTTCTCCCATAACCACCACTTAATGCAAGGTTTCGGAAGTTCTCTTTATATGAGAATTACCATTACGAGCAGACAAAATTTATTTAATTGGGGAGAAATATTCCTTGAGTTAGCATGTTCAAGTTTCCTTGTTCTTCTTTTTCCGTTGCATCAGGCATGAGTTCCAGGGATCCAAAAGATCCTTTTTGTGTAATTGGTCTCTTCGGCTCCGTTTCCGAACCATATAAGCTCTTTTTTTCCATGGAAATTTAAACTGTAATTGAAGATGGGTGGAAGAATATAGTTAGCTGCTTTTGGAAAATTTGGGGGAAATGCGTGTTTATTACTTCTTTTAAATATTGCGATCAGAAAAATTGTTTCACCGAGTCCCTGAAGGTATCTCAATAACTTTTTATTGAATTTAAAAAAGGAGATGTTTAAAATATAGTGAGCTTGATGTAAAATTTTTTATGATATTTTATATAATTATTGGTCGGTTTAAAGTTTTAGAAATTTCTTAAGTTAGTTACTAAGTTGCTTCTTATGTGGATTTCAATTTTTCAGCATATATTACTCTCAAGAATATGCATTACGCATTATTTTACAAAATTATTTTGTAAGTATTCTAAGACATGTATATCTACGAAATATGTAAAATAATTATTACATTTTTCAATATTTTTTCTTTTATTTCTGATGATGAAAAAAATTATTTTCTGCATATGCACATAAACTTTTCCTTTAAAACCTACATAATATATTTCTATTTAAATTGATTCATTTATGTACTAATATGCATTGTATTGCTTATTTAATACGTACGTTATTAACTACACAATATTGTCCAGCGATTAATTACTCAACGTTAAACATTGCCACTTCAATCTGAGTGAATAACTTTTCAGAGAAGCCGAAGTTCTTTCACATGCGAAAACTAATGGACTTGAAAAGACTTCTATAAAAAATCTCACTGTGTAATAACTTAAAATCGAAACGAATACTAACAATAGTGACAACTCAAACCGATGGACTCACAAAATTTGAATTCTGCGAATATACCCGACGAGATTTAACAAAAAGTATTGAGCATGCTTAAAAAACCCAAATAACAGCAGAAAACTACCTTTGCAATTTAAAATATTCTAACATTTCGCCAATACTTCCAAAACAATTAATTAGATATAAATTGCCTTCAAAAAACTTTTTTTTCCCTATTGTCTTCCCAATTTACGTATTTTACGCTGAAATGCAAATTGGTTTCTGGGCATTCCATTTTATAAATAAAAAATAAAATAAAATAAATAAATAAATAAAAAGGTCCAGACCAAAGGGAGGGGTGGGGGTAGAAAAAGATTAAGAACTCGCAAGCCACTTTTCGCTTTGCAGATTATTCTTTTTTTATTTATGTGTTTTACTCCTGCTAAATCCCAAACCGTATTTAAGTAAAAAGTAGGGAAGAAATGAGACAAAGGGAAAAGAAAATAGGGAAAAAAAAGTCAATGCAGATGATGAGTGAAGCAATTTTACATGCACTTAGTAATGAACCGTCGTGCCTTTTTTTCCCATAACCACCCCTTTATGCAGGTTTTTGGAAGTTCTCTGGATATGAGAATTACCATTACGAGCAGACAAAATTTATTTAATTGGGGAGAAATATTTCTTGAGTTAGCATATTTAAGTTTCCTTGTTCTTCTTTTCCCGTTGCATCAGGAATGAGTTCCAGGGATCCAAAAGTTCCTTTTTGTATAATTGGTCTCTTCGGCTCCATTTCCGAACCCTATAAACTCTTTTTTCCATGGAATTGTAACTGTAATTGGAGATGGGGGAAGAATCTAGTTAGCTGTTTTGGGAAAAGTTGGGGAAAATGCGTGTTTATTACTTCTTTTAAATGTAGCGATCAAAAGAATTGTTTCAATAACTCAATGAAGGCATCCCGATAACTTTGTATTGAATTTAAGAAAAGGAGATGTTTAAAATATAGCGAGTTTGCTGTGTTTAAAAAGAGTAGGTGTTTCCTAAGTTAGTAACTAACTTTTTTATGGCGTTTTCAATATTTAACATTTATTACTTACTCTTAAGAATATGCATTCGCATAATTTTTCAAGATTCTTTTGTAAGCAACAATTATTTTTCATTATTTTTAGATATACACTTTTCAATAATTGCTCTTTTATTTCTGGTGCTGAAATTTTTTTTTTTGTATTTATATATAATATATATTGCTTTGGCTTAAAAGACATTAATGACAACTCAAATCAACAGACCCACAAAGTGAAGCTCAATTTTGAATTCTGCTTTATACCCGAAGAGACTTAGTAAAAAGTATTGAGAATGCTAGAAAATCCAAAATAACAGTAGAAAATTCACTTTGCATTTTAAAATACTATAACGATTCGCCAATACTCTCAGAACAATTAATTAGATATAAATTGCCTTTTTTTTTTTGCCTATTGTCTTCCTAATATATGTACTATTCGCTTCAATGCAAATTGGTTTCTGGGAATTCCATTTTATAAATAAAGAAATAAAAGAAAATAAATAAATAAATAAAAAATACGTGATGAAAAAAAGAGGTGGTTTAGTAAAAAGATTAAGAATTCGCAAGGCACTTTTCGCTTTGCAAATATTTTTTTCTTTTCTTTATGTGTTTTAGTTCTGATGTTACACTGCTAAATCCCAAATCGTATTTAAGTGAAAAGTAGGGAAGAAAAGAGACAAAGGGAAAAGAAAATAGGGAAAAGAAAACTTAACGCAGATGATGAGTGAAGCAATTTTACTTGCACTTAGTAAACGGTCGTGCCTTTTTTCCCCATAACCACCACTTTATGCAGGTTTTGGAAGTTCTCTGGATACGAGAATTGCCATTACGAGCAGATAAAATTTATTTAATTGGGGAGAAATATATCTCGAGGTAGCATATTTCAGTTTCCTTGTTCATCTTTTCCCTTTGCATCAGGAATGAGTTCCAGGGATCCAAAAGCTCCTTTTTGTGTAATTGGTCTCTTCGATTCCATTTCCGAACCATATAAGCTCTTTTTTTCCATGGAAATTGCAACTGTAATTGGAGATGGTTGAAGAATCTAGTTAGCTGCTGTTGGAAAAAGTCGGGGAAAATGCGCGTTTATTACTTCATTTAAATGTTGCTATCAGAAGAATTGTTTCAATAAGTCAATGAAGGCATCCCAATAACTTTTTATTGAATTTAAAAAGGAAATGTTTAAAATGTAGTGTGTTGGCTGTCTGTATAAAGTGTAGGTGTTTCCTAAGTTAGTTACTAACTTTCTTATGGGGATTTCAATTTTTTAGCTTACGAATGTGCTTTGCGCATAATTCTACAATATTCTTTTGTAAGCATTCTATGACGAATAATTATTTTGCATTTTTATAGATATATATTTTTCAATAACTGTTCTTTTATTTCTGCTGCTAAAAATATTTTATATATATATATATTGATTTGGCTTAACAGACATTAACGACAGCTCAAATTGATAGGCCCACAAAGTCAAGCTCAATTTTGAATTCTGCCAATATACCCGCAGAGATTTAACAAAAAGCATTGAGCATGCTTAAAAAACTGAAATAACAGTAGAAAACTCCCTTTGCATTTTAAAATACTCTAACATTTCGCGAATACTCCCAGAAAAATTAATTATATATAAATTGCCTTCACATAAACTTTTTTTTTGCCTATTGTCTTCCTAATATATGTACTTTACGTTTAAATGCAAATTGGTTTGTGGACATTCCATTTTATAAATAAAAAACAAAATAAAATAAATAAAAAAGTCCAGACGAGAGGGAGAGGGAGTAGTAAAAAGATCAAGAACTCTCCAGCCACTTTTCGCTTTGCAATTTTTTTTTTTTTTTTTTACTTTATATGTTTTAGTTCTGATGCTACGCTGCTAAATCCCAAACCGTATTTAAGTAAAAAGAAGGGAAGAAAAGGAACAAAGGGAAAAGAAAATAGGGGAAAAAAAGTCAATGCAGATGATGAGTGAAGCAATTTTGCATGCACTTAGTAATGAACCGTTGTGCTTTTTTCCCCATAACCACCACTTTATGCAGGTTTTTGGAAGTTCTCTGGATATGAGAATTACCATTACGAGCAGACAAAATTTATTTAATTGGGAGAAATATTTCTTGAGCTAGCATTTTTATGTTTCCTTGTTCTTCTTTTTCCGTTGCATCAGGAATGAGTTCCAGGGATCCAAAAGCTCCTTTTGTGTAATTGGTCTCTTCGACTCCATTTCCGAACCCTGTAAGCTCTTTTTTCCATGGAATTGTAACTGTAATTGAAGATGGGGGAAGAATCTAGTTAGCTGTTTTGAGAAAAGTTGGGGAAAATGCGTTTTTATTAGTTTCTTAAATGTTGCGATCAGAGGAACTGTTTCAATAAGTCAATGAAGGCATCCCAATAACTTTTTATTGAATTTAATGAAATGAGCTATTTAAAATATAGTGTGTTTGTGGTAAGAAGTTTGACGACAGTTTATGACATTTTACATAATCGCTGGTCTGTATAAAGTGTAGTCATTTCATAAGTTAGTTATTAACATTCATCTTATGTAGATTTCAATTTTTTAATATATATTATATGCTAAAAATTCAAGAACATACAGAAGAAATTTACGAATAATTTTACAAATTGTTTTTTTAAGTATTCTATGACATGTAATAATTATTTTGCATTTTTTGTAGTTATACATTCTTCTATAATTTTTTTTTTTTTCTGATGATGAAAAATTATTTTTAACTTATGCACAATAATTTTTTTTTTCAAACCTATAGTATAATGCTGTTTAAATTGATACTTATATGTACTAATAAGCATTGCATTACTTTTTTTAATAAGTATACTATTAACTGCACTAAAATGTCATCCACAGGTTAAAAATTCTATGGCAAACAATACAGCTTCAATTATATTTTTGTTGAAGCTCTTAGAGGAATAACCTTTCAGAGAAGTTGAAGTTCTTTGATATGAGAAACTATTAGACTTCGAAAGACTAGTCGAAAAATCTCACTAAAGTTATTTTATTTTTAATAACTTGGGGGCCTTATGGCCGAATGGCTAGCGCTCTGGCGTTCGGTACCGCAGGTATCTGTTCAAATCCCGGCTTTGCCATTGGTGTTTGTAGTGGTTTGAAATCCACTTTAAGCTGTAGGTCCCGGTCTTAATAGGATCGTAGAGCGCTGCGGGGGCATTATTACTCCGCGTCCGTAGCTTACCATCAGGTTACACGCCCCCCCTGGGTAATGCAAAGTGAGTAACATTGGTGCAGCACTTATGGCGAAGATCACGGTCTATTTGCCACTGCATTAGAAGAAAGATTCTTAATAACTTGAATATTTATTTCTTTATAACTCTCTAAAGGAAATTTTTAAGAAGAAAAATTGTTGAATTTTGCTAAATTAATGCATTGACCTCCATTATTTTTAAAAATTCATTGTGTGAAATTTTCTACTTAATTGTTTTTCTTCGTAACAAGTGGTATTGGATGATCCTACTAAATTCAATTCTCTATTAGCTTAAAAATGAAATGAAAAAACAAAATAGATAAAAGGAGAAAAAAATATAAATAAATAGCAAATGACTTAATTTAGATGCACTTACTAATGAACCTTTTCCCTTTTTTCTCTATGATCACCATTTTATGCAGGCCTGTAGAAATTCTGTAAATATGGGAGTTGCTATTAGGAGAAGTAAAATTTGTTTAATTGGAGAGAAATGTTCATTGAGACAGCATATTTAAGTTGATTTGTTCTTCTTTTTCTCTCCATCAAGAATGTAGAATCGAAAAAGATACCCTCTACCACGTATAATTGGTGTCTTTGTTTTTACTTCCATTCTATAAAGTCATTTTTTCTGTTCAATTGTAACTGCAATTGAAAAAGGGGAACAAAATTTAGTTTTTTCCCCGGAAAAGTTAGGGAAATACGCCGGGTATTAGTTCTTCAACTAAGACATTTGTCCTAGTTACTTTTATAGAATTTAAAAACGAAAATGTGTAAAGTACAGTGTGTTCTAAGACTATAAAAATAGAGAGTTTATACATATATCTTTGCTGTCTTGTACATGCTGTGTAGGTTCTCCTTTCTGAATGATCATAACCTTCCAAATATATTTTGTTCAAGTCTATTTAAATGTAGAAATGAAATATGTAACTAATTGTGACTATTTATTTTATTTATTTATAATTTAAATTACTTATTAGATAAATTTGTTTATGATTTTTAAAAATAAGCTAATTATGCAATGTTAACTTAAATGCTTAAAAATTATGGGATAAAAATATTTTGGCAAATATTTTCACGTAATGATCTATTCGTAACAATGGAAATTTTGTAGAAAAAACTTCTATCATTTGGTATATATATTTACACATAAAATACTTCTTCATTGTTAGATAGTTGAATTCTGCCTTATTACCAGTAAATTGGTTTGTAATCCTTAACATTACAATGTATTTTATTATCAAATTGCGTATGTTTCGATGATTTATTATTTTGCTTTTATAAGGTAAAAATTTTTTTTTCCTCTAACTTTCATCCTATGCCTGTCTCCGACCTCTGTGCCATTAGTCGACGAGCAGCCCAATACAATAAAGAATGACACAAACAATCACTAAAGGCATTGACAGTACACAAAATGGATACAGTTAAGAGCAGCAGAGCATGTGATGAGATGCTCTCTAGTCATGGGCACACCATAGTCGCAAAATGGGCAGATATCTGTAGCAGCTAGCCCTATTCTAAACAAGGGACTGTAGGTAATCATGACAAGTCTAAAGCAGGCCACGCCTACAGCTCTAGGCAAGGAACTGGGAATTCTTGAGGGCTTACTCAATAGAGAATCCACTTTTTAGGGGATAGGGATCCACTTTTTCTCAGAAGCCTTCTCTCTATACAGGTTGAAACTGTTGGATATAGTAGAGTAAGATGTATATCATCTTATAAGACGCAAAGGAAAGGAGTATCAAGTTGCATCATTTGTGATCCATTCTTGGCCAACATATCAGTCTTCTCATTTCCATATATTCCGCAATGTCTCGGAGCCCACTGCAGAGCAATGAATTTCCCGGTGTTCAACAGCCTACCTATCTTTACTATGTTGTTTCTAGAAATCTAACACTCACAATGATTGGGATTGTCAGGGTCATAATTGTCGGTTTGGAATAAAAAATATAGAAGGAATCAAAGGAAAAAGTTGAAGATTTACCTCAGTCTAGAATAAAAGTTTGAAATATATATACTAAAGTAGGAATACTTTATTTAAAAGTTACAATTTAACCAAATATTGTTAATTAATAAATTAAGTATGTCTGGGTACTTGTAAACTGAGAAATATTTTAAAGCATTTAAAAAAGTTTAATTTATAATCTGGTCAAACCTTTTAATTAATATTATGTAAATATTAACATAAAAATATATTTAAATGATCCAGTTGATATAAAAATGTATAAAATTAATTGATATTTTAATAATACATAATTGAATACTGATTAGTTATCTAGTACAGCATTTATGAATTAGAGATTATAATTAAGAATCTAATTTGCAATTATAATTGCAATTAGAGATTACAATTAAGTTATTTGCAGTCTATGTAAAAGCAAATGAGTGATGTAGGTATAAAAAAAATGATCTATTTGACTAAAACAAAGTTTAATTGGATTATTGCAACATTCATTTAGATTCATAATAAATAATAAAATTTAAGCTAATTAAAATGATATTTTTAATTGATCTCCAATTTTGTGAGCAGAAAATTAGTGAATATTCCATTAATTTTCACAGTTCTTGGTACTTTAGAATGTAATTAACTTTTCAGAATTAGTAAACTATTCATGGTCAATTATTTTTATCAATAATTACAATTTAAAAATTTCAATAATTTTTTTTCCATCTTTACTGTAGTTTTCGATGAAAATTTTAATTTGAAATGTCTTTTCATATGCAAATCATAGTGGAAACTCATTAATTATCTGCACAATATTGCTATTAAGCAAAATTTTATATCGATTTTCGAAAACACTATTTTTTTTATCTGTTTTCTTGTAATTTATTAATTGCTACAAATTAATTTGAATATGGATTCTAATAAGAATTCAAAATCCTTAAAACCAGCATATTAAATTATTCAAATTCTTTCAAAAGAATAAAAATCTTTTTTTTAATTAATAAATGGATTTTTAAAGAATTGATAAAATTTTAAGCTATTCTCTTGAAAATTTAATTAATTGAATAGACTGCTTTAAGCACGGTGAAAATTGTTGTCGGTATTTAAAAAAAAAATTTTTTTTTTTGCTCGGCTTTGTTTTTATATATATATTGATTTCTGTAAATAAGCCTTTATTTTATATGTTTCAAATTTAATAAATTACTTTTGCAAGAAAGTTAAGTCTGAACTAATAATTTATTTATGTTTGTTCATAAATGAAAGTTATAAAATGAATTCGCTTTTTTCATAAAAGGAAGATTCTGAAAATAAAATATAAAAGAAATATTTTCGTTCATGATAAAAGTTCACATATAAAATCTACAAATTCACACTATTATTCAAATATACAATTAAATAAAAAATTTCCTCGCTATCATTTCGATGATATTCAAATAGACGATATTAAAAAGTTTTGTGAAACATATTAAATAGCTAAATATTCCTCAGATTATACAAAAAAAAATCATTAAAGCTTAAATATTACATCTTAATTTTATTCCATTATAAAAGATAATAAAATTTTTACATTTTTATGTCTTTTTTCTATATCTATTCTTTAGGAAAATTTGGGAAAACTTATACTTTTTTATATAAATTATGTCAGGATTTTAATAAATAACTACGTGATAATTTTTCAGGCAATATACTATAAAACCCTTCAAATTTATTTCAAGTTTAATCTATGAAATAAAACAGCTGAATAATATATTAAATATAGTTGTCAGTAAAACAACTACTTTTTAGACATATGATTTTTGGTGGTATATCTGTATCAACCAACTTATTATTTGGCTCAATCTACCATCTATGTTATGAAAATGAGTATATAAACAGCGATTACATCATTTAATGCAACATTCTGAAATTGACATCTTTTTCTCGAAGGCCTATTATAGGAATATAATTTAGAAAAAACAAACATGTAAAAATACTATTTTCTGGTTGTCATTATTAACTAAAAGAAAATCTCTATACATAACTGATAAATGTATGAGTCATTTGCATATTTTGTTCAAATACATGGCGTTGTTTCGAATGATTAATATTTGAATGAATGTACATAAAAAAACACAATTTACTGTATATATAAAATTATTTTAACTATTAGTATTTTTAAAGGATAACTTAAATTCATTTATTATCATAACTTGAAATCATTATTTATTTCCTTATGTAATTTAAAACAAAATCTACTGCATTTAAGTTTGTTTTGCATTGTATTATAAAATACAAAAAATAAATAAATACAAAAATGTAAAGCAGAGTTGAAATAATATAATTTTTTTTAACAAAATGAGCAATTTTAATTAATGTAAAAGTTTTGCATGAGTGATCAATAATCAGTTCTCGAAATATTTAAATAAACTTCACAGGTCCATACACAGAAAAGAAATGTAAGTACACTATAAAGTGCAGTGTAAAAGAAACTTCCACAAAATCAATAAGTTCTGTCATTCTCCCAGAAAACAATTCATCATACTCAACCTTATCCAAAATTTGTATAGCCAAGTTAAAGCCCAAGAATCTCTAAGCCGTTCTATCTGGAAGAAAACAATTTTTAAAATGGCTTCTTATATAAAGAACTGCAAGTCTATGGTAAAGAACACCTTCTAAGGTATATTTTTTAAATAAAAAAAGAAACAGGGAACAGAGATTTTAGACAAAGAACTAGTTTTGAAAGCTGGGAGCAATTTTGCAAGACACCTAATTTCATTACAGAACCTCAAAGCATTGGGATAACTAGCAATTTGAGTTTTAAAAAGCCAAAAGAATGGAATTTTTCTGCTTGTTAAAAAAGGATAGCATTGTTTTGCTCCTGTTTGTAGTTTTTAGAACCGTCTTTTTCTCTTCAGTCTAGACTAACGATGTATTTTACAGACTTGGGAGAAAAAAAAAAGATTAGATTGTTGAGGGAAAAAAAATGAAATATTGAGGAAAAAATTCTTCTTGGAATGGCAGTGAACCTTCAGTGCTTTTTAACGCTAAAAATAAGTAAAATAAAAGTCATCTTTTGACATCGGATTAAAATAAGCTTAAGTTTTGCTGCTCTAGCTTTAGTGGGGAATAAATAATCAATAATTTGAGCTTAGCTTCATTTTAAGAGAAATTTGTGTTTGCTTCTTAAGTTAATGCCTTCTAAAAAAAGTTTATTATTTTTACTGCATTTTTTATAGATAGTTTAAGTATATGATATTAGTTTAGTATACAAAAGGGATAAATCTGCAAATAATATGGTTTTACGTGTTTCATTTTACGCTAAATTTGCAAAGTCGTTTCTTATTATGTTTTTGTGCCTTTTTGTAATAATAATTATAAATTCTACAATTTACTTACATTAAAACGAAACAAAAAAAAAAGATCTTTAAAAAAAGAAAGGACAATATTTTATTATTTATATTTAAAAATTATAAAAAAAGTAAAGTTTAAATGTTTGAAAGGAAAGAACTTATTAATAATATTTACACAGAAAGCACCACAGTGAACCTTACTTCTTTTTTCACTATTATTGCTTGTAGAAAAGTCTATTATTTTCAAAAGTGTAACAAATAAAAAGGTAATAATTATACAATTTATTTTCAATAAGTTTGTGTATACGAATAATTCTTATTTTCTTGCTTAAGAAATTTCGTTATTTGCATAATTTCAACAAACGCAGCTTAAATTGTACCCTATAACTCTTTCATAGAAGTTAAAGGAGATTATATGAAAACTTTTGAAGTCATAACCATATAACGCAATCAAAATATTTTATCTTTATTTATGTTTTATATTATATTAATCTAATTCAATCAAGTCCTTTTAACAAACATTTTAATTATGCAAGAAAAAATTATTCTTCAATAATTATTTAATGTAACAAAATTGAAAATAAATTGAACTAAATTAATAAATAAAATATGTTATTTTTTTTTTATGAAAATTAAAAATGTTACTATTGATAAGCATACATTGAATAAAATTAAATATTTACATTTTTTAGTTTTCCTATTCACGTCAAATCGTAAATTTATTTCAATTTGAGTTGATTGTTTTTTAATGAATTACGTAGTTAAAATTCAAGATTCATAAATCATGTATTAAAAAATATTTGTATACATTTAAACCGAGAATAAAATAAGAAATATATATAATTTCATTAAACAAGGGCTAAGCGTCTTTAAGTTAAATATGTGATGATCTTACTTTAAAACAATATTTATAAAAAAAAAATAGAATTGACTTCATTCACATTTGACTTTTTCATAGCATCTAACATACCATGAAGTGTTGTGAAGAAGAAACAATACTGCCTCTCTAGAAGACTTTATTGGGTAACTCTCATAATTTGTGTGCCATATGGAAAATTTTTGAAGTTCTCCAGCAGTCATCTTGACTGCCAATATGAAGTTCTCAAAATGTTTATGAAAACGAAGAACTTGTTTATAGAATCGAACCCTTTTCCTCTTGAATTCTAATCAATGGTTCTATTATGCATTATAGAATATTTTATTGTAATCAAATTCATCACAATGCTTTGAGTGTTCATCTTCACCTTTTTAATATTTGTTGTCTTAATACTCTACTAAGTACTCGAAGTAATTACTTATCTTGCTCAGGCTGACTATGGCATAAAAATACATACTTTCTTTCTTTCCTAAATTCTTACATAAGTTCCTCACAATACTTCATAGTAGATTCGACCATTTTTCTACTTGAATTCTAATTAAAGGTTCTATTATGTATCATAGAATATTCTAATATAATCAAATTCATCACATTGCTTTGAGTGCTAATCCTCACTTTTTTAGCATTAATTGCCTTAATAATCTACTAAGTACTCGAAATAATTACTTATCTTGCTGAGACTAAAAATGGCATAAAAATACATACTTTCTTTCTTTCATAATTTCTTACATAGTTCCTCACAATATTTCTGAAAACAATGATCTTGTTTATAGGTTTGAACCCTTTTCTTTTTGAATTCTAATCGATGGTTCTATTATATATCATATTCTAATATAATCAAATTCATCGCATTGCTTTGAGTGCTCATCTTCACCTTTTTAACATTAATTGCCTTAACAATCTACTAAGTACTCGAAGTAGTTACTTATCTTGCTCAGACTGAAAATGGCATAAAAATACATACTTTCATCATTTCATACTTTCTTACATAAGTTTCTCACAATACTTCTGAAAGCAATGATCTTGTTTATAGATTCGAACCTTTTTCCTCTTGAATTTTAATCAATGGTTCTATTATTCATCATAGGATATTCTAATATAATCAAATTCATCGCATTGTTTTGATTGCTGTTTCCTAACATCTTCACCTTTTTAACATTAATTGCCTTAACAATCTACTAAGTACTCGAAGTAATTACTTATCTTTCTCAGGCCGAAAATGGCATAAAAATACATACTTTCTGATGTAGTATTTCGTTTAGTTTTAGCCTCCCTCTATATGTAATAACAAAAGTAGAAGAGAAAGCAATCTGCGAAACGCCTTAGAACTAAATCAATCCATAGAAGAAAGCTGTCCTGGATAGTTGCAAAATGTATCTTCCCCCCTCCCCATCCGAAATGTTATTGTATGCTGCAACGCTTCTGATAAATGGAGTCCATTTCCACAGATGGGTGAGGGTAAGATGATGGATTGAAATGTAGGTGAAATCCTATAAAACTCAATTCAAAAGTTAAAGATTTGCGGAGAAATTCACAATAGTTCTGTGGGTGGCCAAAATGGAATCAAAAGTGCACTTCTGGAGATACTGGAAATATTATGTCGTTAATCTTTTGCTGTGTGTGGAGTAAATAACAAAAGGGCGAGTTTCATTGTTAATCCATTGTTGAGGTGAATTATCGTCGTTCACTGATGTAACAGTAAGTGAATACTTATTAATTGTACATCCTGATTGATAGGATGTCGTTATGCTAGATGTTTTAAAATTGATCGCCACAGACTTAGTGGTGTCCACTGTTTGCTATATTTATGTGTTTGGTGCATTTGCTTTTAAATACTTCTTCTGTAAGAATTATTTTCAGTCAATTTAAGTCATGATTTATTTTGTGATATATCACCATTATTTATATCATAATATACCAGCATCAAAATCACTGCGTAATATCTGTATTTACATTACTCTTCAATGATAGGCCTTTAAGACAAATATGGTTTTATAATTTTTTAAAGATAAAATCTAAGTTTTTTGTCAAACATAAATTTCATTTCTTTCCATTTTATATTCTTCCCGGACATTTTTAATAACAAATTTCCAGTTTTTTATATTTTCTACTTTTAAACAAAATGTTCAAATATTTCGTTACATATTAAATATTGATTGTCATATAATGACAGCTTATTATTATTCTATTTTGGTAAACGATTATTTTTATTGACTAAAACATTTAAAGGATCTACCTAATATTTTAACTTTCTTTGTAATGTAAAAGATAGCTGATTGTACGACATACACTTTAATGAAAATTGATAGTTTCTCTAGTCATATATCATAATTCAACAACTGACTTAGTTCTTGTATTCGTTGTCATGGGGGTCAAGTCATCTAGAATCCTATGGGCTTCGTGTAATAGTATATTGTATGATGTCATTCTGTATGTTGTATCCTACTGTCCCCCAAAAAGGCAATGTATAAGAAATAATTTATTTGATATTATGGGATGTTTATATTTGTGATTGGAGTTGTGATGCATTTAATTTCATTGACATCTGACAAAAGACAAATACGATTTCAACGACATCTAACAAAAAAATGGATTTTACCTTCATCCCGCCAAGGGTGTGGTAAATGAAAATTTGTGGATCATTTGTATAAAACATTGCAAAGGACATGATACACATCAAACTACTTGTTAAGGCAGAAGACATTGTTATTTATGATAGGATCTCTCAGAAACAAAGGATAAAAAAGAAAAAAAAATGTCAATATCTGATACATGCGCACAGACATATATATATTAGATCTGAAAAATTTATTATATCGATATTATACGAAAATATTTATTATAATCATAATATTCTAAATTTTTATGAGAATGCAAAAGTAAAAATTGTATTGTTATTCAGTCAAAAAAAGTATTGATTTAAAATTCAAACGCAATTCTTTATGAGGCTTCAACACAGTTGTGCTACCTTTTTCGAAGTACATTTGAATATCTTAAATGTTTTGCCAAATTATTCCTTTCAATGATATTGCGCATCCAAATAGAAAAGGAATATATAAAGCAAATATTTGTATTTGTATTCTAGATTTTCTATTTCAACGATAAAACGTTTTTTTTCCAACATTTTAATGTTTGCTTAAAAATTTGAATTTTATCTTTTCATTAAGTTTAGTCTTGATTTAAATATATATCTGGAAAATAAGTTGCATTAATACATTATTTTTTTAAATAACCAAACTACTATTACATTATAGTACTAATAATATTGTGCATTGAAATATTATTTGGACGAAAGAAAAAATCAATACAAATTTCGCAATAAAGGTAAAATAACTCTTCATTTATGATGAATTGTAATAAAAATAAGTATAAGTTTTATTTTATAGTGTATGCAAAATAACAAGATTATAATATTTCTTCAATATATTTCAGAATACAATATATTCATTGAAATAATTTAAATACAAAAATCTGAATACTTTTTTCATAATTATTGAAATCAAAGTTTGTATTTTATATATTTAATTGAATTGGATGTAAAATTTCACTTATCATAGTAATTTGAATATTTTCTATTAATGTTAACAAAATTGCGTTATTAAAGGGGTACATAGTTGTGATATAAATTTATATTTGAGTTAGATGCTAGATTATTTGAGGGGTCACATATTAGGCCATATGGGATGTATTCCGTTTTTTTTCTTAGTACAAGTCTTAGTTTGGACCCAATAGTACAATGAGCGGTTTGAAAATCTTTTTTTCATAATTTGTTGAATGCCTTTGATATTTTAGAAAGTTCCCGAAAATTGTGAATGAAAATTTGTGTACCTTCTTAAGTCATCCATTATATAGCAAGTCTAGAAAATACTTTTTAGTCAAAATAACCCTTTGCATGCATGTTTGAAATTCATGCAATCATTAAGTTGGAAAAAACATTTCTAACAGAAATAAGGTAGTAAGACGCTAGATGTCACAGGTTTCGGGTTTGAGTCCCGGTGGTACTATGGATGTTTGTAATGATTCGGGATCCACTTTAAACCACAGGTCCCGGTTAATATGATTTTAGAGCGTTGGACATAGGTTTGACAATTCTACCAAGTAAAAAGATAGCATCTCCTGACTTGAAATCGGCTGGTAGGCAGACGACCTTCTCCCACCATGGGGCTGTTGCGCCACCGCTGATGATGATGATGTATGAGTAAAAGTTAAGATATAAACTCAGAGATACAGAAAATAATTTATGTTCCGCTGAAAAAACAATTATTTTAAAAAGAGTTAACAAATTAAATAATTTTTTACCACATTATTACAGATTTTTTTTTCTTTCTAATGCAGCTGGCAAACACAGACACCATGGTGTTGGATGCCTTAAGGCAAGTGCTGCAGAGACCTACTCACTTTGCATTAACCAGGGGGCGCGTGTAACTTGAAGATAAGCCACGGACGCGGAGTAACAATGGCCCCGCAACGCTCTACGATCTTATTAGACAGGGACCTACTTTTTAAAGTGGATTCCGAACCACTACAAACAACTATGGCACCGCCGGGACTCGAACCCGAAACCTGTGGTACCGAGGTCCAGAGCGCTAGCCACTCGACCATTCAGGCCCCACATTATTACATATAATTACATATATATTATTACATATAATATATATAGATGCTTAGCTTTTTGTGTATAAATAATTCGATAATAGAAGTTGAATTTACATTCATGTGAGGGGCCTGATTGGCCGAGTGGCTAGCGCTCGGTACGACAGGCTTCGGATTCGAGTCCCGGCGGTGCCATGGATGTTTGTAGTGGTTCGGAATCCACTTTAAACCGTAGGTCCCGGTCTAACACGATCGTAGAGAGTTGTGGAGAGTGACATATTAAAAATAAGGAAAAAATGCATTGTTCATATATATAGTGATTAGGGGATTATAGTCCTTGTTGCTTCACATCCCCATATACCACTTCATTCATCATCATCATCATACATTCATGTGCTATAACGTTAAGAAAGAAGATATTCATGCTAAAGGATTAAAAGGGAATTTAAAAAAAAAAATCAATTGAAGGAAAAGAAAAAAAGTATTAAATTTGCAAACCAATTATCGTCTCTTCCGAGATCCTTTCTTTTAATTACACTTTTCTTCTTTAACTTCCATTTGAAATTCTCAGCCTGAAGCACCACTGCAGTCACAAACGGTTGTTTACGAACTTTTATACGTCAGTGGAAGCGCGAACGTGTAGACTCCAAAAACCGTGTCCCGCATGCCAAAAATCTACATGAACCACCATATTTCCACACACTCCAGACACGTACCGGTTCGTGCCTGGTTTACCAGTGGTACGAATTTGCATCTAGTTACAGAAAATTCTTCTACAGCCCCAGACTACCACTTGGGTGCAAGAAAAAAAAAGAAGTATTTATCTTGCTGTCTCCTTTTAAAGCAGTACAAGGAGCTCATTCTATTAGCTTAAATTTCGTAGAATTTTCTCGGAAATACTGATATCATTAATCCTAAATGGCGGCATTTTATTACGCACTTGAGCGGGAAGCTTAAAATGGCGTAGAATTCTAATCGACGTTTAAGATTAAATTTTGTGCTCACAACTTGGGGGGATTTATCTTATCTTCTTATTTTTTTTTTTTTTTTACGTTTCTTAAACATATTACCCTTAACATGATTTTCATCTATTTTTTTTTTCTTGCCATTAGTTCTGCCACTGTATGATAAAAAAAAAATTTTAAACGCTGTGCAATAACGTGAGTTACAAATTAAGTATACATAATAAAATAATGACATGAGATTTGAGAAAAAAATATAAATCAATATTATCTGCTTTTAGATAATAATTTAAATCATTATTGATAAAAATAAAAATACAAAGAATTAAATTAATAATATTATTAAAAGATTATTTGTATGTCAAAAATATTTTCATTTAAAATACAGCTAGTTGTGCAATCTCTTTTAATTTTATTTTTCTACTTTTTAGTATCTGGATGTAATTTTATAGGACATAATATAAAAGAAATATAAGAAGTTTTGTAAAATAAAAAAATTATTATTTGTATATTTTCAATAAATAAGAATTAATAAAATGAATAATTTAACACAATCGATAGTTAATAATTAAGATCAATACTGTATCAAATTTAATATTGTGAAGCTGAAGATCGTTATTTAGATGATATTCTGTATGGCCAAATGAAGTTCAAATATATTTTTTTTCTGATACTTCAAGCAATGTATAGTTGCTGATATATGTTAAAAGACTAGTATAAATGAAACTTCAACACAATAATGATTGATATATTATAATTCAATTATGTGTTAATTACACATTTAAATATAAAAATGTTTTAATGTGGAAAATATATATATTAAATTGGGATTTAGTCAATTGAGGTATTTGTTAATTATTGATATTTCCAGTTGAAATTGTTAAAACAAAACATATTGCTAGGAAAATATTGCATTTAAATTTTTGATAATATTTAACAAAAAAATTTTGCTTTGAAGCTAGTTTTATATACTAATAAATGTAAAAAAAATTGAATTAATAAATTAATTGAAAAAATATTTTTTTAATTTATATGAAAGTAACAATATTTTTTTAATTTATCTGAGAGCCTTGATTTTGAATAACAAATTTTTTAATGCAGTTCACTTATTAAATATCTAACATTTTTTTTTTTTTTTTTTATTTAGAATAACTATGGAGTATTTTCAGGATTTATTAACTTAACTGGCTATAATAGACAAAAAAAAATGAATTCCAACATATCATTTTATCTGAAGAATGAAATGTTTTTGTTTTCTATTTTATTGAAGCATCCATTATTTAATGTAAAGGATCTATTTCTAAAATATGTTACATTTTATTTTATTTTAATTTATTTTCAATTCATTTATGGATTTAATTTACACAACAAATTTATTTTAAAAATGTATTAACTGAAATAATTTTTTAATACACAAAATGATTTGGGTGTTCTTTATTAAATAATAAAAGAGGGAATCAAATTTGAAATTCTTCACAATGTTCGACAAAACGTTGTTATCTATTTTTTTGTTTCAAAAAATAAAACACATTAATCCTTTCATCTTAATTAAGTTTAGCCTGTTAAATATCCTGGAAAAAAATTGGAATTTAAATACGTCTGAACATTTTTTTTATTAAATTTCTTGATCTATGCATTTTAATAGAAATTTAGATTCCTTTATTAATCTTAACTTATAATTATTAAATTATTACAAAACAAAATTAAAAAAATATTTTTAAAGATTTATGAATTTTTACATTAATCAAATTAAGATAATAATAAATTTTACCTCAATCTTTTATTTGTGATAAACTTTATTTTTGCTCAAAGGACAAATATTTTTCATTAAACAAATGATCTAGGACATCCTTTTTCATTTGATAATGGGGTAAAATTTTCATCCATTAATCAGCTAATGTATTATCGTATATTCATTATTTATCGTAAAAAAATATACATTTTAAATAAATGTTTTTGTCATTTATTAGTGAGTATGAACTAAAGCTTTCAATTCCTTATCATTTTTTTTTTTATTTTTTAAAAATTGCTTTAAATAAATTACGATACCGGTGCTACTTGTTGTTATTAATTAAATAAATTATAAACGCTGTTTAATAAGCATAATTATATCTTTGTTGATTTGGAAATAATAATTATCGCATGCATTATCATTATCATTTTTTTGAAAAACAGAATATATTTCTTATAGAAAAAACATCATTTCTGTGAAAGATATATATTATCCAAAATAGTATCAAAAATAATATCACCTGCGAATAGTATTTACATGGAAAATATTTTTTTAGTAATATCTATCCTAAATGTTTATCTTAAATATTGCAAAATATGCAATTAGTGATTATCTACTATGACTCTCCGTGATATATCTTTTATTTTCTTAAAAAAATTAATAATAATAACATATTACAAAAAGTAAAGTAATAATTCAGTAAATAATAATAATTATATTATTTCATCATCATCATCATCAATATCAATAGCACGGCAGCCCAGGGTGGGCCACGGCTTTCCTTTGAAGAGTTTTCCATGTATTCCTCAGGGTGAGAATGGTCCTCCAATTCTTTACCTTTAGAACAGGAAAATTTTTTTTTTTTTCAGCTGCGTCTATCCATAGCAAATTGGGTCGTCCTCTGCCTCTTTGTTCTATGGATTTGCGGAAACGAGCCTTTTACAGGGTTTAAATCCTTCATTATAAACACATGAATAGTGATAATACATATTATAATAGTGGTTCTTCATAGCATTTAAAAATTTATATGCAGCACTGTCTTCTCCAACAATCACTTTCCAAGAATAGTAATCTAAAATATACCCAAATAGGTCTCATCAGATATTACCCAATTCCATGTTTCAGAGCCATAAAGCAAATATGACTTAGAAGGGCTTTGTATAACAAGAATTAAGAGTTTTATGGTTATTATTATGGGTTTTATGTAATGCATATGAATTGTGATTTAAACAGATTTCTTACCTCATAAAAGGCCTTATTGGCAGACACAATTATGTTTTAATTTCAGGTAAGATATTATTTTAGAAAAAATATATTATTTATTATTATTATTAAAAGGATTTAGGGGTTTTCCACTAATTATAACTAAATGCCTGTATAGGTGTAAAATATTCAAAATATTCAGTTTTCATTAAAAATTCATTGCATCATATTGTTTCTTTTAATTGTAGAATAACCAAAAAAAAGTTTTTGCACTTAAATTTCATAAGTTAAATCCAATTTACAATTAAATAAAAAATATTTTTAAAATTTACTACTTTCTATAATTTAAAAAAATATAAAATAAATATGACAAAAAAAATAATAATAACAAAATATTCATAAAAGAGATAAATTAGGATTTCCAGAATTTTAAATTTTGGATGTTGAATTATTTGCACAATTAGATTAAAAAGAATGCTCAATTTACCATTCTCATGCGGCAACGAGTCCCCTTCCTAGGGGATCACTTAAGATCTTCCAGAAAAGCCCCTACGAAAAACCTAATCCAGCACTCTGCTTCATTTAATCCATGTTCCGCTCGTGCTCTCACGACCCCTTTTCAACCTGATATTGCATACCAGTACTACAGGACCCAAGAGTAGGGAAATAAATTGAGTTTCATCTTTTCGAATATTCTTCCACTTTCGCTCTCTCTGTCCTATTATGACAAGGATAGACCTCTTCGCCCAGAATATCTCGCAGAGAACAGTTCACCCAGAGCAGCGTTATTACCGGCATGGTAAAAGGGCGTGAGACTGCTAACACTCTTTTAAAATACATCTTTCGAGTCGAGTCCCTCTCTCTTTCCATATGAATCATAATTCTTTGCCTGTAGTACATGTGCGCTTTTGGGGCGACCATTGTGAGCATGCTGTAATGAAGTCTTCTCACTACATCGGTGAGACATTCTCGTCGGGCAAAATGTAAGCGGATACATCCGACTTTTGTTGAAAATGAGTTGTAATTCTATAGGTGTGACATTTAACTTATTCCGTGCCAGGTTTTCTTTTGGGTTTATAGGTTGTAGGAATGTTTTGTATTTATTTCTCTGCTGTTGAGTCGATTTCTTTGACTACTTATCAGGGGCTTTAGCTTGTCATTCTAACAGAACTCATTTAAAAGGATGGATTATGTTATAGTAGAGGCGTTTAAGCTGATTTTTACAATTTCTATTATTATAACTCTGTGCATGTTAATAATTTTTTATTTTTTTACATTATTTATTTTTATTATTAAAATTATTTATGGATATCGACACTAATTATAACTCAACACCTGTATAGTTGTAAAATATCTTTAAAATTTCAATGCATCAAACTGTAGAAAATTGTAATTGTAGAAAAATGTAAAAAAAAGTAATTAATTTTCGTAGATTAATTTTCTTACTTCATAGATAAATTTTCTTAATTTTCTTTGTCTTAGTTTTCATAGATTCAATCCAATTTACAAATAAATTTAAAATAATTTTATTGTTTTCTGTTGTTTAAAAAAATGTATCAATTCAAATTTATAACAAAAAATAATAATAGAATATTCATGAATGGGATAAAATTGATTTCTATCAATTTGATCTTTAGGAAATTGAATTATTTAAACAATTTTACAATTAGATCGAAAAGAATGCTTAATATAGCTCTTGCATGTGGCAACAAGTCCCCTTCCTAGGGGATCACATAAGATGTTCCAGAAAAGCCCCTACGGAAAACCTGAAGCGGCACTCTGCTTCATTTAATCCATGTTTCGCTCGCGCTCTCACGACCCCTTTTCAACTTGATATTGCATACCATTACTGCAGGATCCAAGTGTAGGGAATAAATTGAGTTTCGCCTCTCCGAATATTCTTCCACTTTCGCACTCTCTCTCTCTCTGTCCTATTATGCATAAGGATAGACCTCTTCGCCCAGAATAGCTCGCAGAGAACAGTTCACCCAGAGCAGCGTTATTACCGGCATGGTAAAAGGGTGTGAGACTGCTAAAACTCTTTTAAAATACATCTTTCGAGTCGAGTCACCCTCTCTTTCCATATGAATCATAATCCTTTGCCTGTAGTACATGTGCGCTTTTGGGGCGACCATTGTGAGCATGCTGTAATGAAGTCTTCTCACTACATCGGTGAGACATTCTCGTCGGACAAAATATAAGCGGACACATCCGACTTTTGCTGAAAATGAATTGTAATTCTATAGGTGTGACATTTAAGTTATTCCGTGGCAGGTTTTCTTTTGGGTTTATAGGTTGTAGGGAAGTTTTGTATTTATTTCTCTGCTGTTGAGTCGAATTATTTGACTACTAATCAGGGGCTTAAGCTAGTCAGTCTCGCAGAATGACTTTAAAAGGATGGATTATGTTATAGTAGAGGCATTTAAACTGATTCTTACAATTTCTATTATTATAACTCTGTGCCATGTTAATAATTCTTTATTTTTTTACCATTATTTATTTTTATTATTAAATTTATTTATGGATATCGACACTAACTATAACTCAACACCTGTATAATTGTAAAATATCCTTAAAACTTCAATGCATCAGACTGTAGAAAATTGTAATTGTAGAAAATGTAAAAGAAAAATAATTAATTTTTCTAGATTAATTTTCTTACTTCATAGATAAATTTTCTTAATTTTCTTTGTCTTAGTTTTCATAGATTAAATCCAATTTACAAATGAATTTAAAATAATTTTACTGTTTTCTGTTGTTTAAAAAAATATATAAATTCAAATTTATAAAAAAAAGAAAATAATAACAAAATATTCATGAATGGGATAAAATTGATTTCTAGCAATGAGATCTTTAGGAAATTGAATTATTTAAACAATATTACAATTAGATCGAAAAGAATGCTTAATTTAGCTCTTGCATGTGGCAACAAGTCCCTTCCTAGGGGATCACTTAAGATCTTCCAGAAAAGCCCTTACGAAAAACCTGAAGCGGCACTCTGCTTCATTTAATCCATGTTTCGCTCACGCTCTCACGACCCCTTTTCAACTTGATATTGCACACCATTACTGCAGGACCCAAGTGTAGGGAATAAATTGAGTTTCGCCTTTCCGAATATTCTTCCACTTTCGCTTCTCTCTCTGTCCTATTATGCATAAGGATAGACCTCTTCGACCAGAATAGCTCGCAGAGAACAGTTCACCCAGAGCAGCGTTATTACCGGCATGGTAAAAGGGTGTGAGGCTGCTAAAACTCTTTTAAAATTCATCTTTTGAGTCGAGTCTCTCTCTCTCTTTCAACATGCATCATAATTCTTTGCCTGTAGTACATGTGAACTGTTGGGGCGACCATTGTGAGCATGCTGTAATGAAGTCTTCTCACTACATCGGTGACGCATTCTCGTCGGATAGAATGTAAACGGACACATCTGACTTTTCCGGAAAATGAATTGCAATTGTATTGGTGTGATATTTAAGTTATTCCAGGCCAGGTTTTATTTTGGGTTTAGGTGTTGCAAAGATATTTTGAATTTATTTTTCTGCTGTTGAGTCGATTGAGTTGACTTCTAATCAGGGATTTACGTTGTCATGTCAGACAGTTTTTTTATAATGATGGTTTATGCTGTAGGACATTTACATTGATTTTTACGATTTCTATTATCATTATTCTGTTTAAAGTTAAGAATCATTTATTTTTATAGTTATTTATTTTTTACCATTATTTATTTTTATTATTAAAATGGTTTATGTATATCAACAATAATTATAACTAGTTGTAAAAACTCGTTAAAATTTTAATGCATCAGACTGCTTTCTTACTACATACATTATTTTTTTTTTTTTTTTTTCTCTTAATTTTTATAGATTAATTTTCTTACTTCATAGATTAGTTTTCTTAATTTTCTTTCTGTTATTTTTCACAGATTAATTCTAATTTTAAAAGATATTTAAAATTAATTTAAAATTGTACTGCTTTCTATTGTTTAAAATATATAAATTCAAATTTAAAACCAAAACAATCATAAAAATGTTAAATATGATTACTATAAATTTTAAATTTGGTTATTGGATTATTTGAACAAGTATATCGAAAAGAATGCTTAATTTAGTGTTCGCATGTGGCAACAAGTCCCCTTCCTAGGGGATCTCTTAAGACATTCCAGAAAAGCCCCTACGAAAAACCTAAAGCAGCACTCTGCTTCATTTAATCCATGTTTCGCTCGTGCTCTCACGACCCCTTTTCAATTTGATATTGCATACCATTACTGCAGGACCCAAGTGTAGGGAATAAATTGAGTTTCACCATTTCGAATATTCTTCCACTTTCGCTCTCTCTCTCTCTCCTATTATGCACAAGGATAGACCTCTTCGCCCAGAATAGCTCGCAGAGAACAGTTCACCCCCAGCAGCGTTATTACCGGCATGGTAAAAGGGTGTGAGAGTGCTAAAACTCTTTTAAAATTCATCTTTCGAGTCGAGTCTCTCTACACATGAATCATAATCGTTTGCCTGTAGTACATGTGCTCTTTTGTGGGTGCCATTCTGAGCATGCTGTAATGAAGTCTTCTCACTACATCGGTGAGTCATTCTCGTCGGACAAAATGTAAACGGACACATACGACTTTTGCTGGAAATGAATTGTAATTCTATAAGTGTGATGTTTAAGTTATTCCGTGTCATGTTTTCTTTTGAGTTTATATGTTGCGTGGAGAATTGGTATTGATTTTTCTGCAGTTCAGTCGATTTATTTTACTTCTAATCAGGGGCTTACGCTTGTCATTCTCAGACAACTCTTTTAAAAATATGAATTATGTTGCAAAGGCATTTGAATTGCTTTTTACGATTTCTATGATCATAATTCTATTTCACGTTAATATTTTTTTTTAAACATTGTTCATTTTTATTATTAAAACGATTTATGGATATCAACACTAATTATAACTAAACGCCTGTACAGTTGTAAAAAAAGTCGTTAACATTTCCATGCATCAGACTGCTACTTTTAATTGTAGAATATGTAAAACGAAAATAATTGATTTTTGTAGATTAATTTTCTTACTTCAAAGATTAATTTTCTTCATATTGTTTCTCTTAATTTTCATAGATTAATTCTAATTTTCAAATAAATTTAAAATAATTTTAAAATAGTACTGCTTTCTATTGTTTAAAAAATATAAATTCAAATTTCCAATAAAAAATAATAATAACAATATATTCATGAAAGGGATAAATTTGGGATTCTAGAAATTTTAAATTTGGCATATTGAATTATTTTAACAATTATATCGAAAAGAATGCTTAATTTAGCATTCGCATGTGGCAACAAGTCCCATTCCTAGTGGACCACTTAAGATCTTCCAGAAAAGGCCCCTACGAAAAACCTAAAGCAGCACTCTGCTTCATTTAATCCATGTTTCGCTCGTGCTTTCACGACCCCTTTTCAACCTGATATTGCATACCATTACTGCAGGACCCAAGTGTAGGGAATAAATTGAGTTTCACCTTTCCAAATATTCTTCCACTTTCGCTCTCTCTCTGTCCTATTATGCACAAGGATAGACCTCTTCGCCCAGAATAGCTCGCAGAGAACTATTCAACCCCAACAGCGTTATTACCGGCATGGTAAAAGGGTGTGAGACTGCTAAAACTCTTTTAAAATTCATCTTTCGAGTCGAGTCTCTCTACACATGAATCATAATCCTTTGGCGGTACATGTGCGCTTTTGGGGTGACCATTGTGAGCATGTTGTAATGAAGTCTCCTCACTACATCGGTGACACATTCTCGTCGGACAAAATGTAAGCGGATGCATTTGACTTTTGCTGAAAAGGAATTGTAATTATATAGGTGTGATATTTAAGTTATTCCGTGCCTGGTTTTCTTTTGGGTTTATGGGTTGTATAGAGATTTTGTATTTATTTTTTTTATTTTTTATTTTTTTATTTTTTTGCGGTTGAGTCGAGTTATTTGATTTCCAGTCTGGGTCTTAAGCTTGTCATTCTCAGACAGCTCTTTTAAAAGGATGGATTATGTTGTAGAGGCATTTAAATTGATTTTTACGATTTCTATTATCGTAATTCTCTTTCACGTTAATAATTATTTATTTTTTACCATTATTTATTTTTATTATTAAAATGATTTATGAATAACAAAACTAATTACAACTCAACGGCTGTATAGTTGTAAAATTTGTTAAAAATCCAATGCATCAGACTGCTACTTTTCATTGTAGACTATGCAAAAAAAAAATTAATTTTCATAGATTTATTTCCATACATTTAATTTTCATAGATGAAATTCTAACTTTAAAGAAATTTAAAATGACATTTTAATTATGCTGCATTCTATTATTTAAAAAAATATAAATTCAAACTAACAACAAAATATAATAATAACGAAATATTCATAAAAGGGATGAATTTGATTTTTCGAAATTTTGAATTGAATTGTTTGTTCAATTAGATCGAAAAGAATGCTTGATTTAGTATTCGCATGTGGCAACAAGTCCCCTTCCTAGGGGATCACTTAAGATCTTCCAGAAACGCCCCTATGAAAAACCTAAAGCAGCACTCTGCTTCATTTAATCCATGTTCGCTCGTGCTCTCAGGACCCCTTTTCAACTTGATATTGCATACCATTACTGCAGGACCCAAGTGTAGGGAATAAATTGAGTTTCACCTTTCCGAATATTCTTCCACTTTCGCTCTCTCTCTCTCCTATTATGCATAAGGATAGACCTCTTCGACCAGAATAGCTCGCAGAGAATAGTTCCCCACCAGCAGCGTTATTACCGGCATTGTAAAAGGGCGTGAGACTGCTAACACTCTTTTAAAATTCATTTTTCGAGTCGAGTCTCTCTCTCTCTCTTTCAACATGCATCATAATCCTTTGGCTGTCGTACATGTACGCTTTTGGGGCGGCATTGTGAGCATGCTGTAATGAAGTCTCATCTCTACATTGGTGACACATTCTCGCCAGACAAAATGTAAACGGGCACATCCGACCTTTGCTGAAAATGAATTGTAATTCTATAGGTGGGATATTTAAGTTATTCCGCGACAGGTTTCCTTTGGGTTTGTGGGTTTATGAGGATTTTGTATTTATGTTTCTGCTGTTGATTCGTTTTATTTGACAGCTAATCAGAGATTTACGCTTGTCATTCTCAGAAAACTCTTTTAAATGGATGCATTAAGTTGTAGACGCATTTACAATAATTTTTAAGATTTTTATTATTATAATTCTGTTTCACGTTAATAATTATTAATTTCTATAATTATTTATTTTTTATGGAATCTTAATATGGAACACTAATTATAACTCGACACCTGTAGAGTTCTAAAAAATCGTTACAATTTCAATGCATCAGATTGCTGCTGTTATTTGTAGAATAAGTAAAAGAAAAATAATTAATTTTCATTGATTACTGTTCTTAATTTCTTTTTCACTTAATTTACACAGATTAATTCTAATTTACAAATGAATTAAAAATGATTTTAAAATTTTAATACCATCTATTGTTTAAAAAAATAATTTAAACACCACAACAGAAAAAAATAATAATAACAAAATAATCATAAAAATGGTAAATTTGATTTCTAGAAATTTTAAATTCAGCATATTTTATTATTTGAACAATTATATCGAAAGGAATGCTTAATCTAGCATTCGCATGTGGCAACAAGTCCCCTACCTTCAGTCAATTTATTTTACTTCTAATCAGGGGCTTACGCTTGTCATTCTCAGACAACTCTTTTAAAAGGATGAATTATGTTGCAGAGGCATTTGAATTGCTTTTTACGATTTCTATTATCATAATTCTATTTCACGTTAATATATTTTTTTTTAAACATTGTTCATTTTTATTATTAAAACGATTTATGGATATCAACACTAAATATAACTAAACGCCTGTACAATTGTAAAAAAAGTCGTTAACATTTCATTGCATCAGACTGCTACTTTTAATTGTAGAATATGTAAAACAAAAATAATTGATTTTTGTAGATTAATTTTCTTACTTCAAAGATTAATTTCCTTCATATATTTTCGCTTAATTTTCATAGATTAATTCTAATTTTCAAATAAATTTAAAATAATTTTAAAATAGTATTGCTTTCTATTGTTTAAAAAAATATAAATTCAAATTTACAATAAAAAATAATACTAACAATATATTCATGAAAGGGAAAAATTTGGGATTCTAGAAATTTTAAATTTGGCTTATTGAATTATTTGAACAATTATATCGAAAAGAATGCTTAATTTAGCATTCGCATGAGGCAACAAGTCCCATTCCTAGGGGATCACTTAAGATCTTCCAGAAAAGCCCCTACGAAAAACCTAAAGCAGCACTCTGCTTCATTTAATCCATGTTTCGCTCGGGCTCTCACGACCCCTTTTCAACCTGATATTGCATGCCATTACTGTAGGACCCAAGTGTAGGGAATAAATTGAGTTTCACCTTTCCGAATATTCTTCCACTTTCGCTTCTTTCTCTCTGTCCTATTATGCACAAGGATAAACCTCTTCGCCCAGAATAGCTCACAGAGAGCAGTTCGTTCTCCACCAGCCTCCACCAAAACTCTTTTAAAATTCATCTTTCGAGTCGACTCTCTCTCATTCTCCTTCCACATGATTCATAATCCTTTGCCTGCAGTACATGTGCTCTTTTGTGGGTGCCATTGTGAGCATGCTGTAATGAAGTCTTCTCACTACATCGGTGAGAAATTCTCGTCGGACAAAATGTAAGCAGACACATCCGACTTTTGTGAAAATGAATTGTAATTCTATAGGTGTGAATATTTAAGTTATTCTGTGCCAGGTATTCTTTTGAGTTTATATTTTGTATGGAGACTTTACATTTATTTTCCTGCTGTTGAGTCGATTTATTTGATATATAATCAGGGATTTACGCTTGTCATTATCAGACAACTCTTTTAAAAGGATGGATTATGTTGTAGATGCATTTACATTGATTTTTATTATTCTAATTCTGTTTAACGTTAATGATTATATATATTTTTCATTATAATTTTTTTTTACCAGTATTGCTTTTTATTATTAAAACGATTTATGGATATCTACACTAATTATAACTAAACGACTGTCTGGTTGTAAAAAAAATCATTAAAAACTCAATTCATCGGATAACTTCTTTTAATTATAGAATATGTAAAAGAAAAATATTACACTCAATTTTCATAGCTAAAATAAATTTACAAAAAAATTAAAAATAATTTTAAAAGTTTAATATTTATTGCCTATAGTTTTTAAAAAATATCAATTCCAATTCTCAACAAAAAATAATCATAACAAAAAATTCATAAAAGAGATAAATTTTCATAGATTATATTTCTGAATTATCTTTCTCTTAATTTTCATAGATTAATTCTAATTTACAATTGAATTTAAAATAATTTTAAAATTGTAGTGCTTTCTATTGTATAAAAAAAAATTCAAATTAACAGCAAAAAATAATAATAACAAAATATTCATAAAAGGGATAAATATGATTCGAGTAAATTGGAAACTTGGCATATGGAATTATTTGGATAATTAGATCGAAACGTATGTTTCATTTAGAATTCGCATGTGGCAACAAGTCCCTTTCCTAGAGTATCACTTAAAGTCTTCTAGAAAAGCCTCTACGTAAAACCTAAAGCAACAAAATAAAAATAGAACTTCACTAAATAATAATATTATTATTATTTGTTATTATTATTAAAATGATTTATGAAGCTGCCCACTAATTAAAATAAGCGTCTGTATAGTTATCAAAAATTGTTAAAAATTCAATGCATCATTCTTTTAATGGTAGAATATGTAAATGAAAATGTTACTCTTAATTTTAAAAGATTTAATCTAATTTACAAATAAATTAAAAATAATTTTAAAATTTCAATACCATCTGTAAATTATAATTTATAACAAAAAATAATAATAGTAACAAAATAATCATAAGAAGGATAAATTTGATTTTTAGAAATTTGAAACTAGGGATATTGAATTATTTAAACAATTAGAACGAAAGGAATGCTTAATTTCGCTCTCGCATGTGGCAACAAGTCCCCTTCCTAGGGGACCACTTAAGATCTTCCAGAAAAGGCCACTACGAAAAACCTAAAGCAGCACTCTGCTTCATTTAATCCATGTGTCGCTCGTGCTCTCACGACCCCTTTTTAACCTGATATTGCATACCATTACTGCAGGACCCAAGTGTAGGGAATAAATTGAGTTTCACCTTTCCGAATATTCTTCCACTTTCGCTCTCTCTCTCTCTCTCTGTGTCCTATTATGCATAAGGATAGACCTCTTCGCCCAGAATAGCTTGCAGATAATAGTTCCCCACCAGCAGCGTTATTACCGGCATGGTAAAAGGGCGTGAGACTGCTAACACTCTTTTAAAACTCATCTTTCGAGTCCAATCTCTCTATCTCCTTCCACATGAATCATAATCCTTTGCCTGTAGTACATGTGCGCTTTTGGGGCGGCCATTGTGAGCATGCTGTAATGAAGTCTTATCTCTACATTGGTGACACATTCTCGTAAGACAAAATGTAAACGGACACATCCGACTTTTGCTGAAAATGAATTGTAATTCTATAGGTGTGATATTTAAGTTATTTCGCACCGGGTTTCCTTTGCTTTTATGGGTTGTATGAGGATTTTGTATTTATGTTTCTGCTGTTGAGTCGATTTATTTGACAGCTAATCAGGGATTTACGCTTGTCATTCTCATAAAACTCATTTAAAAGGATGCATTACGTTGTAGACGCATTTACAATAATTTTTACGATTTTTATTATTATAATTCTGTTTCACGTTAATAATTATTAATTTCTATAATTATTTATTTTTTTACACTTATTTTTTTATTATTAAAATGATTTATGGAATCTTAATGTGGAACACTAATTTCAACTCGACACCTGTAGAGTTGTAAAAAATCGTTACAATTTCAATGCATCAGATTGCTACTGTTATTTGTAGAATAAGTAAAAGAAAAATAATTAATTTTCATTGATTAATTTTCTTAATTTCTTTTTCATTTAATTTACATACATTAATTCTAATTTACAAATGAATTAAAAATGATTTTAAAATTTTAGTACCATCTATTGTTTAAAAAAATAATTTAAACACCACAACAGAAAAAAATAATAATAACAAAATAATCATAAAAATGATAAATTTGATTTCTAGAAATTTTAAATTCAGCATATTTTATTATTTGAACAATTATATCGAAAGGAATGCTTAATCTCGCATTCGCATGTGGCAACAAGTCCCCTACCTAGGGGATCACTTAAGATCTTCCAGAAAAGCCCCTACGAAAAACCTAAAGCAGCACTCTGCTTCATTTAATCCATGTTTCGCTCGTGCTCTCACGACCCCTTTTCAACTTGATAGTGCATACCTATACTGCAGGACTCAAGAGTAGGGAATAAATTGAGTTTCACCTTTCCGAATATTCTACCGCTTTCGCTGTCTCTCTCTCTGTCCTATTATGCATAGGGATAGACCTCGTCACCCAGAATATCTCGCAGAGAACCGTTCACCCCCAGCAGCGTTATTAACGGCATGGTAAAAGGGTGTGAGACTGCTAAAACTCTTTTAAAATTCATCTTTCGAGTCGAGTCTCTCTACACATGAATCATAATCCTTTGCCTGTAGTACATGTACTCTTTTGTAGGTGCCATTGTGAGCATGCTGTAATGAAGTCTTTTCACTACATCGGTGAGTCATTCTCGTCGGACAAAATGTAAACGGACACATCCCACTTTTGCTGAAAATGAATTGTAATTCTGTAGGTGTGATATTTAAGTTATTCCGTGCCAGTTATTCCGTTTTCTTTCGGGTTTATATATTGTATTGGGATTTTCTATTTATTTTTCTGCTGTTGAGTCGATTTATTTGACTTCTAGTTAGGGATTTACGCTTGTCATTGTCAGACAACTCTTTTAAAAGGATGAATTATGCCGTAGAGGCATTTAAATTGATTTTTACGATTTCTATTATCATAATTCCGTTTCACGTTAATAATAATATATGTAGATTTGTTAGTATTGAATGCCTTAATATTTTATTTATATATGCTGATAAAGATATTCTTAATATTGATTTTACATATTATATTAAAAAATTATTTTTCTTTTCAATAATCTAAGCTTATAACATTTCAATTTATTGTATCTTGAACAGAATCTATGAAATCTAATTGTTTTTTTCGTAATTTTTTTTTATATATAATTCGCATGTGTTATTATTAGTTGTATTTTATTATTAAATTTGAATTGCAAAGTAATTTATTTATATTCTGGTTAAAAAAAAGGTGAATAATTTATAGTTCTATGAAAGTAAAATTTAATCCATTTCTTATAGAGATTGATATTCTGACTGATATTTGAATTAATTAAAGTCTTTATATGCATAAATTATATTCTCATTGTTAATCAGTGACCACCAATGTAAAGATGATTTTATGGAAAATGTACATATGTATTCAAAATATTGTTTTGATTTTAAACCCTTACGGATTACAAAAATTATCCTTTTACCGGATTACCAAAAATTATCCTTTTTTCAAGATTTTCTCAATTCTGCAGATGAAGCTTTCTGATTCTTCTCTGGTGCATTGCAATACTACTGATATATATTATTATATATTATATATCAGTAGTATTGCAATGTTTGTTAATTTTTCTTAAAAAATACTTTCTTTCCATTTAGTACGATATTTTAAAAATACTCCTTCACGTGGAAATTTTTTTTATAATCGTTTACTTTTTAATATCTGTAGAGAATGTGTTTTAGTTACTTAAACTGCGAGATTTACTCGCAAATATTTCTTTTAATGTAACAAAATAGAAGGCATTTAAGGAAAATTATAATTTCAAAACTGAGTGATCAATAAATTTCCACTTTGTAAGACAATGCAACTGTTTTATACAACATATTTTTTTGTTTTACGACGTCAACTTCAGAAGAGTTGTTATATTCAGATAGTTGTAAAATCGACCTCACGTTGTGTACCATTATATAGCCAAATTCAAGACAGTTTTTTAATAAGTTATTCAAATATATAAATGTTATTATAAACTATTATTTCATCAATTGATTTATTTAAATCATAAAATATATCATACATTTATTTTTAAGTTCATTTTAAAACATGTTGATGCCTATATTCAAGGCCATTATATATAGTTAAAAAGCTTTCTTTGCAATTGAAGTAATTCTCCCTACTTATGGCTATTATTTTTGTCTATTTTTCTGAACAGCTGTGATGTAATATTTCTTTTCTCACATATAATCAGCATTTCAGGAATTTCAATGCGTATTGGGAGATTTCAAAATACGTTAGTAATTGATCTCTCTAAACAAAAATGATGCACACTCATTTTGCAACAGCAATAATAATAAAAAAAAATATCCGACCAGGATTATTTTAGGCTTTTCGTGCTGGTACACTTGGATCAATATATTTATAAGAAATTTATTTTCATATATTTTGGATTATTATGTGTAATTTATCTGACTTCTAATCATTGGCGTACCATTGTGAGATTGTGTTGGAAGAATAAAGCATGCTACCACAATATTTGAATTGATTTTTGCAACTACTGTTTCTATATGTATCTAATTTTTATAAATAATTTATGTATTTATGTCTACTGCAAGTAAATTTGCAATTCTATGAATGTATATCAATAGTTGATGGTTTGTTGTTTTTGACGTATGTAAATAAATAATGTATAGCCAAATGTTTTCAACAAAGTATTTGCATTTCAACAAATCGAGATAAATACTATTATTTGCAGTTATTTGCACAAATCCAATTTATATGTATGTTGTATGTATTTGATTATTTTTAAGAATTTCATGAACTTCTAAATGACATTAGCATTAAACAATAACTTATTATAATTAAAGGTTTAACAATTGTCCTTAAGTTTATCATTCAGATAATACTGAAATAAATAAATTCTAATATATATGATTTTAAAGTTAAAACCTTTATATTCATAATTTTTCTTTATTAAAATTAAATTAAAAAATGAGATAAATTAAAGCGAAAATTAAACTATTTTTACAAATATTAATAAAATCCAAAATATTTATTAGATAAAAATGATGTGGAACAATTCATAATAATCAACCTTCTGAAAACTGAAAAACACTAGAGGCAACTAATTGGCTTTACTTAATATTGATCTCAAACTCATAGTATGTGATATAAACAAAATGATGAAAGATATATATTTGATAAAATGGATAAAACAGGTGTAAGAAAACAAACAAATTCACACAGAAAGATTTAGTAAATAATTCTATCTAGTGTTGTTGGATAATATTGTTGTGAGAACATAAAATTATCAAAGCGAATCTTTTTCAGTCGGACCTAGAGACGTTTACATAAACAAACTTTTCATACACTGGGAACTCGTGATATGCATCTTATGTTAAACATTGGCAATAACAATGTACGATGAATAATTTAAATGTTTTATGAATGATATCCAATAAGAAAGAATCTCATATATGAATGTTTTCAACTTTGCACAGGCAACTGTATAAAATAGTCATATTCGTTGAAAAAAAACTTTTAAAATCTCTTGTACCCTTATTTACAATTCATAAAATATTTTAAAGTGAATACAATCTAAATAAAATTTTGCTGATTGTTGCGTATACTTGTATAATTTAAAAAAAATAATATATAGATGAATTTGATAATTTTATTCTATGCAATTTTTGTTTATTTCTACACATCTAATTTGCCATTTCATTTTGTCAAGGTTATTTTAAACCACTTTGTATAGACACCAAAATATATGAAATGTAGTATGAACTTTTTTAGCATACTATTGTTAAGAATTTAATAATATACAATTATGCTTTAGATTTCGCGATATTTTACATCTTTTCCATCTAAAAAAATAATAAAAAAAACTATGTAATAGATTATATTAATGTTGTTTATTAACATTTATATTAAATATATAAGTAATTGTCCAACTAAAACAAACATAAAAATTTATATAACATTATTTAAAAACACAACACAAAACACGCATTTTATTAGAGAAAATTTTTAAATAAATGCTACTAATACAGAAAAAAATATTACATAAAATCCGTATTTCCTTGCATTCATATATTCGCACGCAACTGGCAAATAAAATTTCATTTTTAGTTTGAAGTTAAATTAAATATTATGTAATCACGTGCAAGGGAAAATGCATTTTAAACAACTTCCAAGAGATAGAGATTTCCGTAGAGGTGCACGGAATTGTTTTCATGCTGTTTTGCTGCGATGACACTGAAGAGAAGAACGCTTGAGTAACTTTTCTATTATTCAAAAATAGCTTCACAGGGAAGATTATTTAGAATAAGGCAGCAAGACGTGCGTTAAAATTGCATGGCTTAGGGAGATAAAGGCTGTTATAGGCCATAAGAAAAGTATGCCTTGTTTACATGGAGGAGTAATGTGTGAAGTTTAGTTTCCTGAAAATAAATCATCGCAAATAATAAAAATTAAAACAGATGACGGCGAGTATGAATTTTTATAACCGATTTGTTCTGACCTTTAAATATGTTCTAGTGTTATGTCAGCTTATGAAAATCATAAAAAAAGCTGCACAAGTTGTTGTCACCTTATGAAATTCATTAAAAAACTGTACAACTTGATGTCAATTATGAAAATCAATAAACACTGCACAACTTGTTGTCACCTTATGAAAATCATTAAAAAAAACTGCACAACTTGTTGTCATCTATAAAGAAAACCATAAAAAAATGCACAACTTGTTGTCCCCTTATGAACATCATAAAAAACTGCACAACTTGTTGTAGATAAAATCTCTCATTGCACACAGCAAAAATAATCGTGATAGTATTTTGTTTTTTAACATTCTATAGTAAAATAAAAAGCTCACAGATAGATAGGTAAGATACAGATATTGGTCATATGAACAACGCTTTCAAATGGGAGAGTTTATATGGATCAGAGGGGATTATCTTTTTAATAGAGAAGAGGCATAATTATTAGATATGTAAGCCAGCCTCAATTTTATATAATGGATCTTTGAGAAAAATATGCCAGATTTTATCCAGTCAGCAGCAATTTTAGGTTCATCAGGTTCACATAACTATTGGAAATAATACCATTTCATCGGTGAAATTTAGTCATTAAATTTACCAGGTCTTAATTATGATAAACATTTTATAAATTGTTGCATTTAAAACTGCTGTGGCTTTGCAGATTAGTACTTGTTGTAGATTAACTTCTTCATTAAACACAGCAAAATTAATAGTGATAGTGTTTTGTTTTTTAGTATTCTATAATAAAATAAAAAGCTCCCATATAAATATAATTCTTAACAATACTAGCATTAGAGATATAAACCAGCTTCAATTTTATACAAAAGTTCCGTTGAGCAAAATACGTCACATTTTATTCAATCAGTAGCAATTTTAGGTTCCTGAGATTCATATAATTAGTGGAAATAATACCATTTCATCGGTGAAATTTACTTATTAAATTTACCGTGGCCCTAATTATGACAAGTATTTCATAAAGTTATTCCTGTATTTAAATCTGTTGTGACTTTGGCTTTGTTTCATGAAATACAGCATAAGGTAAAGAAGTTTTAGCTCTATAATTTGTTTTATTCCTTATTTATTATATTGAATAAAATAAATAATAGATAAATTTTTGGAGAATTATCCACTGTAATATTAATGAAAATTGTTTGGTTTACATATACTACACAAGTTGTATTATGAGATATCGAAAACAATGAATGACAGCAATTTTTTTTAAAATTTTTTATACGCGTATTTGGTGAAGAAGTTTAACTTAAGACATAATTTTCAAGAGATGTCTTCAAAAAAGAAAAATTTAATTTAAATAATTAAAAATTAAAAATTTAAAAGAAGCAAAATTATGTTATGATTCGAGGAGAGTTATTTGTTAGATTTAATCCATAACGTTATAAACATGTTTGGGAGAACTAAAAAACTATTTTTTTCTTCTGCATTAATAATTATTACCAAAGCAAATATTCTTATTTGGAACTAAATTAAATTATTGTATTTTTTGCAATGAATATAATATATTTTTTTTTTCCATTTGAAAATAGTGTTATAAACTGCCTTTTCCTAAGATTAATTTTTGATATATAGGCATAGTTTTTATCACACTTTGCAAAAGTTAAATTATAAACACTCCTAACTTTTTATTTTAATAAATTATTAGTTAATTAATAAAAATCAAATTCCGGAATATGCATATATTTTCAGAAATTTAAAAAAAATGCTTATACCATAAATGAAGCATTTTCATCACCAAAAAGGTTATTTTTTTTTTTTTCATTTCTTAAAATTACACCAGTTTTTTAATAACAAAAAAGAAGCATGGAATATATTAATTTCATATATGACCTAATTAATTAAATATTAATGCATTGATTTAATATACAGTTGAAATTTAAAAGAAATTTCCTTGTAGAAAACTGATTTGCTAATTTATTTATTTTTTCGTCTAAAGATTAATGTATGAGAAATTCAGTCAGAAAAAAATAACAAATTCAACAGAAAAAATTTTTATTTTCATCGCTTATTATTTTTTTTTTTATATTTAAATGAAAAGACACCATTCATTAAGATATGAAAAATACATCAAACAAGAAAAAGTTCTTTAGGAACATTTTGAATTATAATCTCCCAGAATCGATTAAACTTTTTTTTTTTCAGATATTATTTATGATGTTTTGCTAAGAGATCTTTTACTTTTTTCATGGTGGCTGAACGTAAAAAAATAATTAAATAAATTAAATTGGGGCGTTTAATAAATCAGTAGTGATTTATCGAGAAATAATTCCATAGCAATGGAAATTCCACTATTCCTATTATTTTCCTGTTCCAAGCCATTCATCACAAGCTCAGTAGCCTGAGGATCTGTGCAAAGGAATGGCTGTGTAAACGACTCATTACAATCGCATTAATCATCACGATTTCGATTTGGCGTGCTGACTAGAATGGTCCATTCCTTTAAATATTGGCTGCTTTTAAATCACGGAAATGGCTATTGATCCGAGACACTGTTTACAAATTTTCATTGAGAAAAGGGAAAAGTACAGTACCTTTGTGCTCTGGAGTTAATTATTCAAAGCCTGTCTATGTGGTTAGTCATCGGTCTTAAGAAACCTTTTGCGTTTTAACCCGTTAACAAAAGTAAGTAAAAATTATTTAGAAGATTTTTAAATATGAAATGTAAACTTCAACTCTGACTATCTTCCTGGTTTGTACATATGGTTGTTTTCGAATGCAGGACAATTTGACCTGTAGTCATTCCTCCATTACAAACATGAATAAATAAAAACTTTAAATCTGGACATGTATCAGTTGCTGTTGCAGTTTTTTCGAACAAATTACTTTGATATGTGGTTCTTCCCCATTACAATGGCAAATATGTAATGTAGCGTCACCCAGGTAAAACTCATCACCCACGTCACATAACTAGTGGTTTGTACTCACGGTTTTCTACCACAGTTACAGGCATGCATCTAGCATTTTCCTCTTTACTACAGAATGGCAATCCAGTCTACAACTGCAGACATTCCAGTTTACATATTTTTCCAGTCTACAACTGAAGACATTCCAATCTACAATCCGAAATGGTCGCACAAGATTTTGGATCGGTTTGGAGTTTCAAACCTTGTTACCGATTTGACGTGCTGATTAAATGGTCCATTCCTTTAAATATTGGCTGCTTTTAAATCACGGAAATGACTATTGATCCGAGCGACTTTTTACAAATATTCATTGAGAAGAGGAAAAGTACAGTACCTTTGTGCTCTGGAGTTAATTATTCAAAGCCTGTTTATGTGGTTAGGCATCGGTCTTAAGAAAACTTTTGCATTTTAACCCCTTAAAGAAAGTAAAATAAAGTGATTTGAACATCCACCCTGACTATCTTTCTTGGATAGTACATGCTGTTGTCTTCTAATGCCGGACGCTTTGACCTGCGATAGTTACCCCATTAGAGCGACTGCAAACATAAATAAATAAATGCTAAATTTTGACATGTATCATATTTAGCTTTATCTATGTATAATGCACCTAGAGAGGTCAGCTAAATACCCTGGACTATGCATTATTGTGTTGGATATGCTGCATGAGGATATATAACGATAAATGAAATTCCACTTCAAATAAAATATAAATATAGATATTAACAATAAAAATTAAAATATATCCATTTACAGTTTTAAATGTCCTTTCCAATAATCCATCGACATTATACATTGTTACCGTTTTTCTTTTTTTAGCACAGATTACTTTGACCTGTGGTTCTTCCCCAGTAGAACGTCAAATATGTAATAGATTTAGCGTTACCCATGTTACCCAACTAGTGGTTTCTACTACTTTTTTATTATTTTTTGTATTTTTCTACTACAGCTTTACACTAGAGATAGGCATCTGGTATTTCCATCGTTATTATCTTCCTGGATAGAAAGACATTTCAATGTACACATTTTTAGTATACATTCCGGAATAGTCACAGAATAGTTTGGATCGGTTTAGAGTTCCAAACTCATTTTTATTTGGATCTAACTCACCTTTATTTGGAAACTTAAGGGTCAATTTACCAATTAGACTCCAAAGCATATGGATATAACAATAAAACTAGAGAGATGTTGTGTATTCATTATTTCTAGAAGAGTTGGATTCTGATACTTCTTTAACCAGCACATACGCCTTTATTATAGAACCATACTATTGAACTCCACGGTACAATAGAGTCATACTATAAAACTTCACGATACAATAGAGACATACTTCAGAAGCGAAGTTTTAATACATTTTAAGGTATGATCTCTCAGTTAGTGAAGATTTAGATTTCTCCCAGATATTATTTCTGAAATTATATTCGAATTCTTTCTTTATTCTAAGTTTAGAATTAAAAAATGGCTGATAAATTTTATTGTTTAATCAAACTTAAAACTTGTTCTTAATCAAACAGAAAGTTAATGCTTAGGTAATTTGAAAAGCCAGGATTAAATTTGTCCAGGCAAGAACTAACATCTTATCTACTATATTTTTTGAAGTTTAAACACGTAATTTCTAAAAAAGGGATATGTGAAAATGACGAAGGAAATAGACAAACATTTCGATTAATTGTATAATGCAAATTGATAAATATTTCTGAAATTAAAAATATTTTAAGTGGTGCAATCATGAATTTACATAAATTTCATAACTTTTCAGAATTTTAATATATTTCGAATGACTTTAGTTATGATTCCAAAAATTAGGTTACTAGTTTAGAAAATTAAAAATAAAAAAAAGTTTAAATTAAAAAGTTTTAAAAATGTTCCTAATTTAAATCGCTATTATAATAGTTACTTTAAAAAATTAATAAATAAAATCAAAAATATGCATAATATATTAGTCAATTTATCAAAATTATTATATAGCTTGGAAATATTGTAATTACCTTATTACGTAGGAGTATTTTAAATATCAGTATTTACTCAAAATTGCTAAACAACTCTAAATATTGGTTATGCTAAGAAACATAATTGAAACTGCTCTAAACTGTTATTCAAATTTAAATGCTAAAAGACGAAATGTGTTCATGTTTTTTTTCCCACTTGGTCAACAGCAACATCTAGACCAAGTTAACGGACAAGTGAAAGGGAGGGGCTGCTTCTGGTGTGATGGATCATCCGTAGATAGAAGTCTGACTTGGTTCCGAGTCGGTGAAGAAATTGCTCAGTGCCTTGCGGGAGGACTTTTAGGGTGAACTACTCCGCATATACGTATCGTATGGGAGAAACCGCGGAAAACATCCACCAGGTAGTCCGACTAACGTGGCAAGAGGCTGAACATCACAAATATCATAGAATCTATTCGTTTTTGAAACAGTGTCTGCAACAAATCCGGCAGCGGATTAATCCTCAGCCCAAATGCTCACCAGCGACGCACGTTGCCTGAGCCCTGAATCGAAATTTGTAATGTAGCATACGAAAAAATGATAAATTTTAGTTATGTAATGAAGGGCGTGAATGGCTAGCGCTCTGGAGCTCGATACCGCAGGTTTCGGGTTCGAGTCCCGGCGGTGCCATGGATGTTTGTAGTGGTTCGGAATCCATTTTCAACCGTAGGTCCCGGTCTAATATGATCGTAGAGCGTTGGGCTCCGCATCCGTGGCTTATCTTCAAGTTACACGCGTCCCCTGGGTAATGCAAAGTGAGTAACGTCTGTGCAGCGCTTGCCTTAAGGCCTCCAAGACCAAGCTTTCTAAGTGTTTGCCGGCTGTACTAGAAAGAAAAAAAGTTACGCAATGCAAAGAATGTAAGTTTATATTAAATGAAATAACTACAATATTAAATATTAACAATATGATTAGCAAATGTTCAAAAAATTACTTCTATTTTCCAATTATATAGTTGAAGACGTATTTTTTTTTCATTGCCGTGCCATTATTTGTCATTTGCCTGTTATGCGGTGAATTTACAGCATATCCATCTTTATCCATATACAGAGTACCTTTATAATTGAGAATACCTCCTGATTTGTGTTGCACATGTACTGTAGGAAAAATCCACTCAACCAAATAGGCAGCTATAAATATGTGTTGGCAAACCTTGTGCAGATATTATTTTAAATGGTTCTAATTAATTGGAAAGACATTAAACAATTTGGGTTGGATAATAAAATAAATTATACTCGTTCATTTAAATTCATCGATTATAACAATTAATATTAGAATATCATTTCATAGAACAGAAGTAAAACATATATAACATTATTATGTATTACATTTAAAAATAAAACGAGCTGTAATAGTTACAGAACTTTATATACTTGATAAAGAGAATATTTAATATGGAAATATAAGAGACTGAACTAAACTTCTTACATAAAGAGCAATCATTGCAAAAATTAACCATTTTCTTAAGACCCATAACAAAATGGCTGGATTTTTGCACTGGAGTCACGTTCCGAGTGGAGATACTTCACTAATTGCTTAAAAGCAATTCATTGTAGAGGCAAATTTATCTGGGCAGCGTGGAATCGCGTGACAGATAATTCCGATTCCGTGCATCGGCATCATCGTAAAGGATTATCACTTAATCGAGTATCTACTCTGCTTCAAGCAAAATGGTTCACCTAAATTTACTTATCATTCCGGATTATGTGTGCACTGATTTCTGTTCAGAATTATTTGGAAATTTTGGTTTGGGGATTCCTAATGTGAATTCTTTCGTATATTTTAGCTAAGAATTCTTATGTCAAAACGTAATGATATTATTTTTCTATAGTTTGTGTGATGATTTCTTTAGTTTTGTTGCGTACATGATATGTATTTCTTCTTTACTAAGGGAATCTTTGCAGCAAGTTCAAAACGTATAGAATGGGTGGAGAAACGTATAGAAACTTTAGGAGTGTTAAATCGAAATTGCTGTAGTAGGTGGGGTATGGTGCTTCTAGATGCAGTATGTGGCGCTGCACACGCGCGGGAGTTTGCTTGCTGAGTTGTAGCATATATTCTTTACACATTGATACAGTGGTAGGAGGACGGGTGGATTATATGTGCGCTGATTTCTGTTGGTGCGCGCAGATTTATTCGGAGATTTTGGTTTAGGGATTCAAAATTCATTCTTTTCTATATTTTAACTAAGATTTCTTATGTCAAAATTTAATCATATTATTCGTTATGTGTTGTGTGATGATTTTTGTAGTTTTGTAGCCTACCTGATATATATTTCGTCTTTTCTGCAGTAAATTCAAAACGTATAGCATGGGTGGGATGCATCTAGATAACTCGGGAAACCTCAGCAATGCTGTATTCTTCTAGATGCAGTAGGTGGCGTTGCATGGGTGCGGGAGCTTGCTTGTGAATCTCGAGTATAGTCTTACTAGAGACTAATGCTGTGGTAGGTGGATGGCTTATTATACAAATGCAGAAACTTTGCTGTATAAAAATACAGAACTTTATTGTACTCCACGACTTACTCGGGTACTCAGAACTATGTATCTAACTGCTAGTTAAGAAGGGAGGATGGAATAATATTAAAAAAGTGTAAATTAAAAAGAATAGTACAATTAGTCTTAGTACAGAAAAAATATATCATATTACTATATAACTAACATAAACGTGAGGGAAATTAAAAGTTTACAATGCAGAATAAATAATGGTTATTAAATATGATATGCAAAGATGATATAAAATATTATGACACCCTTCATCTACGGAGTATTATTGAATAAGCATCTGGTGGGATCTGGATTTGGATCCCTTTATTAGGGGTTGCACTGGGGGAGTTTCATTTCACTTGCGCATACATCGAAATCCTACAAAGAATACTTTGTTATAAGGTCATTTAGACTCCTGCAACAAAGGCTCAGACCTGTTGTTACCAGAGAACATTCATGAATTCCGAACGAATAGCAAGGATTCCGAACATGTAGGAAATTGTTCTGAATTTTATGCAAGATTATCGAAATTCGAATGTGTGAGCTGAGACTCACCATGCCGGGATGCCCCGCTGCAGCGAAAGGAATACCGCTTGAGTATTCCGTGCGAAAATGACATGCATGCATATGTCGAATTTGTTGCTGTTGACCATTATACGTTTTATTGATATGTATTACTTAATGAGATGCATTCCATTTCTGGAGTTTTCTAAGTACGATACCGACTGCTGTGATAATTTTCGAAGCCGTAATTCTTTGCTCTTAAAGTCATCTAGCCGTTTTCTAAGTTTGTAAGGCTGATATTGACATACCCTGTAGATTGATGTCATGATTCTAAATAAGCTAATAATATGTATCTTTCAAAAAGTAATTTTTAAGACTCGACAAGAACACTTCAAAATGCAATGAATATGCAAATTGTTTTATTTTTTTTAACTAAAAAACTTATAAAATAATTGATGTAATTAAGATATTTTTTAAAAAGTTATGCTAAGATAACATAATTTATTCAAAAAAAAAAAAAATAATAATAATACAAAATATTCTAATTTGTATTTATTTAAAAAATTGGTAGAAATTCTACATTGGGAATTTTTATGGAACAAAAAATAAGTCACTAAAAACTGTTGTTTCTATTCAAATTCCTCTTTGCGATTTTTTTTTCTAATTTTAACATATTTAATTAGTATTATTTATTTTTTTTTTATTTTTTTTAAATGAAGAATTTTTTTTAAATTTATTTTTCTGATAAACGAGTTATATTAAAAATCTAAATTATTAGATTGCATTTCCTTCTTTTTTAAAAAATGATTTTGGGTAACATATTATCATTTGAATGTGTTTAAAACATAAAGAGAAGAAAATTAAGCACATTTCACATGTTTGTGAAATGTGTTTTTGGATGTAACTACGTATTTTCATAGAAACAAAAGATCTTGTTCAAGTATATTATTTTGAGTGTTGGAAAAATTCTTATACTTAAACAAATATTTAAGAAATTAAAAAACATTTTCTTTTATTATACTCCACAAAGTTCTCAAAATTAATATATTTTGCTTATCTAAAAGAAACGTTATGAGAGATCGCACGCTCTCATAAGGCTATACATTTATTTTTAAAATTATGTGATACTTTTTTATACGTATTTTATTTCCCGTAGTTTAATAGATAATTTGTGCTTTTTCCTTATAATAATATGTTCGTATATGTATAAGGCAACAATTTTGTCTGTTATAAACAGAAATATAATCAAACTGCATAAATCCTGTATATACACCATAAATTGAAATTTATATGCATGAAAAAACCTATGAAATTTGCTTTAACAGATACATAAATGTATTTTTCATGGATATCTAAAATTGTATTCTGTTGAAGCAAAATATTATATTTATGATTTTCATTTTTATATGTTATATTTGCTATGTCTTTTAATTACTCATTGGGATTGAATTAATAATGCTATTTTTGGAGATTAAATGTTTCATAACTTATTAATATTGATCAATTATGTATAATACCAATAATAAGAGAATACATGGATATAAATATTATGATTAATCACATAATATAATATACGAGTTTCTGTAGTTAGAATACACATTAATAATATATACATTGCTGCAAGTTTCATTAAAGATTAAATGTTATGTATTTTGTTGTAAAAATACTTCTAATAATCTAATAATCTGCGATATTGCATTTGTATTACGCATGCTTAATTACAAAAATTTTAATTAACAGTTACTTACTAAAAATATCATTAATTTTATTTAATGAATGAGAAAAAAATAATTTTCATATCCTCAATTAGGTTAAAAATTTTAATAACAAGAAATGTTAAATTTTTATTTTAATAATTTGTTTAAAATAACTTATTACACGGAAATTTATAATTAAGATTATTATTTTTTATTATTAAGAATTTTTGACGATTATGGAAATTTTAATAAGTAAGTACTAAATTAATCGCTGAGATCAAACCTGTAAAAACGAATTCCACTACAACAAATAAATCTCTTTCTCAAAAAAAATTTTTAAAACGAGATTAGCAACAAAATATGCATTGCAAAAATCTTAAAATTTTCCAGTAATTAATTAAAGGTGCTTTATTGTTATAATATCCAAATTTAATTACTAACAAAACCATTAAACATAACTAATAGAAATTAATTTCAAATAAGAGTCACTTAAAATATTTTTCCATTATTCTTCTTGCAACAGGATATCGTAAATGAAGATGCACGAATTTTGCAAATTTTTCCGCTACAAGAAAGATGAACAAAGTGTTCAAAGTTCAAGTGTTACTTTGATGAAATAAAGAAGAAACATTGAATAAAGAAAAACAAAATAATGATAATTACCACCGCTTAAAGAGAAGTTCAATTTCACGTGAAACGAAACTTTCTGTGTAATTTTGAGTATCTTTCTAATATCGATGTAGATGATTCCTTCCGCGTAGAATATCTGAAAATCTTAAAACTCATCGTAAAGAACTTCTTTGACATAATTGTAAAAACAAAAACAAAAGAAACAACCATAATAAGATTAGCACCTAGTTGAAATAATTGTTCTCCACTTGTAAGCCCACTTTCAACATCTCAACTGAGCAATTATATCATTATTCTTAATTCATACAGTTATATTATGTTATAAACAACAATAACAAAAATATTATGTTTTCCGAAGTTGCTATAACGAATTTATAAATAAATTGGATAATCAGTTTTTTAATATCCTTTTAATAGGAGGTATTAAGAATTTCAGACGACGAAATGTGCGTTTTAAGTAAGTTTTAATAAGCAATACAGAAACTTATTATATCAATTAACTTCGTAAAACTTTTGAACCTCACCATCATCCTACAAAATCCGCTGCTTTATCGCCTTAATTCCAGAAATTAAGTACTAAATTAATCGCTTAGCTCAAACCTGTAAAAACCAACTCCATTATAACAAATAAAACTCTATTTTTTAAAAGCCTTTTTACCAGTAGTAACAAATCTAAAATGCAGATGTGCCTTATTTTACAAATGGCTGCCTTCCACAAAGCAGAGCGGGCAAACGCAACTCAATCCCATACTTTAACAATGAACCAGCCGTTATCAAGAATTTATAAATAAATTGGATAATCAATTTTTAATATTATTTTAAAAGTAACTATTAGGAATTTCAGATGATGAAATTTTCGTTTTAAGAAAGCTTTTATAAGCAATACAGAAATGTATTAAATAAATTAACTTCGTAAAACTTTTTAACCTCACAATCAACCTACAAATTCCTCTGCTTTATCGCCTTAATTCCAGAAATTAAGTACTAGATTAATCGCTTAGCTCAAACCTGTAAAAACCAACTCTCCTACAACAAATAAAACTCTTTCTCAAACAGCTTTTCTACATCTAACAAATCGAAAATCCAGATGTACCTTATTTTACAAATGGCTGCTTTCCAACAAGCAGAGAGGCAAAGCAACTCAATCCCATACTTGAATGAACCAGTCGTTATCAAGAATTTATGAATAGATTAGATAATCAATCTTTAACATCCTTTTAAAAGGAACTATTAGGAATTTCAGACGATGAAATTTTAGTTTAATAAAGTTTTAATAAGCAATATAAAAACTTGCTCAATAAATTAACTTCTTAAAACTTTCGAACCTGACAATCAACCTACAAAATCCACTGCTTTATAGCCTTAATTCCGGAAATTAAGTACTAAATTAATCGCTTAGCTCAAACCTGCAAAAACCAACAAATTAAACTCTTTCTCAAAAAGCTTTTCTACATTTTCACCGCCAACAACAAATCGAAAATCCAGATGTGCCTTATTTTACAAATGGCTGCTTTCCACAAAGCAGAGGGGTTCAAAAGCAACTCAATCCCATACTTCGATGAACCAAAGAAGACAAAAAATAAAAATAAAAATAAATAAAAGGAAATAATTTCGAACCCTTAATGAGAAATTCAATTTCGAAAGAATCCATGCATGCCATTCCATTTTCCACCTCTGTTTAAAACGAGCGCAGACCATTTCTTCTTGGAAGATTCTATTGAGGACTTCAGAGAGAGGAAAACCTGCGAGGTGCTTGTAAGAGGAACAAAGCGCCGGCAATATTCACTCCCTAAGCTGATTAGCACCTGGTTGAAGTACCTGGTTGTCGCCGTTTAAGCCTACTTTCCCGAGCGATTCATGTTAAGCTGCTCGTTAAGACCTCTTTCCTCACTTCACTTCGCTTCAGAGGTGATCAATTTCCATCTTTAGGGCACGAGGGCCTCAGGAAAAGGAGCATTAGAAGAGAGGGTAGTTAAGAGATTAAAACGCAGATCGAATTTTTGTTGCCACTTTCTCTCTCCAGAAATTTTGCAACCCGTCTTTTGGATGGTCTAGAAGTTTTAATCTTGTTTCCGACTACGATTTCTGGGTATTAATGGGATTAAGCTTTGGGGGGTTTTTGAGTGTTTTGCAGAAAAATTAATTATCGATTTCATATTGATACCGGGAATAAATTTAATCTGATGAATTTATCATGATACTGGTTTCAAATGTCTTAAGCAGAGGGAAAGAAATAAGAATTACAGATTTCAGGAGGAAAAGGGTGTGTAGGAAAATTTTTAAGTTAGATAATAGAAAAAAATTTCTTATAAATTTTTACATAGAGGTTTATAAATATAATATGCATAAGCTTTATTGTTTTCGATGTTTATAAAAATTCATTTTAATACAGAGCAGTACGAAAAGTTTACAAATATAAAATATCACTGGAGGCTTGATGGCCGAGTAACTAGCGCTATGGCGCTCGGTGTCACATGTTTCGAATTCCAATTCTGAAGGTGCTATGGATGTTTGTAGTGGTACGGGAACCACTTTAAGCTGTATGTCTCATATGATTACAGTGTCCAGTCAGACTTCTCATCCACATCATTCCCAAACTATATAGGGACAACTGTGATGAGGTTCAGTGTAGTAGTAAAATAAGTAGTATTTGTCTAAATCTTTTTAAAAAAAATTATATTTAATCTTTGTAAGTAAAGCAAACTTTGATATAAAAAGCTTAAAAAATATATTTACCAAATTTCAAAAATCTTAAAATTCGTAAATAATTTATGTCATGTTAACAATAGAACCTAATTGCCGAGTGACCAGCGCTCTGGCTCTCGCTGCCACAGGTGTCGGTTTCGGTCCCATGGATGTTTATACTAGTTTGGAATCCACTTTAAAACGTAGATCCCGGTATAACATGACTGTAGAACATTGGGCACAAGGTCGAAAACCCTACCCCATAAAAAGAATGCATCCCCTGCTTCACAATTTGCCAATGAGCAGATGGCCTTGGCCCACCATGGAGGCTGTTGCACCAATTAAAAAGATATCACTGAGTATCAGAAATTTAAAATTATATAATTAAGTGTTTTTTCTTCCATGTAAATTGTATTAACTTTGAAACATTTATTATTTAGTAACTTTTAGTGATATAATGTATGGATTTTTTCCCAACTTAACATATTCAGTGAATTAAACAAAGCATAGACTGCCGTGTTGTTCGGGCTTAAAGTAGGTCGGGTCGCTGTAGTAACTATCGGAGAAATTACGTCTCAGCGAAAATTCACGTATTTTCTGTTCAAAATTAAAACGACCTGACAGTCAATGCCCTGATGCAATTTTGGAGACCTTGCAAAGTAACTACAAAGTAACTATCAAGCTGAAAGTTTATTTATTTTCAGTTTTTGTTGCTGGCTATTGGAGTGACAACAACTTTTAGACACTTTCGCAATATATAATTTTCAATGGATTATTTTTTCATTAGATTTTTTTTGCTTTGTAAAGATTAAAAAAAATTAGCCAATCAAAGTGAGGAAGAAAAATAAATCTCAAACATCCCTGACACTTTCATTGACAAATGGTTGGAAGAAGAATTTCTACTGCAAAACGGCTTCTGTTTGAGTAACAAAATAGGGATTACATTGTAATCGCTAAAGGAGTTAAATAACTGATTTTCAAAAGAAACGAATTTTTAATTTTAAAATATCATCGAGTTTAATCATATATGTTTTTATGGGGGAATAAATCTAAATACATAAAAAGAAAACAATGAAAATATATGGATGATTGTAAGCCTTATTAAATGTCAACCATCTAACTAACTTATGTCAACTATCTAGATTATAAGTAATGAAACGTCAGAGAACAAAATATATAAATAGAATGGAAGTTTTATAACAGCAAACAATTTTATTTCTTTTTTATAAAGCAAATGAATGTCAGTGTCTTAGCAAAAAAAAGTACTTTAAATAGTACAAAAGCATTTACAAAGTCTAAATGAAAAGTTTAGAATCACATTAAATTCTTAAGAAATATTTTACTTTTGTGACCAAAAGCTGATTTGTCTCAATTTAAAAGGCATTTTAATGATATTATAGTATAAAAATTTAATATATATATTTTTAATTTTAAATTAAATGTATATAAATTTTATTTTAGCTATTTACGATTAATGGAAATTCATTTTCCTATTTATTAAATAAAATAAAAATCCGATTATATTTACAGCTAGCAACAAATTACCATCTGTACAAAATTACGCAGCAGATCTACAAGCAATATTAATGATTTTGTTCAATTATTTAAATGCTACAGAAATGCAAATGTTTATAATCATATTATTAAAAGAAAGTGAGAAGAGAAATTGAATTAATGGATTTAAGACTCTGTTCATAAAATATTCAATTTTCAATCAAATTGGGTCTATCTTCATTTTTCTTTTTCATCAAAAACGCTTATATCTTAATTGTATATTAAACATAGTTAAATATATATGTATATTCATTTTTCCTTAATAATATATGCAATTAGAAAACTTGAGAAAAAAAATTTAATTATTAAAGAGGTTCACCTACTTTTGTAAGAGTTGTTATTCACTAGATAATAAAGATTAATCAAAATAATTGAGCCTATAGCTATAATAAATAAATGAAAAACAGCGTATAAAATATCATTTATAAATAATATGCGATGCAACTATACGATATTATCCGTACATTATTAACTATTCACAATAGATTTTTTTCTGTTGCAAATTTATATGCATAAAGAAGCATGGATTAAAAACATTTTTTTTTCCTTTTAATAAAAGCATCCATTTCTTTGCCTACAATATGCAAAGGACAAAAGCCATTTATTGGAAATCATAAAAATAGTGCTTGGTATGTATGAACTCTGTTTGTCAAATATTTCAAACAACATACGATACGCGCCTGACAAAGAATGCCTCAATCTCATTTGTAACGCGCATGGAAAAAAAAGGCAATAACAGGAACAAACATGACGGCAACAATATATTCATGAAGTTGCATGACACACAGAAAGAACATTGTCTCCTTTGTATATCCAGCAGCAGGGCTTAAATTAATGAGGTTGAAAATCCACATACATCACGAAAGAGCCTTCTTTTACAACATCTACAAGTTAAGACATTTTTTGAATTACACTCTACTGTCTGAAGAGTCTTTTCGATTTTGAGGGGAAAAACTATGTATGGAATATATTACTCCGAAGAAGTGCAGTTCCCCATTCTCTGGAAATTCGCAAATGGCCGTCATTTAACATGGTGGCGCACGCCGATCTTTCATTCGGTATCTGATTCCCTTCCACGTGACAAACTACTTTTTCCTTACTACTTTTTTTTTTCTTCTTCTTCGCACAGTTTGGAAAGTTGCGCGTTCGTTTCGTTCCAGATATTTTGGGAAACGCATGGACCGATAACTGAGATGTCGCCAAACGACAAAGCGAAGAAGAATAAAAAAAGAACAAAAAGAAAAAAAAATGGCGCCAATTCATCGGACGGCAGCTCGTCTAGTGTGAGCATTGTATTTCAGCTCTCATATTTCACTGACTACCGTGAATATTCTTACACAGAGTAATATTTTATTTTTACTCTAGGATTTCCTTTTGTTGAATTGTGTGTCCATTGTGTTCGCACAATGGAATAGCGGCAACGACATCTATTAGACAGAGGGGAACGACAAGACTCTCGCCTTGGCTTGTCGCCAACATCTCATCGTTATTCATAACGGAGTCCTTGTTCTAATAAGTTCGCCAAACAGAAGACAATTATTTAAATGCAACTTCACGCTGAAATGCTCCTGAAACTACTAAATAATATCCAACTCTGTTGCTGCCAACACAATCTCAAACATTTAAAGCATTTCGGCGTGTGAACCGTAATGTCTAATTAAACCGCACGTTAAAGTCGTCCTCAATGCTGGTTTGGGTTTAGCGGCAGATCTGATCTGTTTCAAGATTCCGCATCGGGGATTTTCCAAGATTTTTCCCCCCACCCACACGACATTTAAACTGTAAACGGGAATTGTATGAAACTCCACTTTTACCGGGACTCTTTGATCTTAATTTATGAAAGCCCAAAATGGAATACTTTCGAGATAAAAGGGGCTGGGGGCCTTTCATGGAATAGAGTTGGTGCATTCTTTCGAATTCTAAAGAGAGAGACTCACCGGTTTCTACGGGAAATGTTAGACTTCCCGAGTGACTGACTGAAAGTTCTTCATTGCGCTTTTGCCTTTTGATTCGATTTAAAAGCGCTCGTTTGGGCTGTATTTTCTTTAAATAAACAACTCTTTTGAAAATGTTGAAGTTTTTTATGATGGAAATGTTTGTCTACTTTTTCAACGAAGTGAATATTTTACAATAAAAATAATTCAGTTGTTTGTCTTTACGAAATATTATGAAACAGAAAAATTCATACAAACATAAGCATAAAACTAATTATTTATTCAATAAATAAGTAGTTTATTCTTTACAACTTAATACTATTCCTTTATATATAAATAAATTTGTCCTTTATATACAGAGTACATTATTTATTATTTTGTTAAAAAGGATTGTTAATATATTTAGTATTTTATTTATTGTTAATATATTTTTTAATATTATATCCTGTTAAAAATAATATGCATGTAATTAAATATCGTGGGTGTAATCAGTAAACATATTTTTTAAGACAATATCATTCAAATATTATGCATAAAAAATAATTAGATTCAAAAGCGCTCGTTTAGCTGTATTTTCTGTAAATAAATAACTATTTTGAAAATGTTGGTGTTTTTTTACAGTTTTTTTATGATGGAAACTTTTGTGTACTTTTACATAGAAATTAATATTTTACAATACAAATATTGCAGCTGTTTGTCTTTATGAAATAATATGAACAAAAATTCATGCAAACATAAATATAAAACTAATTATTTATTCAGTAAATAAGTAGTTTATTCTTTAGAAGTCTATATCATTCTCTTATATATAAATAAATTTGTCCTTGCAAATGCAAGGACAATTTTATTTAAAGACATGTTAATGCGCATTATATTTACTATTTTTAAAGACATGTTAACTATGCACATTATGTTAACAATGCACATTATTTTATTAAAAATAATATGGATGTAATTAAATACCGTTGGGGTAATCTGCAAAAATATTTAATTTTCTTTCGAAATATCATTCAAATAACAAGGATAAAAAATAAATTTATTGAAACAAAACAAAATGTTAAATATATAGCTGTATTTTCTTTAAATAAATAACTCTTTTGAAAATGGTGGGGGTTTTTTACAATCCTTTTAGAATAGAAATGTTTGTGTACTTTTTCATGGAAATGAATATTTTACAATAAAATATATCTTAGCTGTTTGTCTTTACAAAATATTATGAAACAAAATTCATACAAACGAAAACATAAAACTAATTATATATTCAATAAATACGTAGTTTATTCCTTAAATGTTTATTACTATTCCTTTATATATGAAGAAAATTGTCCTTATATATTATTATTTACATTATTATTATTATTACATTATTTCATTATTTTTAAAAAAATAGTATGAATGTAATTAGATACCGTGGGTGTAATCTGCAAAAATATTTCATTTTTTAAGCAAATATCATTCAAATAATAAGGATAAAAAATAAATTTACTGAAACAAAACAAAATGATATATCATAGCCGTATTTTCTTTAACTCTTTTGAAAATGTTGGGGTTTTTTTATAGTTATTTTATGATGAAAATTTTTGTGTACTTTTTCATGGAAATTAATATTTCACAATGAGCTGTTTGTCTTTGCAAAATATTATGAAACATAAAAATTCATGCAAACATAAGCATAAAACTAATTAATTATTCAATAAATAAGTAGTTTATTCTTCAAGAAGTTTATACTATTATATATAAATAAATTTGCCCTTTATATGCATTGTACATAATTTTATTATTTTATTAAAAATAATATTATGTAATCTGTAAGCATATTTTTTAATGCATTATCATTCAAATAATAAGGATAAAAATAATTCGATTCAAAAGCGCTCGTTTAGCAGTATTTTCTTTAAATAAATAACTCTTTTGAAAATGTTGGAGTTCTTTTACACTTTTTATCATGGAAATTTGTGTGTACTTTTTCATGGAAATAAATATTTAACATTAAAAATATTTCAGCTGTTCGTCTTTACAGAATATTATGAAGCATAAAAATTCATAAAAACATAACCATAAAACTAATTATTTATTCAATAAATAAGAAGCTTATTATTTTGAAGTTTAAAGTATTTCTTTATATATAAATAAATTTGTCTATATATTACATTATATATAATAAAATATATAAACAAACTTTACTAAAACAAAACAAAAAGGACATACTAGACATAAATAAATAATAAAGACATACTATATATTAAATACAGAAATTTTTGTATTAAATTTTGGAAATATTAACGATAGCTTGAAAATTAAAAGTCCATGAAATATATTGTTAATTATATTTTTAATTTTTTAGTTTTTAACTATACTTTTATTTATTTATTTACTTTTTTAAAATTTTGTATTAGACTTAAAATTGGAATTATTAGTGAATCAAAACATGCTCAAAAGATTTATTTATCAAACTGTTGTTAAAAATAAATGATAAAAAAAGTTTGTAATTTTTTATTAGTCTATATGGTTTCAAAAATATTTTATAGAAGATTTTTCTTTTACTGATTTTAATTTTAAATAAATATTTGAAAGAATTTTACATGACAATTGAACAATTCTGATTGAAAAAATGTCTCATTGAAATAACAATTATTGTAAAATAAAGAAATATTTAAAACAATAATTTATCAACTTGTCAAATAGCTAGTAATGCACTTTTAAGAAATTTACATTTCAGTTACGAAAAAAGGATAATTTAAAATAATTTAATGAAAAACTAATTTAAATAAATGGTACATTTAATGGGATATTTCTACATTATCTGATTTTAAAAGAATAAAATTTATCTATAATGAATACTTTTTTTTAAGTTACACATATTTATAATTAATATAAATTTTAATTTTTTTCCCATTACGCTGTTTTCTGAAATTATTTATATATATGTATATATATATATATATACAATTTATATATTTATTTCTTATTCTTAGTTTGCTTAAAGAACAACATCATTAAAAAATAATTTCAAGTAGGTCAATTAAAAAATAATTTAAAAATTTTATTTTTATAAAAAGGTAAAGCCCTCTACTATTTTTTTTTAATAAAGAAATACTGCATTAAGATCTTATACTTTAACTAAACTCTATTCTAATTTTCAAAATAATTGTTTTTAAAAAGTGCATGCATTAAAATATTAAATGTTTTTTTTAAATATTTAGCAAATATGCTATTATTCTAAAAAGTTTTGGTGAAATTTCATTTTTTTCTGTTTACATTGAGTATCTTTTCAGCTTTTTATTTATTTATGTTTACTTGAATAAATATTATTGTTTTAATGTAGCTTACTTTAAAATAATTTTGACGAATAAAAATGGTATAAATTGCTCTCGAGAATTTCTATTCATATTTATTTACTAGCACTTTAAAAGATATGAATTTAAATTAATGTGTTCTTTTTTCAGGTAAGAACTTTTCTGTACATCTGAATTAAGGGATAGAGCCAGGTAAGACAAAAATTAATTATTTTTTTCCCATCAATAAGAGTAATTAAAAAGTTTGTTATATTCTTTAAAAATCAAGCTATCCATAAATGACTTTTATTTTTGTTGATATACATAAATATCTTCAATTTCATGTTATATTGCAAAAAATTACAGACATTTTGTTTAATCTTAACTGAAATATCAGTTTCGCTTTACAAGTATTTCTTGCAGTATTCTAATCAATTGTAGGTACATTGTAGGTAAAAAAAAATCTTTATTTAGTTATTGTTTGAATCATTTGTTTGTCTTATTTGAAAAATAATATTTTTTTCGTTGCAATGGTATGTATATTGCTGTGAATTAAAAAAAAAAATTCAAAACACTTAATTTGAGTATTTCTATGGGAATTCATAAAAATATTGGAAAATATTGTCAAATAGAATATGGGGAATATGGGAAATATATATGGAATATGGGAAATATTGTCAAAGGAGATGAATAATTGGTACAATTTTATTGGGCATTATCTCATCAATGGTATTTACAATAGATTAATGTCAAGATAATTTTGCTTGCTCTCCAAACTCATGAGTAATTATTGTATCAATTTTAATTGAGTAACTTTAACTGATTGCTGAATAATATTTTAACTGAAAACCTTTCACAGATGATTAATAGTTGTATTTTTTATTAATAATTGTATATTATGTGATAACAATAACATTTTAACTTGAAACCTTTCATTGATGGTTAATAATTGCATTTGAGCTGGATACATTTCACTGATGGTTATTGGATAAAATTAATTAACTAAACTGCGATTAAACTTACGAGATTCAAATATAAATTGTATTATAAGTAATTATAATAGTAAAATACATCCCAATTTATTATACTAAGTTAAAGTAAGCAAAATCAGAAAAATAAGGATGCAAAATCAAATTTTCATAGTGTGTTCTTTTAAAATAAAAATTCCATAAATAACCCCCCCCAACCCCAAAAAGGAAGAGATGAGATGGTGTTGATTCATAACTTAAAGTATAATAGTAAAATAAACAATAAGATATTAAAGTAATTATACATTTTATTTTTTCATTTTAAAATTAAATTTTCGAACTAATCTAAATTAATAATTTAGTAAATGTATGTATTTATTTACTAATGGTAAATTAAGATAAGTTATTATGTATTTAATTTAATTTTTTATTATGTATTTAATTACAATTTTAATTTACAATTTACAATTTTTTAATTTTACTAAGACTAACATTACGATTATTGCAAAATGCAACATAAATTCATTTTTAGCTAATTTACTATAATGTTTTAGTACATTCTGTAAAATCGTAGAACAGCCAAAATGTATTTATTTCATATGAAAACAATTTCCAAAATCCAGAATCACTATTTTCATGTAAAGTTTTCCTTATCTCGCATAAGAAACCTTATTATTAACTATGACTTAAATATTATATTCATTTTAATTACTGAGAATATTATCAAAATAAATAAACTATCACATAATTCATATTAATATTCTAATTCATAATGAATATTCTAATAAAGTATTACAAACCTTTCTGGAAAAGTTTCACAATTTAACAAGATGCTTACTTAACACCTAAGTTAACGTTAGGTCATTTTCTTATCTATGAGAAGAAATAATTATATTCAAAATAAGTATGCACCATAAAAATCAAAAAGATTATAGGCTATTAAACAGACTAAACATAGTGTCTGGTGTTTTCTATAATATTTTGCGGGTTGTTTTGAAAGTTCCCCCCTAATTGCCTTATAGCTGAGCGTTAAATATTTCTATTCTTTACTAATAGCTCCGCGAAACACAAAGCTTTCATAAGGCTCGAAGAATTTAATTTAAAAATTGTATATAATACATAAGTATTTACGGTAAATCATTCAAATCGATGGAAAAAAAAGTTATATATTGGTTTAAAGAGTTATCGAAAAGTTTCATGATAATAGCAATATTGAATATTTATTAAATTCAGAAAATAAAATTCAGAAGTTATCAGTTTATAAAGCAAATATGTTGAAAAACTCGGCACATTTCACATTCAAAATAGAGATTATGACAAAAAATATTCATTATTTACTGTGACAAAAATAAAGCAATGTAGTTTTTATGGAAGGGCTATGGAAATTGGATATAGAAGTTAATTTAGTTACTGATATTGAAAACATTAATTAAAAGAGACAATCCTATAAATTAAAAATTATCCATTTCTACAAAAGAAATTGCTGTATTTTCAATTTACATATTTACTATCATGACAGGAATAATAGGATTTTAAAATTATATATGATATTTTTATTCGAAAATAAGTTTAGTTTGTTTATCTAAATAATAAATACTATTTTAAAAAGCATTTCAGTAACAAAAAAAAAATTAATTATTTGGAATAAATGATTAATTTGAAAATAGGACATTATTACAACTTCACTGCATACTTCTAATGCTTTTAACTGAGTGTATACTATATTATTTTTCAAAATGACCACAGTTTTTTTCGAATTTTTATTTTTTTATTAAAGTTTAATTATTATTTTACCAACACAGATTTTTTCATTTGATTTCTATTGTTAAATTAAAGTTGCTTTTATATTTAATTATTTGCTTCAGCAAAATTCTTTCCATGATTAATTCCTAATATTCAATTTTTTATAAAAAAATTTAAAATTATAAGTAGTTAAATTATTTTAATAAAGCTTAATGTGTACAGATATTTTTTTATTTGTTATAAATACATTTATTTTTATTTTTTAATCTCAATTAAACTTTAATTGTACTAATTTGTAATAATGATAAAATTATCAAATGCATATCAAATTAAAAATAAGAATTTTTAGTATGTGAATAATTCTTGGGCATATATGTATTTAGCTTAACATTTCAAATGTCAGCATGTAAGAACTAACATTATATTTATGGTGGACATGTATTTGACTATTTTACTTATAATACATTTTATATTAGAATCTCGTAACATACTTTCGCTTATGAATTTTACCCAATAACCATCAGTGAAATGTATCCAACTCAAATACAAATATTAATGATCAGTGAAAGGCCTTCAGTGGAAATACGATTCAGTCATGAGTGAAAATACAATTATTAATACTCAAATACAATTATTAATCATCAGTGATTTTCAAATAAAATATTATTCAGTCATCAGTAAAAATCGTTCAGTTAAATTACATACAATAATAATTGGTAATATTGATAAAATTATTAAATTCAAAGAAAATTAAAAATAATAATCTTTCGAATATGAATAATTTTTGCTGTTATATTCGTTTAACTTGTTAATTTAAGACGTAAATCATGAAAGACTTAACGTTATATTTATGGGGAGTATATATTTGACTATTATACTTGTAATACATTTTGTATTAGAATCTCGTAACACAATTTCGCTTATGAATTTTATCCAATAACCATCAGTGAAATGGGTCCAATTCAAATACAAATATTAATCATCAGTGAAAGGTTTTTAGATAAAATATCATTCAGTTGCCAATGAAAATTATTCAGTTAAATTAGATACGATAATAATTGATAATATTGATAAAAATCATTAAATTCAAAGAAAACTAAAATAATAACTTTTAAAATATGAATGATTATTGTGCTTATAGTCATTTAACTTGTACTTTTAAATTGTAAGCGTATAAGGCTTAACATTATATTAACATTTCATGATTACTTCAAACTATGCAAAACGCGATAATTTAATATATATTTCACTCTATTCAGCTTTTAGTGACATAAAAGGTTTGATTGATCTTACCAAAATGCCTTACAAGTTATTCCATGCAAGGTTTTGCAAATACCTTAACGAAATAAATAAATATTTAAATCAGAACAAATGTTCGACTATATGTAAACATATAAGGTTTAACATTATATTTATATTTCATGATTACTTCTAACTATGCAAAACGCCATATACATACTTCAATTTATTCAATTTTTAATGAAATAAAAGGTTGAACTTGATCTTACCAAAATGCCTTACAAGTTATTCCATGCCAGGTTTTGCAAATACCTTAACGAAATAAATAAATATTTAAATTAGAGCAAATGTTCAACTATATGTAAACATGTAAGGCTTAACATTATATTTATATTTCATGATTACTTCTAACTATGCAAAATGCCATATACATATTTCAATTTATTCAGTTTTTAATGACATAAAAGGTTGAACTTGATCTTACCAAAAAGCCTTACAAGATATTTCATGCCAGGTTTTGCAAACACCTTAACAAAATAAATAAATATTTAAATTAAAGGCAAATATTCGACTATTACTGGATAAAAGTGCCACGAAATGGCAGACCTGTGCTCATCAGCATACTTGGAAATTTCGCCGCTTTCAAATTATTAAGTCTCTTCTATTAAAGCGTCGCTCGCACTCAAAAAGCGGGATTTTACTGACGATAAGATATGATCTCGATTTTGTCAAGTCTAGACGATGCAGAATTCGCGCTGCTAAGCCACCACCTGCCGTTTCTCAAACGGAAAAAATGGAAATCTCGCCTAGCTGGCATTCAGACATCGGACTCGCAGAAAATCTGCCGTGTCACCGACATCGCACTTTGGCAAATAGAATGTTGGGCTGTGTGATTCGCATAACTACGATCTTTTAGTCCATGGCCCCATAAACTTTCTCATGAAGGCTCAGAATGGAAGTATTTTTATCTTCAAAAAAAAAAGTGAGATTTTTGAGATGTGCCAAATTTGAATGCTGTCGATGCCTATAAAAATGTTCAAAACTTTATAAAATATTACTAAAATATCAAATCATCTGTGTAAAATAAGCAATACTAATTTTTAATTAAGTTATATATTAATGATTATTAAAAAAAGAAAACCTTCAAACGTGTTTTACCTACAAAAAAGTACTTAAGAAAACCTTAAAACATATTTCACTTTTAAAAAGTACTTAAGAAAGACCTTAAAACCTGTTGTACCTTAAAAATGTACTTAAGAAACCTTAAGCATTTTACCTTAAAAACTTACTTAAGAAATTCTTAAAGCCTGTTTTACCTTAAGAAAGTACTTAAGAAAACCTTAAAATTTGTTTTACCTTAAAAAATAGTTAAGAAAACCTTAAAATATGTTTTACCTTAAAAGAAAATTCTTAAGTAGCTTAAGAAAACATTAACTTATGGAGAGAATAGACAATTAAAATTTTATCATTTACACATAATAATGGATGGGAGTAGTGTCATAGATAGTCCATTGGTTACCTAAACAGGCTCAGAATCTGAAATCTAATTGAAAACTCTTGTGTCTATACCGGAAATGAACATATAAATCAAGAAGCTGGGAGGTTTTGTGCGTATGGGTTCAAACAGATAAATGAGGGCAAATGGGACAAACAGCTAAAGATGTTCATTTAAAATTGTTGTAGAAAAATGTGAGTGCGATGTAATGAACCCTAATTGATGTACTGTAGGTAATCATGGATATGTTATATCACTAGCATTCCAGAAAAAGAGATCCTAGGTCAGCCAGCCCAGCATTCAATAACCACACCTTCACATATTTTTCAAAATAAAAGGTCTTTCTCGAATTCTGTTTTACCTTTTCATTTTCAAAAAAAAATAATTTTTAATAAATTAAAATACAGATACATTTTTTCCTCACATTCAGAACCATATAATAAACTGTCTAACTTTTAAAAATTTATGTTTCAGAATGCAAATAATTATGTACATAAAAGTAATTTACTTTATCTTTAAAAACTTCTTTTACAACATTTAGTCTAGTAGGCTAAGAAATTTCACGTTAAGGGCAGAGGTAAAGGTATTTTCATTTTTAAGTAAATGGTGTTTTTTTAAGAAGAAAAAATCATTCTCGATTTCTATAATTTGTTTTATTTCTTTAAAAAAATATTCTCAATAATAATTATTCTACTCAAAGTACAATATTTTCAAACAGAGAAAAAAAATTAACGAATGTAATCAGAAGTTTTTATTAATGGCTATTGGTTTTATCTTTGATCAAATATTTCAGAAGTATCTAACCATTCCAATGTTTTTCAATAAAATTGCTTTTTTTTAATTATTATTGTTATTATTACTATATTTCTTAATCTTAAGCAAAAATATATTTTATAAAATTTATACTTCAGAAAAAACTTAAGATTTTACTGGGATTTTATTTCCATTTTATAATTAAAACCGTTTTGTAATCTTTTCAATGAAAAGCACTGTTTTTAAGACAACTGTAATGTTAAGTGCTGAAAGGAATTATAATTTTTTAAAATGAAAATGCAAAAGTTACTAAAATAATTTCTAAAATATTGATTAATTATTTTTTTCGTTCAATGCAAATTTTTTGTGATAGTTTTAAAGAAAATAACTTGATTTATAATGGTTCTTGTTCAAATAGTTAATATAAAATGATATACAATAAATTTCAAAATTTGCTTTAAATTTAAGTAGAGAAAAAAAATTATTTTCTTCTTCATTTTTCAAAATGAAATTCTTTATATTGCCATGAAAACTAACGAAGCAATATTAATATAATGGTGCAATAAATGTATTTATTTTTACATGAATTAAAAGAAATTAGAGCAGCATTGGTTTCTAGACAATATTGAGACACCACCTTTTACTAAGCCTATATCTTTTTTTTATAATATATTCTAATATAATTTCCTTCTTAGTATATAAATGATGTTAGGCAAAATGACTTGCATTGCAAATGTTCAATGATGTACTTTTTAGATATTCTATACAACATTAAATGTGTGTAAAAATATATCCAGTTTCAAATTTATAATAGATTAAGTAGCTTGTTCTTGTTTGAACATTTTTGTAACATTTTAAATTAGTAGCATATATTTTGTAATCGAGCAATATTATTATATTAAAAATATATAATGTTTTCTTTACCTCACACAGCGTACGTAAAAAAAACTTCATTATTCATACATTATAGAAATGGGACTTAAATATTATCCGTATTTTGATTAAAGTAAATATTATTAAAATATATGAACAGTCCCATAATTCAAATAAATAGTCTTTTAGTATTATGGTGAAATATTACAATACCTCCTGGAAATATTTAACAATTAAGATGCTAACTTAACTAACTAAGATGCTAAATTATCTTAATAAATTGATGTTATTAATTAATTTAATCTTTGTTATAAGTTAATATATTATCTATTATCTATTAGAATGAAATAACTATATCAAAAGTAAGTAAGAACTATAAAAATCGAAAAGATTACTAGCTGAGACAAGACTAAAAAGAGTGTCTGGTGCATTCTGCAGTAATTTGCTCCTTGTTTTGAAAGTTTCACGCTAACTGTCATACAGCTGAGCATTAAATATTTTTATTATTTATTAATAGTATTTAATTATAAAATTGTATAGAATGTAAAAGTATCTACGGTATATCTTTCAAATCAACAGAAAAAAAGTTATATAACGTTATAAAGAGTTTTCGAAACGTTTCATAATAGCAATATTGAATATTTATAACATTTGAATATTTCAATATTTCAAAGTTATCAGTAAGAAAATTTGAGGAAGAATTCATTATTAATATATTAAAAAATAAATTAGAAAAATAAATTTTTTACTCAGCCAATTAAATTGCTTTTTTTCAATTCCTTCTATTAGCTCACACTCTCCCTATATATATCTTGTTCAAATTTTCAATCATTAATAAAATACTTTTTATTCATCCACTCAAATTCAAATACAATTTTTTTGAACTTGTAGTGGATGACACTTGATGTTAATACAGTTTTTTCAAATATTAATTCAGTAATTAAATTTAATTAATTAATTATATTTTTTTAGATTTAAGTTGCATATATCTACCAATAGATGGCGCCAGATAAACTTAAAAATGTATGAAAATTATTTATAAAGGATTAATATTTAATTTTTTTTATATTACTTGTTTATAATAATACTTTATTAGATAAATAAACCCATATGCATTTAGCTACAATTTAAATATGGAACATATTATCGTATATATATATATTCAACCGTTTTAATAATATTTCCTTTAAATACATGGATATATTATACAGAACTTATATGCAAAAAAAAATATTATGATAAAAAGAATCTTCTGTTTAGAATCAGTTCTAAGATTCTTACGAGTTCGATATGCATTTAAAAGTATAAGAAAAAGTAAGTAACATTTTATTACGGATGTTCTTATATCAAAAAGCATCAACTGTAAATTGTAACCTTGATAATTCCGAAATAAATTAATATATAAGAAAAAAACCTCTTTATTAAATATAAAATTTATTTTATTTTTATTAAATATTCTAAGAAAACATTCTAGTAGTATCAATAAATGCACGTTATTCTAATTTTTCAGAACTCAATAAACAGCAATGCTTCAGCAACGTAATAAATATAATTTCTTGCTTCAATTTAACCTCGTGAAAAATTAACTCAGTTGAAAGAGCGTCATTTTCTTACCACAGAAAGTAATGCATTGTTTAGGTAAAATTAATGGAATTTATTTTCCGCTACATTTTTGATGAAATTTTTTCATCAGAACTAAATTGGAATTCTTAATTAATGTACCACATATTTTTTCCCCACATCTTCGTAAAGAATGCGTCGAACTTTGTTCTTCGGGAATCGCATTCAAAAGAATTTTTGTTCCCAAAGGACATATCTTTTTAATATATATTTGAACTCAAAGAAAATGACTTTTGCAGAACCCAGTTTGTACATTAGAACATTTTCCGAAGACAATGTTCCAAGTCTTTTGCTTTAACATGGAATTGCTTTAATAAATCAGAACGATTTCTAGCGCAACACCTCAACTCGACTGCTTTTCAGTACTCGCTAATGCTCATCTCTGGCGGATTTAATTTTCTTTCGATTAAACGTTCCAGCATAATTCATTACGCCGTTCTTTCACCATTAATCAGAAAATGCGTGCAACAGTTTTCGTTGCTTTTTAATGATCTTTTTAAGCGTTGTTGTTGTTGTAGGTTTTCCTGGTTCCCTTCTTTTTTCATTGTTTACTTAATTAGAATAACAAGAGACCCAATCTCCGAGTTTTGTTGCAGACATATGAAGAATGTTCTAAAGCTCGTTGCGTGGCTTGTTAAAAAAAGAAAATTGCGTTATTTACTGTCTAGAATCTCTCATAAAATGTCATATTTACGTAACCGAATATTCGTGAATCTAATGAATGAAAAATGGCCTTTAACATGAGATTTTTTTTCTGCACGATGTCTGGATCAAGAGATAAAGAGGATTTTGGACTTTTTTTTAAAAGGAAAAAATTAATAAAATGCGAACTGTCTTTTTATTGTATTAAAAGATTAAAGTGTAGCAAATGGCTTTTTAAGTAAAAAGAAAAACTGCCTTTTGTATATTGTACTTAAATCTATGTTCAGCATAAAATTATGTTTTTGAATCAGGACTAAAAGATGATCCAATTAGATTTGCTGTTTTTTTCTCATAATTGGTACGAAGAGTTAAGAAGCAGTAATACTTCCATTTTTTTCAAAGTCCATTATAAGTATGTTACTATAATTTGAAATACTTTAAAGTTTTCTCTGCTAGTTAATTTAATTATTTAGAGATAAAAAACGTTGAAAATTGTGATGGAAACAACATATAAATTTCTTATTAGAATATTTACATGAAATTTCTGTAAAACACAGTATCTCGCTATGAGTGGTGAAGGTTAAGTATGTTCTTCCTGTTGTTCTACAGTCAATTTGAATGCATAAAAAAACACGTTCAAATTTTTGTGGTCAGATATATTGAAAGAATTCTTAGTATAAGGAGATTCCTCATCAAGTTTAAAGTATTCAGAAAGTATGTAAAAAATCATAAAAATATGTATGCATATATTGAAAAAAAATTGATATCATTGAACTAAACACAAAATATTCTAGTTAGCATTTAAAATTATGTAGTGCATTGCAGAAAGAAAAATTGGGTTTTCAGGTATATTGATAAAAAAGGTAATATATCAGGCTATTGTTGTGACCAGGTATATTGATAGAAATCTTCTTACATAGAATAACAAGAGACCCAACCACCGAGTTTTATTGCGTGGCTTGTTGAAAAGTAAAATTGCGTTATTTACTGTCTAGAATCTCTCATAAAATGTCCTATTTACGTAACCGAATATTCGTGAATCTAATGAATGAAAAATGGCCTTTAACATGAGACTTTTTTCTCCCTAGTTGCACGATGTCTAGATCAAGAGATAAAAAGGATTTTCGATTTTTTTTTTTTTTTTTTAAAGGAAAAAATTAATAAAATGCGAATTGTCTTTTTATTGTATTAAAAGATTAAAACGTAGCGGATCACTTTTTATGTAAAAAAGAATCTTAGAGCTGTCTTTTATGTATTGTACTTAAATATATGTTCAGCATTAAATTATGGTTTGGAATCAGGACTAAAAATGGATCCAATTAGATTTGCTGTTTCTTTCTCATAAATGGTAAGAAGAGTAAATACGCTGTAACATTTTTATAATAGCTTCAAAGTCTATTCAAAGTTTGTTAATTTAATTTGAATTATTTTAAATTTTTCTATACTATTTAATTTAGGGATTTAAAAACATTGTAAATTTGGATAGAAATCTCATTTAAATTTTCTATTGGTCTATTTCCATGCAATTTCTGTAAATCACAGTGTTTGGCCATGATTGGTTAAGGTTAAGTCTGTTCTTCTGGCTGTTCTAGAGTTAATTTTGGTACAGGAAAAAATGTGTTCAAATTTTTGTGGTCAGGTATATTGATAGAAATCTTATGCTAGTGGTAACGAAATTAATATGATTCCACATAAAGTTTAAAATATTCAGAATTTAGTAAAAAATCATAAAAATATGTATGCCTGTATTGAAAAAAAACTTGATATCATTGAATTAAACACAAAATAATCTAATAAGCATTTAAAATCATGTGATGCATAACAGAAAGAAAAATTGGTATGTCTGATATATTGATAAAAAAGGAAATATATCTGGTAATTTTTGTGGTCAGGTATATTGACAGAAATCTTATTGCATAGAATAACAAGAGACCCAATCTCCGAGTTTTGTTTCAGACATATGAAGAATGTTCTAAAGCTTGTTGCGTGGCTTGTTAAAAAAAGAAAATTGCGTTATTTACTGTCTAGAATCTCTCATAAAATGTCCTATTTACGTAACCGAATATTCGTGAATCTAATGAATGAAAAATGGCCTTTAACATGAGATTTTTTTTCTCCCTTGTTGCACGGTGTCTGGATCAAGAGATAAAGAGGATTTTAGACTTTTTTTTAAAAAGGAAAAAATTAATAAAATGCGAACTGTCTTTTTATTGTATTAAAAGATTAAAGTGTAGCGGATGGCTTTTTAAGTAAAAAGAAAAACTGCCTTTTGTATATTGTACTTAAATCTATGTTCAGCATAAAATTATGTTTTTGAATCAGGACTAAAAGATGATCCAATTAGATTTGCTGTTTTTTTCTCATAATTGGTACGAAGAGTTAAGAAGCAGTAATACTTCCATTTTTTTCAAAGTCCATTATAAGTATGTTACTATAATTTGAAATACTTTAAAGTTTTCTCTGCTATTTAATTTAATTATTTAGAGATAAAAAACGTTGAAAATTGTGATCGAAACAACATATAAATTCCTTATTAGAATATTTACGTGAAATTTCTGTAAAACACAGTATCTCGCTATGAGTGGTGAAGGTTAAGTATGTTCTTCCTGTTGTTCTACAGTCAATTTGAATGCATAAAAAAACGCGTTCAAATTTTTGTGGTCAGGTATATTGAAAGAATTCTTAGTATAAGGAGATTCCTCATCAAGTTTAAAGTATTCAGAAAGTATGTAAAAAATCATAAAAATATGTATGCATATATTGAAAAAAAATTGATATCATTGAACTAAACACAAAATATTCTAGTTAGCATTTAAAATTATGTAGTGCATTGCAGAAAGAAAAATTGGGTTGTCAGGTATATTGATAAAAAAGGTAATATATCAGGCAATTGTTGTGACCAGGTATATTGATAGAAATCTTCTTACATAGAATAACAAGAGACCCAATCTCCGAGTTTTATTGCGTGGCTTGTTGAAAAATAAAATTGCGTTATTTACTGTCTAGAATCTCTCATAAAATGTCCTATTTACGTAACCGAATATTCGTGAAACTAATGAATGAAAAATGGCCTTTAACATGAGATTTTTTTTTCTCTCTTGTTGCACGACGTCTGGATCAAGAGATAAAGAGGATTTTTGACTTTTTTTACTAAAGGAAAAAAATTAATAAAACGCGAACTGTCTTTTTATTGTATTAAAAGATTAAAACATACCGGATGGCTTTTTAAAGTATTCAGAATTTATATAATAAATCATAAAAATATGTATGTTGATATTGAAAAAAACAAAATTGATATAATTCAATAAAATAGTAAATAATCAAGTAAGCATTTAAAATTATGTGGTGTAGTACGGAAGGAATTAAATAGTCGATAAGTTGAAATATTATATATTTGTTTTTATATGAATGAACTTATAAAATTTCACTAAATGAAATAGTTATAGTTTTAATCATTTCTTAATTATGCGGAGTTATTAAAAATGTGGATTTTAATATCATTTAAATGTTTGATTAGTGTCTTCTATAATTTATTTATAAATAACAAAATGCACATCATTGTATATCATATAGAAATGAAAAAAAATCTAGAATATTTTTTCCACATTCATCACTTTGAAACGCATAATAAAATACTATAACACGAAAACACTTATGTAACTCTATAAAACATTCCGCTTTCATTTAAATTACTATTAAATGAATAAATGATTTAAATGTAATTATTAAATACTATACAAAGCATCCATTAGATTAGTGTGTAAAATATCTTTGATGTATGCTTTTCGGGCTATTACTTCTAGTTATTGCATTACTTTATTTAATTAGCAGCATTAATAAAATGCAACTAATAATATTAAATGTCTATTAACTAGATAAAATATCAGTAATTAACTTAAATGTAATTTAAATATAAGAAAAAAAGAAAATATAGTTAAATAAATGGAATTCCTTAAAATATTATTTTTGTTTTAGTCAAATTGTCACTTGAATAAGATTTCATGTTAATGTCCGCAAATTCCTTAAGGTTGTTGTGATTTTAAATAGGAAATTAATAACTAATTATTTTAAACCTTTGAATAATGACTTTATATTTTCTATATTTATTATTTTCATTTAAAAAGCTAATATATTAGGACTTATTAATTATTTATCAGCAGATAAAATCGTACAATTGATTAATTAAATAAAGTGAAATATATTTCTCTTTAACTTAAGGAACAATTTGATATAGATTTATTTTATTGTCAATGAACTGGAATTCAAAGGTTTGTTTTACGCAAATTAATAAATGTGTAAAAACGATATACATAATTCTTATGTTTAAATTGTTCTTGAAGGAAGTAATGATTTGTAGTTGATAATAGTTCGAATTTTTAAGCAGATTAAAAGTTACTACTTTTATTTGAATTACTAAATAATCTTTGATTTTGAGCAGAAATAAAGTTATTTATTCGATGAATACCATACGGGACATTTCATGAAAATTCAAAAAGCAATAAAAAGAATAATTGCTGTGAGTTCTAATTACTAATCTACCTTTAGCATATCAATATAATTATACCATTTATTTATGTTAATTTTTTAAATATACTAAAATGTTAAATACAGCTATATAAAGCAATTTAAAAATAAATAGTGTAATTATATGTCATATTTAAAAAATAACTTTATTATTTATAATTTTATTATTTTAAATGACTTTTTATTAATTTTTTTTTTAATTTTTTGTTTGTAATACATTATGGTAATTTTGTATAAACTTACAATAAAATAAAACATTAGTAACAATAATACTAAAAGAGTTAATAATATTGATTTTTTTTATTAAATTATGATACCAGTACAAATTTCTTTTGAAGAAATAAAATAGTGGCATTATTCCAAAGTTAAGAGTCATTACTAAATTTTGAAGACAGAAGTTTTCATCATAAGCAAGTATTTATTAGCTTCGTAGCGTGGCAGCATTATATAATCTATAGTCATTCTTTAAAAACATTATAAATCAAGTAAATCAGAATGTCTACTTTGTTTTTATTTTCATTTTTTATTAGAAATATGATGCGAATTTTAGTTAGAGTATTCATCTTGTTTTGAAGATAAAATCCAACACATATTGAATTTCAGAAAAATATTTTTATTATTTGCGTAATTTAAACTAATGTGATAGTTATGGGGACAATAGATTCCCTACTTTTATATTTTTATATATTTTCTAGTAAGAAATTGTTTCCCTTTAGTGCTTAATTATTTTACTTTTGTTTGGAATTATAAAAAAAGTTTCTAGTTAGTGTAATTTCTAGAGCTTTCAGAATATGGAATATTCTTACGGAAGATATTTCTTCTCTTTTGAATACTTCTGTTTTATTATCGGTACTGATTATATGATATCAGTGATATTATGTGATATATATTTGTTAATGTGATATAAATGCTACGATAATGATATTCTGTCATCCTTAGCCATAAGGGCTACAGGGAAAGAGTTATCATTACCTCAAAGAAGTCGCATTTCATGTTCTGTTTTGCAATTCAGAAAGGACACAGCTGAAGTTTGCCATCAAGACCAGTGATTCCCAAATTAATATTCATGTCACTGAGTATACACGAATGGGTACGTGAAAATAATATTAGTAATCATGGAAAAATAAAAAAAAAGAAGAGAAAAGTTAATAATAGGTGTGAACTAGTAAATGACGGATAATTCATTGCCTCACCCATAATTAATTTTATGGTCCTATTGCGCATGTGTAAAGAACTCATTGAAATTCTTGAAGACAAAGTTTTGAAAATTATTTAAGTTGAATAATTGCTAATTTTTCTCGGATAGTTTTGTGGTTAAAATTCATTTTAATGCCCTTTTGATTTTATATTAGTTTGGTATTTAAAAAATGGAACAAATTGTAAAAAATAAAAGACAATAATGTCGTCAATTTCAGTTCTGTGATCAATTTGCTAGCTAACCTAAGTATATTATTACTCGAAGTAAAGTTTTTTTTTGTGTGTGTATGTAATGATAAGTGGAGATATGAGAGAAGGACAGAGTATTCATAAATGAAATTTTTTATGGCGAGAAGAAATAAAAGCTGTAACGCGCTGGTTTATAGGTTTTGTTCCTATCTCCTCCATCGTCAAATTTAATGGTAAGAATATTCTTTAGTGTACAGACTGGTTGGATGCATTCTCGAAATAGACAGGAATTAGCTGGATTTTGATTAGACAAGCTTGTTGGATTTCGAACTGAACTTATCAAATTCGGAAACACAATGTGCTACAATCAATTTGTACCCATGTAAACGTTATAAGGCATTTAGAAAATATTGGGTTGCCTCTAAAACTGCAGTATAAGCTATATTTTAGAATTTTACAAGGTCAGGGAATATACAAAGTAGCCCAAGAGTCCCAAAAAAATAAAGCAAAAAAAAAATTCAAATAATTTAGGGATATGTTTTTATTATTTATGAGTTTTTTGTAATGTGAAAAAGTTTAATGACATAAAATAAAATAAAGCAAATATAGCTATATTTGCTAAGGACAGGTGTCACTTCAATTGTATCAATAGTTTATAAAACGGCTGAGGGCTTTTCACAATTGATTAGGATTACAAATATTGAATATGATGGTCACCAGTCTTGATACGACATTCGAAAAAGGTTTAATCTGTATCAAGTAATATCAATTTGGCTTCTTTCATTGTAGCTAATGATGTATGTTTGTAACATACACTTGGGGGCTTGATACCCTTCAAGTATCAAATAAACGAAAATAATGTGTAAAATCTGAAGACTTTAAGGGGAATTTCTGCAGTAGAGAACGACTGAGGACACGATCATTGCCAAATGTCGTTCGCAACAAACGGGAAATACCTGGGAGAGCGAAATTGTTCCATCCTACTCGATGTTACAAAACAGACCACTTGCCTTTTTTAGTACAGATGGATTGGTGTTATTATTGTTGGTGGTGGTTGGGGTCAATGTCATTTTGCGGCAATAGAAATTTCTATCATTAAGCGAAGCCTTACGTTTATTTTATGTATTTCTCTTAATAAAATTTTACTGTCATCTAAAATTTTTAAATTATTAATTTTTATATTGCTTGTAGATAATTCTTCACTTGCCAATTTTTTTTTTAAATAAACTTTTCCTACTTATGATTTTTTAATCTTACAAAACAATTAATAAATCAATAATAAAATATAATTATTAAGCTAAATTTTCTTCAAAACTATAATTATGTTTTAAAATTTTAAAAATATAATCCTTAGTTCTAATTAAAAATCTGTTTTATTGCATTGATAAAGTACAATTGATAGCATTCTTTTCCAGAAAATATTTTTTGATGGATTTTATATATACTTATATCTATGGAGAAAGCATACTTTTCTAATCCCGATCTTGTATTATTTTTAAATTAAATCAAATTTTAATAAATTTTAAAACTTTCAAGTTTTTTTAGGAATCTAATTTCTTTAATGGAAACTTACTAAAATCCCACTGATGCTTATCAAAGATAGTTTATGTATTTCTATTACAAGCCATCGATTGGTTGCAATTTTAGCCGCTTTGGAAATAAATTACCATACACGTCGACTCGGCAATCAAGCACAATCTATTTTCGGGATTGATGATTTCCATATGGAGATTCAATCCTTAGAACTCTGTCTCCAGATATGCAATTTCGACTAACACGGCAATCAATTTCATGGGATCGACCGGTGATATACAATTATCAACATATGGATTATTGGCCGGAGGGAGGGGGGTGTAATTACTTGACGTATCACAAATTAAAGATTCTGTTTACGCCTTCTCTCACACTCGCAACTGCAGGGGTAACAATTTGTCTTAATATTTCACGGATGGCTAATTTGTGTGTATGTCGACAATATACTTATTGATTGAAAATATTAAATTCCGGAGTAAATGCTGAGAGATTAAGTTTAATTACAATTATACAAATTTTCCCGTATGTCTTGGAATGGATTTTCAGTTTCCTAATACATTTTTAATTCTCGCGACTGATTGAAATCGAACGCTCGAATAAAATTAACTTATATCACTTATTGAAAGAATATTAAGGTATTATAATTTCTAAATTGATCTTGAATTTCACATATTTTTATTTTTTTTTATGAGAGGACATCGATAATATGTTGTCGACATATTTGTGATTATAGGTTTCTATTTAGTATGTTAGCATCGTATTCTACAAAGGTGTTAGGGAAATAATACATGCTAAAACATCTTTGACGGTTAATTGATCAAATTTGCGTGTTATATTCAAGAAAAGTGTATTCACTCGCATATCAAAAGGGACAATCGTCACCGTTTAAATTCGTTGATAAGCATGTAACTGTAGTGCACTCCATATGACCTGTTCGAAGAACAATTACCATACATCCTAACAAATTTAAATTGCAACTGGGTCCTGAATAGAAACATAATAACTATATTATTAAATAGTATATTATTTTAGTATTATTTAATAGTGTTAAATAGTTCAATATTATTAAATAGTTTCGAAAAAATCCTTTTTGTAATTGATAACTATCTGAAATTGATGTTTAATAAATATTCCGGTAAGAATATCGTGAAATATTCTGATAATATAGTGAAAATTTGATGATAAGTTGAATCTTCACATAATTCTATCAACATGGGAGGAGGTTAATTTCTGCAAACATTTTCACTACTCTTCCCTCAGTCAGGTTTTATTTTTTTGATTCCGGAATTGTAAGAGTCATATTGATGATAGATTTAAAAGGGTCGTAAATTTTATCAATGGTATTAAGCTCAGGCAGAAGATAAGGTAGATTAATTTCATCTCTAAATCAATCCTGGGTACATTTGAGATGATTTCAACTGATGTCTTCTTTGACAGATTCAATGAAAGGGCCCTCTTTATGCATAAGTATAAATATAAAGGACAACGTGATAGTCCATTATAAGAATATATGAGGTCCACAGTCTTAATCCGAGTGCTGATTTATGCATGCGATCCAATACCATTCACTGAAATATATTTTCCGGGTTGCATTGATTTCTGAATGCTGGCGGGATGATATGCATACTTCCTGCAGACGTGTCAATGTGTTTAATTGAAATACAATAAAAAGTCATACTATAGGTCACTGGGTACAGGGCTAAGATCTGAGGTAAAGTAAAGTAAAGCCATCTATTGTCAAGTGTCGATATACTTTAACCCTTTGCAATCTCTTCCGAATTCAGGTTCTTGGGAGCGTAGGATGTTATTCGGTTATATGGCTGAATGGAGCTCTCAGCACAGAATACGTTAGGAAACGTATTCATCTAGCCAAACATTATTATGTGCCTGTAATTAGATTTGCTTTGGAGGCAATTAATTGTAACTACATGTGTCACACGCTGGCGATCTCTCAGGGATAGCATTTTCTTCTGACCGATATTGCCGCTCTGATCATTATTTGATAGAGCGGTATCATTAACGCTGTTGCTTATGATATTAACGCTATTGCTGTATTTACAATAGGTGCTGTCAAAATTATGAACGTCACAATAACTGCATAATTGTTGTCGATTCTAGGTCAAATATTAATTTACTTTGTTTTTGATCCATTTTCAATTGAACAAAAAAACAATGAATAATTATCTGAAAGTTGCTCGACGTTCCTTCCGGGATTAGGGCATTACAGGGAAATGATCTAACAGTATAAGCTCAAATTAAATTATAGTTTCTTCTTATTTTTTTCTGAGACATGAACGCGAATGACCTTAAAAAAATTAAAAATTAAAATTAGACTTAGAGCACTATAAAGCACGCCAAATTTTCTTCAATTTCCTCCATTGTCACAGGATATCAATCCCACTGAACAACATCTGTGAGCTGATTTAGATGACAAGATAAGATTAAGATTCCTTTTTAACAAAGATGATTTACAGATTGCTCATCGGGCGTAGGGCTATTTCCACTTCAATCACTTCAAGAATGGTCTAATAAATTCTTAAAAAAACAGCTAGATTTCATAAAAGCCATATGACATACAACGTAGTAATAAAATTAATTTTAAATTATTTCCGGCAACATTTTAAAATTACTTCGGCTGTCCAAATATGTATTACACTGTTAAATAAAGAGTCAATTTATTTTTTTAATTATAAACCTGTGAAAGATTCATTTGCTTTAATTGAAATAAAATGTTAAATATTAAATAAATATTTTTATGTATAATAGTTACTTTTGTTTTTAAAATAGTTATATAAGGATTAATTGAAAAAATACAAATACAATGTACGAATACTTTTTACATTCATTGCATATCAATTTGTTTCATTATACATTGCATGCATTATTTATAGTGTTAATTATTTGTAGACTATTCTTGCAAAGTTTTATTCATGTAACGTGATTTTGATTTAGTTTTGAATAATTTTAACTATATCCATTATCGGCAAGTGGAATAAAAACATTGCAAGACATAAAGCCTTCCAACTCTCTAATGAAGTGCTCTTTTTTGCCAATTGAATACTCCTACATCTCACTAAAGAGATTTCAATCCAGATGTGTTACTTTTTAGGTGTGACCCATCGATAAAAATCATTAATGCGAACTGGGAAATAAGCTTAATGGGTTCCTCATTGTCCCTGAGGATTTAATAATGATCCACTACTTTCCTACTCAATAGGGTATAATGAAACCACTCGATTGTAACGATAGCAACTGCGGTAAGCCTTCCCACTGATGTATGTCCAAGTTATAATTAAACTTTGGAAATATACATGTGTAATGCCCAAACTAAAAGTTTTCATGCTGTAGACATGATAATGTACTTAAAATTGCAGAATAATTACTGCTGGTGTACTTTTAGATGTTATGACAATAGATTAAATGTTTGTAAGAATGGTTTAAAAAATTATTTATTTTGGTATATATTGATTTTTACATAATTAGTTTCGAAGATAAGTGTTATACGTCTATTAAAAATGCATTAATATATTTACATCAGTCTTGATGTATTCTAATCAAAAATGCAACATTTTATTTGATTAGTGGCTGCATTGGTATTAATGCAATATAATTATCCTTATTATATTAAATAAGTCCTAAATCAATCCAGTGGTTTGTCCGCTGGGCGTTTTAAGTTAAGTTGAGATCGAAGCATTACAAATACATTAAATCAAAAATAGTGTTGTCTACAATGAACGTGATAAATTTATGACCCAAAAAATATTTTTATTAGCATGAAGTTTAGAAATCTTAAATGCTATTGGGACTATTAATGTAATTTTAGTAAAACAAGAATTATACACAATAATTAATTAGAATTCTCCCATTATGTATTTAAGGGACACAAGCAGATTCATCATTATGTTTAATTACGTTTATCATTACGCAGACTTATCGTTACGTTTCATTATGTTTAAAATTCATAACGTGACTGCTGGCCGAGTGACTAGCGCTCGGTACTGCAAGTTTCAGGTTCGAGTTACTGCAGTGCAATGGTGTTTGTAGTAGTTCGGAAGCCACTTTAAGCCGTAGCTCCTGGTCAATTATGACTGTAGAAAGTTGGGTTAGGACTGACAACCCTACCCGTAAAAAGTCAGGGTCACGGAGCCAAGTCTGACTTTTACCTACGGGTGGTTCATCACAACAGAAGTTGCCCTTCTTTTCCCTCCTTCCATGAGACCACATGGGTTCTTGGACTTGGCCGAGGGACTAGCGCTCGCTACCACAGGTTTCGGGTTCGAGTTACGGCCATGCCGTGGGTAGTAGTTCGGAATCCATTTAAGCTAAATGTTGCTGTCTACCAAGTGGGATGAGGAACAACAACAACAAAATTCATTGCTAAATGTTTTAATAAGCAGACTAAGCCAATACATTGTATTAATAGCTACAGAACTAAATTGCTATTACTTTTAACTCTTTAGTTTTATAATGTGTACATTTCTTGATTTTTTTTACTTGTAATAAGAAGAAAAAATGCATTGATTCTATAAGATTCAGGATAATCAAGGATTCAAGAACCATCTAGTATATGTTCAGTAAATTTTATCAAATTGATGTCGTTGAATGGATGAATTGGCATTATTATGACTTTAAATGGCATTCACCGTTTATTATATTGAATGAGTCCAAAAGCGAGCTTTTCAAATAAATAGAGCTTAAATCGAAGTATAACAAATAAGTTAATCCAAAAATAACGTTGCCTATAAAAAATATAATAAATTTATACGCCAAAAAAACTTTTTATTAACATAAAGTGCAAAAACCCTAATGCTACTGGGAGTATGAGCTCATAATTTTGAAAAAACAAGATTTAGTCACAATTTTTCAATGATGAATTTGATTGACACAAGCAGACTGACCATTATTATGTTGAAAATTCATTACTAAGCAGCATTCATTACTAAAATCATTTAATAAGCAGAATAAAACAAGGAATTTTATTAATGGCTAACGATATAAATTGCTATTATTTTTAACTCTTTAGTTTTATAATATGTACATTTCTTGATTTTTTACTTGTAATATTAAGAAAAAAATACATTGATTCTATAAGGTTCAGTATAAGCAAGGATTCAAGAACTCTAGTACATGCCCAGTAAATGTTATCGAATGGATGTCGTTGAATGGATGAATTGGTTTTATTTTGACTTCAAATGGGATTCACCATTCCATTTTATAAATGTTTCTTAGAAAGTCCATCACATCATCATTTGATTCTGATCATAATGATGTGCTTCAGTCGATGGTGATAATGGTTCATTCCGTTGAAGGTCTTTTTAATAGAAGAAAAGATATAATGGCTATCATTGACCTAGAAATTCGTTTTACCCATAAAATAGATAAAAAAAATGTATCAGTTTTTTAGTTATAGAGTATCACAGAGGAATTTATTTCTGAATACTACATATTCTAAACTATATATAAATGTTAAAAACAAGTGTTTATAATATCATGGAGATTTTTAATAAGAACCATTTTAGGTTTACTTGAAATTTTGTGACGACATTTGAATAGTTTTGTAATTGATTCTCGATTTATGAGTGTTGGGGCTGTATATAAATTTTTAAATTCAAAATTGTTTTATTTTGTATATTGAAATTATTCAATATTTTGTAGCTGTTTGACAATATATACGTTTATTTTCAAATACTTGGCAGTTTGATGTGATTGTTCTGGAGTTATTTTTTAATAGAATTACAAGTACACAGCATACCAATCGCTATTTAAGCTGCACCACAGGGGGCTGCCAGGCTAGAAACATGTTGTAAACCATAAAAAGGAATTACTATGCGGGCTGTTCTTCTGAAGAGAATCCACATTCTCTTCCTGTTATTCTTAATTTGATTTCAAGGACATTTCAACTTACAGATATATCATCTCTGTTGCATTAAAATGGAATCTCTCAAATTAGCTTTACTTGTTCGGTTTCAAACCTAGTTTTCTCAATATCGCATCCCTGTGTTCTATTAATATGGTTGAATTTGTACGAATGAACAACTTTATTTGATTTTACCAGTAATTTCAATTTGTTAACCTAATAATAAGAGACATACATTTATAATTATTACGAAATGATGTCATTTTAAATTGCTTATTGGAAATAAAACTACAAATAAATTCACATGAAAATATTTGCAACATACACCATAATAGCTTGTGCACGTATTGTCATGGACTCTATTTTTCGTGACATATCAGAATCTAGAATGTTGACAAATGGGATAGTTGGCATACCAGAAGAATGTAGCGTCCGTCTTCCATATGCACATATACAGGAAAAGAATAGAGGAATGTAAAGGATGATTGATGCTATCTTTGAAAGGGGGGATCTATGTATAAAACTGAATAATTACTATTATTCTGACTTTTTTTAGACCTCTATATGGTAAAATAGAATTGCGATCCAATACAATATTTGTCAATTTTTAAATAAATCATCTATCATAACTAATAACTGAAGCACTAATCTAGAGCACTAATAACTAAATTGTGCGATATTTATTCAATGGGTTGTAATAATGGTTGTCTATTTGTTGGTTTGCGATATTTATTGAATGGGTTGTAATATTTGGTTGTATATTTGTTGGTGTGCGATATTTATTGAATGGACTTTAGTTTCTATGTATTTAATAATTTTTTTCATTATTTATTTTGTTTGTAAATTTAGATTTTCGAAAATATATAATAGAAAAATTTCCTATTAAGATATGACGTATTCTTTTAAAATTTGTCTCTTTGTATGCATAACAATAATTTAAAAAAACAGTTATTTGAAAACAGTGAATTTTTTTTTCAATTAAATGCCTTAATTTTTGACTAAATTGATATAAATCTAAGAATAACTAAAATAATTGCAATACAGCCTTATTATTATACTTCTTTTGGTTTATAAAATGTTGTTCTACATTTTAACAAAAGCAAAACCAGATAAAACTTTTAATCACATTATGATAAGCTTATTACTACGAATTTATTCTTGTACTTTAGTTAAAATTAATTTTTATATTATTTCTGTTTTGGAATATTAAATGGATTTAGGATTATGAACTTTACATATTCAACTTACTTAATCTTAATTAAATTTTTTTTCTTAGTGCCAGTAAAACAAAAATTAAAACTTAATAAATTTAATTTCATACTAATTAGTTTAGTTCAACTGAGTTCAAATTTTTAATATTACTAAATCCCCGTAATACAAATGCTTTTAAGAAACAATATTATAGTTATTTCAGATTGTAAAAAACGATTGTTTTAAAAAAGATTTTTTTTTAAAAAGTCATACTTTATTTGTATTTTAAGAATATTTTGTACATTTACCTTTACGCTTTTCATAAGGCATATTACAAAAATTTTATAACAACATATATTATAATTTTATATTACATTAATATATAATTTTTTATAATTTTATATTATATGTAGATTTATTATTATTACCCATTTTAAAAATAATATTATGTATTAATATTATTTAATATATAATACTATTTTTTTATATTTATTAATATTTAATTAACATTAATAATAATTTGTTTAAATTGAGATTATGATTTGGAATTATGTATTGCCATTACCTTTAGATAACCGATGATTTTTTTTAATATTAACTTCATAACTTAAAAAACATATATAATCATAACATTTCTAATAAATTCATTAATTTTAAATCGATCTATATACTTTTTTGGAGATTTTAATTAAAATTAACTCTTTCTTTTCTCATTATATAACTTTACACCTATATCAGATTCATAAAAATCGAACACTCCAAAATCGAACAAAATAAAAATTTCAAAAAATCCCATTCTCTCAATCCCGAAAGAGGACCCCACCCTAATCTGGGCAAACTATTTCCTGTTTGAGAAATTAATCTCGAAATTAATCCTCGTTTTGTGTGAGAAATCCCGGTATTTGCTTTCATAAAAGGCAATAACACCCGGAGCTGGGCAGTCCCGACCAATCGAGATTGGATTCCCTTTATTAGAGATAAGCCTTCGCCGGGGCGCATGCTCCAAAGTGAAGAGAAGGGGACCCTGTAGTGGGGCGCTCCGCGAGCTTCTCAGTACTTTATCTCCGGCCGGCGCGAGAGGATGGGGCGTTTTTCCCAGCGAAACTTGGGAGCGATGAAACTTCCCATCGTGTGGTGGTTTGCCCTGTGCTTCGTGTATTTCTTCATTGCGGTTGATACCAGGCGGGAAACCAAAGGCAAGTTGCATCATTTTATTTTTTCTCTTTTAGATAATTTGCCCTTTTAAGTTGTTGGCGAGTTTTTAAAAGTAGTCGGATTCATAATTTCATAATTTTTTTTACTTTAAAGAAAATATTTACGAGAAATAAAGGGCTGAATTTGTAAATGGTGTAAATTTAGAGATGAAGTTTATGGGTAATTGGCAATTACTATTTGATTAAATTTGAGTGGTATTTGTAATATTTACTCATAATTAATAATTACTTCGATCTTGCGCGTCTGTAATCGTTTTGATAAGTTTCAGAGATTAATAGCTTTAAACTAACGCTTTTTAACTAAAAAGACCAAAGGCAAGTTGCATCATTTTTTTTTTCTTTTAGATAATTTGCCCTTTTAAGTTGTTGGCGAATTTTTTAAAAGTCGTTGGATTCATAGTTTTTTTACTTTTACGAAAAAAATATTGAAAATAAAGGGCTGAATTTTAATTTACCGATATGTTTATGGGTAATTGGTTATTACTTTCTGAGGAAATTTATGTGATATTTGTAGTATTTATTTATAATTAGTAATTACTTTCGGATGTTGCGCGTCCTTAATCATTTAATAGTTTCAGAGATAAGTTTGAAAGCGGTTGTTTTAAAGATTTTAAAAAGACCTCGAGCAAGTTGCATAATTTTTCTTTCTTTTAAATAATTCGCTCTTTTAAGTTGTCGCCGAGTTTTTAAAAGTAGTTGAATTCATAATTTTTTTACTTTTACGAAAATATTATTGAAAATAAAGGGCTGAATTTGTAAGTGGTATAAATATACAGATGAAGTTTATAGGTAATTGGTAATTACTTTCTGAGGAAATTTTTTGTGATATTTGTAGTATTTATTTATAATTAGTAATTACTTTTAGATCTTGCGCGTTTGTAATCGTTTTGATAAGCTTCAGAAAATAGTTTAAAACCGGTTCTTTTAAAGATTTTAAGAAGTCCAAAAGCAAGCTGCTTTCTTTTTTCTTAGATGATTTACTCTTTTTAGTTATTGACGAATTAAAAAAAAAAATGTTATGTATTTTTTAAGAAAAATTTATAGTGTTAACTAAAGATCCTAGATTTATAGACGAGGTTTACGTTTAAGCAATGCTTTCAGATCTTTCATTCCTGCAATCGAATTAAAAAATTTAAATAGATGTTTAAAACAGGTAGTTTAAAATATTTTAAAAAAGATAAATTTAAATGTTTATTATAAATGAAATAAAACTTATTTCAGTAAAGTTTTAATGATTTCAACGTACAAAAATTATTAAACGGAACATATTGAAATTAATAATTAATTAATGATGTTATTTTTTTATTTTTAGTGATTAAAGTATCGATGTTTTCAAGAATATTTATAAATTTATAAATTCGCAAATAATTTTCATGCCAGTACATTATTCATATATTTTATTTATTCACACGTTTTTCTTATATTTTCTTAGAAAGTACGTTACTGTATAACATAACGAAAGAAATGTCTTTAATACAGAATATGATTAAAATCGCAAACTTTCTTATCGTTTTACTTGTTTTTAAGTGACTTAACAATTTTACAATGTTATTTAAAAATTGAAAAACTACAAAAACTATTAATAAATCTGATTTTTTGTACATCTGTAAAACATTAATTTTCAACCACTGAAAATCTAAAATAAAACGTCTATAACTTTCTTTCTAAACAACTTCGAAATCTAAAACTAATCGGCACGTCAGTAGATATCATAAAAATTTAGTATAAAAAATTAAATATTCTTCTTCTGAATTTTACAAAAAAAAAATTGGTAGATGTAAAAATTACTGTACATTTTCAATTTTCTGTATATTCTGATAGCCATATATTTTTTTAACCTTCCACAAATTAGAAAAAAAAAGATAATCGTCTGTTCCGATATACAGATTACTCATAAAACTATTACAGATATACAGATTGATATACAAATTGCGCATAAAGCGCATGAATTTAATATAAGAACAAGATGTATTACTGGTATTTAAAAAAATTAAAATTCCAAATGATTTTCTTTTCTTGAAAAATCCAATTTTTACTTTGAAATAAAATTGCCTTTGGTTTCGCTTAACGATCTTTTAGAACAATAAATTAATTAATTAAATATATAATTGATTTCTTGTGAAATAAATTTAGATAAATATTATGTAAAATAAAGTTTATAAAATGAATTTTAAATTAAATAATAACTATAAGCAATTAAGAATTTTAAATAAAAATTATGTATAAAAAGTTCATGAAATAAATTTAAATACGTGTAAAATAAGTCGTGAAAAAAAAATAGAAATAAAGCTTGTGAAAGAAATGCTTAAAAAATACGTGAAAAAAAATTTAAAAGTTGGTAAGGAAGCCACGGATCACATTTCCTAAAACAATATCTGTTTATTTTATGGGTTAAAAAAAATGTGTCCAAAGTTATTGCGTACTTAAATGCAAGATTTAGCTTGCATTTAAGAACATATATAAAATAAAAAGTATTACTGAAAATTTAATAAGTTCGCCATTGTATGGAAAATTCTGATCCTGATCCAGAAATTTTAAATGCAGCCAATAATGTATAGAAAATATTTTTCGTATGCAAACCGTATGTATAGAGAAAAACTCTGCTTCTATTCTAAAGCTAATAGAAATATTCGGCTAAATTCTCTGTCTTCATCTGTCATCCCGTGGCAGATCCTTCTGTTGTTCCCGTCTTTCGCTCAGGTTTGGTTTCCATAGACATTTAAAAAAAATCCTAAGAACTAAATGAATGAATGTTTTCTTTAAAACTTAAATGGTTTCTTCAATCAAGTCAAATACACGATCAAAAATAAATAAATCAGTACTTTTTCTTAAATGGTTTCGTTAAACCAATTCTAATTGATTATACGAATTTTTGGATGCATTTAAAAAATTGAATTTTGTATATATAATGTGTTGATTAATTTTGTATATATAATGTGTTGATATTTTTAAAAATCTTAAATATATTATTATTTTTTAAGTAGATTTAATTCAAATAAATGAATTAGTAATGTTTTTAAGAAGATGTTATGTACAATTTTATATATTTATTAATTATTAAGAGTTTTGTATCTTGTTTACTATAGTTAAATTATTTGATTTGATTTTGAATAAAATTCAAAATAAAGTTTAATTATATTTATATCTATGAAAATCTATTTCTTTAAACCAACTTATAGTAGTATAAACTATAACAAATTCAATTGAAAATTTTAAATGTATTAATTGTTAATTTCCATTTCAATTCTCTTTCTAAATACATAGAAATGCAAACATTTTTCGTACAAAAGTTATATTTCTGAGAAATAATTTATTGGCAAAAATTCTAAACATACATTTAATTTTACAACAGGATATAATTTATTAATTTTTATTTATTGGAAAAAATTTATTATTTCAGTATTACAACGAATAATATTAAATTATTATTCGATTAATATCAATTATGGTGCCTCGTGGGTGACTGACTAGCGCTCTGGTGCTAGCTGCCACAAGTTTCGCGTTCGAGTCGCGTTCGCGTTCGGTGAAATGGATGTCTGTATTGGCTCAGAATCCACTTTAATTCATAGGTCTCGGTCTAATATGATTGAAGACTGTAGGGTTGATAACCCTACCCCGTCAAAAGAAAAATAACCCATGTCTTGAAATCTGCCAGTCTTTGGCCCGCCATGTGGCTTTTGCGCCAAGCCATAATTGTTTTTTTTTTTTTTTTTTTTTTTTTTTTTTTGTAATTTTATCTTCACAAGCTATTTTATGCCTTGCCAAATTAAGATGGAGTTAATTTGTATATGTATACAAGAATGCTTCGCTCAAGTACTTAAAATAAAATGTGATATAACTCGTTCCTTCGTTAACATAAAAGCATTTTTTTTTCAACGTTCTTATTAGAAACAAGTTAAACGTGAAACAAGTTCCAACGTATTTATAGGAAAAAAATTTTATTAATTCAAATAAATAAATTAAATTATTATGTTGTTAATATCGATTTTAAATCATAACAGTGGTATCAACCATGCAAAAAACATTAATAAAAATAATTACAAATATTAATTTTCATAATAATTAATTTGTTTTATAATATTCTTAAAATAGTTTTAATTATATGTCTTTTATACATGAATAAGTAAGTAAAACTCAATTAACTAATTAGAAAGCAATTTGCTCTTCAAATATAAGTTTTCACGTACAAGGCAGTTCAGCCAATTTTTTTTGTAATTTAATCTTCAAAACCTATTTTATGCTTTGCCAAATTATGATCGAGTTAATTTGTATATGTATACATGAATATCTCCACTCAAGTACTTAAGATGAATAAAAATGTGTTGTAATACTCATTTCTTTGTTAACATGGAAAGCATATTTTTTCCCAACCTATGTATTAGAAACAAGTTAAACGTGAAACAAGTTCCAATGTATTTATTGAAAAAAAGTTATTAATTCAGTATTACACAAAATAATTTTAATCATTATGCTGTTAATATAAATTTTAAATCGTAATGGTGGTATTAACCATGAAAAAACATTAAAAAATAATTATAAATAACTTTTAAAAAAATAATAAATAATTTTCTTAATAAATAATTTGTTTTATAATATTCATAAACGGTTTAATTTTATACCTTTTATACGTAATTATGTAAGTAAAGCTGAATGATTTAATTAAAGAAGTAGAAGTCAATTGTTTTCGAAATATATGATAAGTTGAACATATTATATAGTGGATCCATAATTTTTTTTTTGTGTGATTTAATCTTCAGAAGCTCTTTTATGCTTTACCAAATTAAGATCGAGCTAATTTGCATATGTATACAAGAATGCTCCACTCAAGTACTTAAGATGAATAAAAATGTGATATAACACTCGTTTCTTTGTTAACATGAAAGCATATTTTTTTCCAACATGTTTAGTAGAAAGAAGTTAAACATGAAACAAGTTCCAACATATCATCCAACATGCTTAGTGAAAAAAAATTATTCATACAGTATTACAGTAAATAATTTAAATCATTACTCTGTTAATAGCAATTTTAAATCATAACAGTTTTATTATCCAGAAAAAAAAGAATCCATAAAAATAATTATAAATATTAATTTTCTTATTAATTAATTTATTCTATAATATCCTTTAAAAGTTTTAATTGTATGTCTTTTATACGTAAATATGTAAGTAGAACTCGATTATTTAATTAAATAAGTGGAAAGCAATTCGTTTTTTGAAATAGAAGACAAGTTTTAACGCATTATTTGGTGGATCCATAATTTTTTTTTTTGTGATTTAATCTTCAAAAGCTATTTTATGCTTTGCCAAATTAAGATCGAGCTAATTTGCATATGTATACAAGAATGCTCCTCTCAAGTACTTCAGATGAATAAAAATGTGATATAACACTCGTTCCTTTGTTAACATTGAAAGCATATTTTTTTCCAACATGTGATATTGAGTCACATTCTTTAAGCATAAAATCGCATTTATTTATTCATCCAACTTTATTATGCAACTTTGGCACTTACTTGCCTGTGACAAAGAAATATTTTATCGGTAATCCACTTGCAATTGTCATCTTCTTTATTATAAGCATGCAAAATTTTCCAGTCTTTGCTTATTTCTCTTCGTTCGATATCTTTTGATTTTTTTTTCTTTTTCTTTTTGATCTGTTAAGTGATTTCTATTTGTTCTTTTATTTACACATACTTGTTTATTCTTCAATCTTACTTAAATGAATGAGTGAGTGCCCCGTGATAAAAAAAAAAAAAAAAGAGGGGAACTCTTTATTTTGTTCTTCCTTTTGCGTTTCCTTTGAACTTTTGTAGAATTTTCGATAATGAGATTAAATGCGCCTGTATATATTTGGCGAGAAAAATTCTCGAGAGAAGGGAATGGCGAAAAAAAATGTGAACTGATAAGCGCCAAATAGAAAATTTTGTAAATTGCCTGAAGCTAAAGGATGCTGTTGTTATCTGTGAGAAATTTGCGTTTTCGCGGTAATTCTATTTTCTCTTGTAACTGAATACTCACACAAAATACCATTTTTTTTACTTTTTTGGAAATGAATATTCAGTATCTTTTCCGACATTTTAATTGAAAAAATAGAGAGTTTTTGCATACCGTACGTTAGTTACCGTAGGACGTCAGTTAGCTTTTTCTCCCTAGCGCGCATGTTCATGGGAAACTGAGCATGCGCAATAGGGAGAAAAAGCTAACGGACGTCCTACGGTAACTAACGTACGGTATGCAAAAACTCTCTAATATCGATATCTTTCACTTTAGATTTATTAAAAATGTATTGCTGCTTGTTCGTTTTAATTAAAATCTTGCTTATGTTACGTATATTAAAATACGTAAAATTTGTTTATATTATAAATGATATGAAAATCTTATGAATATTATCAGAAAATTAATGGTAATTTGAAACCTTAAAATATTTGGTACTTTAGTCACTGAATAATAGACATTTTTATTTGTTTTTCTTTTAATTTCGTATAAAGTAAATAACTTTTGTAGAATTTTCGATAATGAGGTTAAATGCTTCTGTATATATTTGGCGAGAAAAATTCTCGAGAGGAGTGAATGGCGAAAAAAAATGTACTGATAAGCGCCAAATAGAAAATTTTGTGATAGGAAGAGCGAATTTAGTGTAAATTGCCTGGAGCTGAAGGATGCTGTTGTTATCTGTGAGAAATTTGCGTTTTCGCGGTAATTGTATTTTCTCTTGTAGTAACTGAATACACACACAAAATACCATTTTTTTATGGAAATGAATATTCAGTATCTTTTCCGACTTTTTTATTGAAAAAATATCGGTATCACCCACTTTAGATTTACTAAAAATGTATTATTGCTTTTTGGATTTAATTAAAATCTTGCGTATGTTATGAATATTAAAATATGTAAAATTTGTTTATATTATAAATGATATGGAAATGCTATGAATATTGCCAGGAAATTAATGGTAATTTGAAGCCTTAAAATGTTTGGTACTTTAATCATTGAATAATAGACATTTTTATTTGTTTTTCTTTTAATTTCGTATAAAGTAAATAACTTTTGTAGAATTTTCTATAATGAGGTTAAATGCTTCTGTATATATTTGGCGAGAAAAATTCTCGAGAGGAGTGAATGGCGAAAAAAAATGTACTGATAAGCGCCAAATAGAAAATTTTGTGATAGGAAGAGCGAATTTAGTGTAAATTGCCTGGAGCTGAAGGATGCTGCTGTTATCTGTGAGAAATTTGCGTTTTAGCGGTAATTGCATTTTCTCCTGTAGTAACTGAATACACACACAAAATACCATTATTTTATGGAAATGAATATTCAGTATTCTTTCCGACATTTTAATTGAAAAAATATCGATATATCTTGCACTTTAGATTTATTAAAAATGCATTGTTGCTTGTTTATATTATGAATATTATGACATGTATAATATGTTTATATTATATAAAATTCTAATCAGAAAATTAATATAATTTTGAGGTCTTGAAATGTTTGGTACTTTGACCTTGAGTAATTGACAGTAGAACAATAAACCAAACCAAACCATTGAGTGATAGACATGTCTCCATGTTTTGTTTTTAACTTTATATAAACTAAAGACACCCTGAATGGTATTGCTTTCGAAATCTTGTGATTTTCATCATAAAATACTTAAATGGTTCAAATATAAATTGAATGATAATGGTGAATGCTGCACTATTGCAAGAGAAAGAACTATGTCAATATTCAAAATGTGAATATAAGACATACTTAAAGATATTGGAAAATCAACGTAAAAACAATGATTAAATAGCTCTTATAGATAGTTGAGAAGAAGGCTTCAAATTTTTGGCACTTTAGTCATTGAGCCATTGAAATTTTTCTTTGTTTTGTTTTTAATTTCATATATACTAGAGAAATACTTACTCTATTTGCCTTCTAACTCTTGTGATTTTAATCACAAAATACTTAAATGCAATGATAATTTTGAATGATGCACAATTGCAAGAATAAACCGATGTTGTTATTAAAAATGATGTATAATTCATACTTAAAGGTATTGGAAAGTCAACGTAAAAAACAATGATAGATACTTTTCTACCCTTGAGATTTTCATCATAAAATACGTATATGATTTAAATATAAATTGAATGATCATGGTGAATGCTGCGATATTGTAGGAAAAAAAAAAGATTTTAATAATTAAAAAGTGCGTATAAGACAAAACTTAAAGATAATGGAAAATCAAAGTAAAAGAAAATGATTTAACAGCTTTTTTTTATCCTATGCCTGTATCCAACATCTCGATTAGTCGACGAGTAGCCCAATACAGTAAAGAACGACAAAAACAATCAATTCAGACATTGGCGGTAACACAAAAATGGATATGGTTAAGAACAGTAGGGCATATGATGATGTGCTCTCCAGTTCTGGGTACGCCATAGTCGCAAAAGGGGCAGATATTTGTAGAAGCCAATCCTGTTCTATGCGTGATTCTGTAAGTAATCATGGCCCGTGAAAAGTGATTAAATAACTTTATAGATAGGCTTTGCTACATCAATCATACGATGATCGGACTAATTGCGAAAATTCAAAATATCTTATTATCTTTATTATTCCATGCATTGTCTGATTTCCATTTTAAACTGACTGAAGTACTACATCTTTCATTTAAAACTTTTAATATATCACTATATATATATATATATATATACCATCCAACGGGGTCTGAATGGCCTAGTGTCTAGAGCTCTGGCGCTCGGTACCGCAGGTTTCGGGTTCGAGTCCCGGCGGTGCCATGAATGTTTGTAGTGGTTCGGAATCCACTTTAAACCGTAGGTCCCGGTCTAATAGGATCGTAGAGCGTTGCGGGGGCATAGTTACTCCGCGTCCGGGGCTTATCTTCAAGTTACACGCGCCCCCTGCGTAATGCAAAGTGAGTAACGTCTGTGCAGCTCTTGCCTTAAGGCATCCAAGACCAAGCTGTCTAAGTGTTTGCCAGCTGCATTAGAAAGAAAAAATATATATATATCATCCAACGTAAAGTTATTATTGCTATGTTGAATTGTGCAACAACAATGAAGATAATATAAAAAACGTTTTCATATTAAAATAATTATAAAATATGTCATTCTACGATAATTTTATGAATTGATTTTAGAAATATGAATAGGATATTCTTTGCAATCTAGAAAATATTTTGTTAACATTTGAAAATAAATAAATTTATGATTATCTCAAAATTTTTAAAAACGATGTTTTTTGTATAAAAAGACTCTCTATTTGTGATTAATTCGTGATGTATTACTTATTGTCGCATTACTTTACATTGTTATATTATTCTAAAAATGTTTCTTTTATGTAGAGTAATAATGTAAAATAATTACTGTACATGAATAAATAATAATGATACCAATTCCAAAACTATTTTTTCACTTAATTAATGATGTATAAATTCAATAAATAAGATCATTGAGATATTTTTATGCGAATTTGTTTGCTGAATGCTAAAACATAATCATATTAACATTTTGAATAAAATTAAAAATATAAAACATTAACATGAACTATTTTTTTTTTTTAAATCACAAATTTATGAGTTATAACAACACAAAGTATTACAATACGCGTAGAATAAAGCAGAAATGCTTATTATTTTTTACATTAATTAAATCATTTCTTTATGTGAATTACAACAAAGAACAGATCTGATATAAAGTAAATTAATAAAATAAAATGAAAATATAATAGACATTTAATAGCTGGATAGATAAAAGATAATAAACATAAAGACATTTAAGATACAATTACATTATTTCGTAAACAGCATTTCAGAATTTCATTGTTCTGCTATGAATCCTTTTAATTTCAGGGTTCTGAAATAGTGTCGAAATTAATTCAAAGGGGCGTAGATAGACATTCAATCCATTGAATTCCATCACAGGAGTTAACTCAACAATCCTCTTCCCTCTACCCGCAGGAAAAGCTACGGGAAACTCTCTCTCCTCTTGAACAAAGGAAATCTTTCACCTGTTTCAATAATCCCCTTTCCTTTCATTAAGAACAGCCGAGTGTCTTGCTGGAACAAATCTTTTAAATAGAGAGACATTTTATTTGCTGCTTGAGCACACAAAATCCATCAAAAGTGATTGATAAACGTCTTAGGGAGAGTGGGGAACTAATTAACCTGCCTGTCAGACAGCAATGACGGACTAAAGGCGTGTATTTCCTAAAATAGCATATAAATGTAGGGGTATTGGGGTGATTTCTATCAACTTAACCTTTAGCCTGTGTACTTGATTTTGTGATGTTAGCACATATAAGAAGTCAATTTATTCCATTCTTCGATCTGTTTGCTCTTTAATAACAAGCATAAACAATTATTAAGTTGTAGCTGATGATTATATGATTTTATATTGTTAACAAATTCCATTTGTACAGTGATTCATTATAACATTATTTAATAGCAATTTAATTGTTTTACTGAAACATGTATCAACGATGTTTGAAACCGATAGCTGTATCTACAAGGCAGTCTGGTGAAATTTCTTACAAATATTGAACTAAAAAAGAACAATTTATTTGTAGTTAATGATTATATGATTCTATATTGTTAACAAATTTCAATGGCCTAGTTATTGATTACAATATAAGAATTATTTGATATCGTGTAGCTTTCCTTAAATTAGAGAAATTGATTTAAGAGCGATAAGCACTTAAGCGATAAGAAACAGAAGTTACAGCAATATCTACGAGATAGACTAATGAAGGTTCGTACGAATATCGAAATACAAACTATCGAATTTTTATAATTGATGATAATGATATGTGAGAGAAGAATTATATTAATCTCTTTACTAGATATCGTGTTGAGCAGAATGCGTCTATGTCCATAGGATAAGCAAGACAAATCTGTATTTCAGAAGTTCGTCCGTGTATTTGAGAAAAAAATATAGGATCTTACTCTTTCTAGAATGCGCCTTTGGAGAAATTCTGTACAATAGTATGTTCTGTACAATTCGATACACTCCTAAAACAGTACATAAATGCATAGATTCTAGGATGGTTTCTATCAACTTAACCTTTAGCATATGTGCTTGATTTTTTTATGTTAGCACAAACTTAAAGCCAATTTATGCCATCCTTTGATCCATTTTGCTCTTTAAAAACATAAAACATTATTAATTTGTAGCTAATAATTATATGATTTTACATTGTCAGCAAGTTTCATTTGTCCAGGTTTTCATTATAATAATATCGCATTGCATTCCTTAAATTAGGGAGACTGGTTCAAAGGCCGACAAGCTGTAAGGAAACATGAGTTACCAGCAATATCCACGATAGTCTGATGAAAGTTCCTACAAATATCGAGCTAAAAAATATCGAATCTTTCTAATTGACGATAATGATACGTAGAAATCAGATTCATTGTGGAAGAAGAATTATCATAATATCCTTAATAGACGTTGATTGAACAGAAAACTTCTTTGTTTCACAGGATAAGCATGGCAAATCAGTATTTTAGAAGTTCGTCCGTAGGATTTGAAACAAAGTATAGGACCAGAATTGTACCATTGGAGAAGTTCTGTACAAATCTAGGAATAAAGTACAATACTGATTGAGGAAGAAAAGGAAACCCTTATTTTGAAACGAGTTATGTTCTGCCATGGCATCAACATATGTTCAAAGAATCTGATCTCTTGTTATTTGATATTCGTTGAAATCTTCACATTGTCTCGTAGCCTTTAAAAATATCGCTCGTTTTATAAAAACTGTTAATGACCAATGACTATGAGACATGTTCTGTTAGAGAAGCATTTTGATCTCGCCTTTCTTAAAAAATATAGAACGCCTAACTTTTTTTTTTTCCGAATATAACATTTCACTATTATTGGACAGCCCGGAAAAGTTCAAAAATAGGTGTGTTTCATTTTTCAAACGGCTGTTAGAAAGTATATTAATTGCGAATTAATAGACTAAACACATCAATTATATCAAAATTTTTAAAAAATTAATGATAGAAAAATATTATTATTATTCCATCATTATTGTGACTTTTTTTATGCTTAGCACATAAAAATAATGTTTTTTTTTAAATTTTATCTTATGAATTATAAACAAATATATTGTATATACCAAGAGGAATAGAACGAAGATAAAATTTGAATGGTTGTATGTAATTTATAATACTTTAATTATTAAAGAAATGTCGGTCAGAAAAGTAGCGAGACTCACTTACGAACTAAAGTGTATGGCACGGCAACAACAAGCAAAACCGAATCGAAAGCCTCCATGTCTTTACCAAGGATGAGCATTCATAAAGCATTCAATAAAACATTCATAAAGCATTCAATAAAGCATTCATAGAGCATTCAAAGATAAATTCATAGGTTGAAAAATCCTTTTATTTTAATTCGGTAATTAAAATAAAAGGATTAAAATAAACCCTCCAAATGTATTCCTAGTGGAACTGTTCGTTCAAAATTGTGTTGGCTATGTAAAGATGTCATGTAGCAGAGAGCAGTGAGTAGAGTCTGTTGATAGTATCCGATTCTAAAATATAAACATGATTAATGCAATCCATTTAAAAATTATGTCATTTGTTGTAATTAATGATGTAATGTAAGTATGAATTAATTATGTAATGTAAGTATAAATTAATGATGTAATGAAAATAATTGAATGAAGAGATATCATTAATTCTTCTAATAACAATAGCAATTTTCAAACGGGGACTTGAAGTTAATTTCGTTATATGATATTTCTTGATATAAATAAAAGTTATGGATAGAAAAGGCATCACTTAATGAGTTTTTATGTTATTATTGTTTGTTTTTCCGGTTTATTATTTCCCCAATTAAAATAATGATGTCATCTTATTTTCGCAATGCCATATTTATGTGACATACAAGGACAAATAACTATACACTCAGTTATATTAAAATTTTATTACTAGAAATGTCAACGCTATTAAAAATGATTAATGTGAGCACGCACTTTGCTCTGACTAATTTATTAACAAATTATGTTGTTTTATGTGGTTCCTGTTTTTTTTCTTTTTTTAAAGACATTTTTGTTTATTTCGTTGTGAGTGAAGTTATATATCTATATCTATATATATACATATATATATTTCTAAAATGCTCAAATACATAGAAATGAGAAACTATAATTAATTTAGCTATTATATTTAAACTACATGAATTAATTAAACCATTATATTTATTTAAATATTGAAATTATATCAGAATAATAGGAAGTATAATTTTTTTAAATTTAATACGTTATTTTTAAAAAATTCATGTTCTTTTATATATTATTTTATGATATTTTATTTAATTAACCAATTTCAATTTTTGTTTCCATCGTGAATATGAAACACATAGGTATGTTGATTAAAATATAATAAAAATATATTAAATAACTGGGGTTTTTTTGTACATAACTACTAAATTAATTTTCAAACAGTTCTTTTTCGTGGTTTCCTAACATCTTTCCCAAATGTAGCATTCTGAAAAAAGACAGCATAATGCTATATGAGAAAAAAATATTCTTTTTATGAACACCTGAATTAATAATTCCACTGAAAGGCTTGAAAAAATTAATATAAATAATGAAGCTTCCATATTGAAGTTTATACCATTAATTCAATATTCATATATAGTATCTAAACCATTTAAGAAATATTCATATATAAAAATTAAACAAATAAAGCAATATTCATGTATAAGATCTATATCAATGCGCCTTCCATATAAAAGATCTATATCATTAAAGCTATAGTATCTTTAATAGTAATAATACCATTTTAATAATGGGTATTTGTAGATATTCCATACAAAACTAATTACAATGAAATGTGAATCAATAGTACTTTCATACACATTTATAAAATTTTAGTTTACATAATTTTAAAAATAATCGAATTTCTGGTTCGAGCAACTCAAAATATTTAAACATAATGATTAAAGCAAAAAAGGAAAAAATATAATCCCTACATTTACCATATTCAAATAAACACATATCCTGCATTGAAAACCTTGGAAATAAGTCGCCATCTCAAAACCTCCACTGCATTAAAAAGTTCAAATCCACAAAGGCACAAAAAAACGAACAGGCGAAATAAAAAATCCTTTCCTTCCCAATAGCTTTCCAAAAAAGAAACACCACATATATAAGATATGTTCCATTAAAACAATATCCATATACGAGATCTATATCAATGAACTTTCCATATAAAAGATCTATACCATTAAAACTATAGTAGTTTTAATAGTAATAATATCATACACTATTATAGTAACGTATATTTGGATATATACCATACAAAACTAATTACAACGAAACGAGAATCAATAATCATTACTTGCACATTTATAAACTGTTAGTTCATATAATTTAAAAAATAATCGAGTCTTTGGTTCGAGCAACTCAAAAATATTTAAACAAAATGATTAAATAAAAAATAGAAAAAAGATAATCCTACATTTACCGTCTTCAAATAAACACATATCCTGCATTGAAAACCTTGGAAATAAGTCACCATCATAAAACCTCCACTGCATTAAAAAGTTTAAATCCGCAAAGGCACAAAAAAGAAGAACAGGAAAAAAAAGAATGCTTTCCTTCCCAATAGATTTCCAAAAAAGAAAACTCAGGCTACCAAAAACTTCTCTATAAATAAAGATATATCACAGAAGGAACGATTTTGGAAAGTGTTAGAATACGTCATTCTCTGCCTTCTTCTTCCGTACCATCTTCTTTTTCTTAACCAATATCTTTTTTCTTACCATTTTTTTATAATGTCCATTAATATTAGTAAAGGTGAGGGTTCCGTGTCAGATGTGGGCCAAGCGAATTTCTAGAGACGTTTTATTGCGTCCTGGATATATGGGAGGCATAGATTATGGCACGCTATTTGGGAAGGAATCAGTTCCCGGGTGCTATAAATTTGCAGAATGCTTCTCGCTCGTTTTCGTATAGAAGAGAGTTGGTTTCACTTTATGATAAGCCAGTAAAGTTGTTTAGTAAACTAGACCTAAATGTGAAAGATATATTTAATGTTAAAAAAAGGTATAAATAATAAATTAACAAAAATAATGTATCTTCATATAGAAGATCTATAATATTAAAGCAATATTCATATACAATATCTATACTATTAAAACAATATCCATACATAAAATCTATACCATTAAAGTAATATACATATATAAGATCTATACCATTTAAGCAATATCCATATATAAGATATGTACCATTAAAGCAATGCCCATATGTAAAATCTATACAAACGTACTTTCCACATAAAATATATATACCATGAAAGGAATAGTGGCTTTAATATTAACAATACCATACACTATTATAATAATGGATAATTGGATATATCCATACAAAACTAATTACAATGAAATGTGTATCAATGATCATTCATTACACATTTATACAATTTAAAAAATATTCGAATTTTTGGTTCGAGCAACTCAAAATATTTAAACATAATGATTAAAGCAAAAATGGAAGAAAAAACGATAATCTTACATTTCCTATCTTCAAATAAACACATATCCTGCATTGAAAACCTTGGAAATAAGTCGCCCTCACAAAACCTCCACTGAATTAAAAAGTTTAAATCCACAAAGGCACAAAAAAGAAGATCAGGAAAATAAAAAGAATCCTTTCCTTCTCAGTTGCTTTCCAAAAAAGAAAACTCAGCTACCAAAAACTTTTCTATAAATAAAGATATATCACTGAAGGAACGATTTTGGAAAGTGTTAGAATACGTCATTCTCTGCCTTCTTCTTCCGTACCATCTTCTTTTTCTTAACCAATATCTTTTTTCTTACCATTTTTTTATAATGTCCATTAATATTAGTAAAGGTGAGGGTTCCGTGTCAGATGTGGGCCACGCGAATTTCTAGAGACGTTTTATTGCGTCCTGGATATATGGGAGGCATAGATTATGGCACGCTATTTGGGAAGGAATCAGTTCCCCGGTGCTATAAATTTGCAGAATGCTTCTCGCTCGTTTTTGTATAGAAGAGAGTTGTTTTCACTTTATGATAAACCAGTAAAGTTGTTTAGTAAACTAGACCTAAATGTAAAAGATACGTTTAATGTTAAAAAAAGGTATAAATAATAAAATAACAAAAATAATGTATCTTCCATATAGAAGATATATAATATAAGAGCAATATGTATGTTGTTGTTGTTTCTTATCCCACTTGGCTGGCCAAGCCCACAAGCCCATATGGACTCATGATTGAAGGGGAAGGAAGCAGCTTCTGTTGTGATGGAGCACCCGTAGGTAGAAGCCTGACTTTTGCTCCGTGACGCTCTTACAGTCATAGAAGACCGGGACCTACCGCTTAAAGTGGATTCCGAACCACTACAAACATCCATGGCACCGCCGGGATTCGAACCCGAAACCTGTGGCACCGAGCGCCAGAGCGCTAGACACTCGGCCATTCAGGTCCCAAATTTGCCAACGGCACGCAGTGTTCCCAGGTGGTCACCCACCCAAGTACTGACCGCGCCCAATGATGCTTAACTTCGGTGATCTAACGAGAACCGGTATATTCAGCATGGTACGGCCGTTGACTGCAATATGTATGTACAATATCTATACCATTAAAACAATATCCATGGATAAAATCTATACCATTAAAATAATACACATATATAAGATCTATACCATTAAAGCAATATCCATATATAAGATATGTACCATTAAAGCAATGTCCATATGTAAAATCTATACAAACGTACTTTCCACATAAAATATATATACCATGAAAGGAACAGTGGCTTTAATATTAACAATACCATACACTATTATAATAATGGATAATTGGAGATATCCGTACAAAACTAATTAGAATGAAATATGTATCAACAATCATTTATTACACATTTATACAATGTTAGTTCGTACAATTTAGAAAATATTCGAATTTTTGGTTCGAACAACTCAAAATATTTAAACATAATGATTAAAGCAAAAATGGAAGAAAAAACGATAATCTTACATTTCCCATCTTCAAATAAACACATAACCTGCATTGAAAACCTTGGAAATAAGTCACCATCACAAAACCTCCCCTGCATTAAAAAGTTTAAATCCACAAAGGCACAAAAAAAAGCTAAAAGGAAAAAAAAAAAAAAAGAATCCTATCCTTCCCAATAGCTTTCCAAAAAAGAAAACTCAGCTACCAAAAACTTCTCTATAAATAAAGATATATCACTGAAGCAACTATTTTGGAAAGTGTTAGAATACGTCATTCTCTTCTTCTTTCGTACCATCTTCTTTTTCTTAACCAATATCTTTTTTCTTACCATTTTTTATAATGTCCATTAATATTAGTGAAGGTGAGGGTTCCGTGTCAGATGTGGGCCACGCGAATTTCTAGAGACGTTTTATTGCGTCCTGGATATATGGGAGGCATAGATTATGGCACACTATTCGGGGGAGGAATCAGTTCCATTGTGCTATAAATTTGCAGAATGCTTCTCGCTTCGTTTTCGTATAGAAGAGTTGCTTTCGCTTTGTGCTAGGCCAGTAAAGTTGCTGAGTAAACTAGACCTAAATGTGAAACTTATATTTGATATATATAAGAGATAGTGGTATAGAATTAAAATTAGAATTTACTATGGATCATAATTAAAATTAAACCTTTTTGGTTCATCTCTACAAATTTAAATATCCTCATACGATACATCGATGTTGTGAACACTAAAAATGTTTAGTTAATTTATTCTTATTTGTTTAAGCTGTATATTTGATAAGGTTACCACACCAGATATAAATATGACCGTAATATAGATAAACTCATGTTTGTGAAAATTGCTACACCATGAAGGACTTACGCGAGAGAGCTGAAATTTTCCGGAAATGCAAATTAGCGCATGATATGCAAATGATTAGAATTTCAAATCCATAGCGCATGCGTATGCTGAGCAGTGCCCTCTGAATCGTCTTATCGTGCAGTAGCCGCTCGTGTGCAGCGTAACAGCAGCACAGTGATGCGTCTTTGGAAGCAGTGGACGGACGAGTGTCGGACAACTCGGAAATCCGGGAGTGGACCCCGAAATGTGACGTCAGCTCGCGATGATAGACACCTGGTCCACATGGCGCTGACGGACCGTACAGCTTCCTCTAGACAATTGGCAGCACATTGGTCAATAGCTACAGGTGTTTCATTGTGTGCTTCACCAATTCGTAGACGTCTGCTGCAGCGTGGACTGCGCGCAAGGTCTCCTTTATACAGGATCCCTCTCACGCTAAACCATCGCCGCCTGCAGCTACAATGAGCCGCTCAGCATAGAGACTGGCGTGCTGATTGGTAGCATGTCGTGTTTTCTGACGAATCCCGCTTTAATTTGTGGTACCATGATGGCCGCCTTCGTGACAGACGCTATGCCGGTGAACGCCACCTTCCGGAGTGCATTATTGAACGCCTCAGTGGACGAACACCCGGAGTTATGATCTGGGGTGTCATAGTATATCACGGACGATCTCAATTGCTAAGAATTGTGGGCAATCTGAAGAGCAACCGGTACATCAGTGAAATTCTACAGCCCCAAGCTGTTCCCTTCCTTCAAAGCTTGGCAGGCGCTGTATTTCAACAGGACAATGCCCGCCCTCATATCGCTAGGACTGTTCAATCCTACTTTGCAACGCGGCAGGTACAGCTTCTTCCTTGGCCTGCGTATTCCCCGGATATGTCGCCGACTGAACATGTGTGGGATTTCGTTGGTCGGCGTCTCGCTCGTGATCCTAGTCCTGTTGCTTCTGCAGACGAACTTTGGGTGCGCATACAAACAATATGGAATGCTCTTCCTCAGGCAGACATTCAAAATGTGTTTGACTCCATGCCACGTCGTGTAGTAGCACTTATTGCGGCGCGTAGTGGCTACACAAAATACTGATTCCGATCTTTTGTTATTGTTTGTTTGCTTTGAACATTTAATCATTTATTTGTACCACTACCACACAACTGTGTATTAAATTTCATTCAATTATGACGATTCCTTCATGGTGTTGCAATTTTCACAAACATGAGTTTATATATATATGAGTTTATATATTGACTTCTGGTGAGATTATATTTTATGGGTTTTTTAATCTCTTAATAATGAGTTTTTATTAAAAAATACAGCTTTATTTCAGAACAATTATTTTACTAAAATTGAAAACATACGCTGTTAGAATCGTGATGAAGAAGTTTTTATCCAACTTTATTTATTTTTATTGTGAACATAGAACTAAACACTTAGCCATTGGGATTAAAATTAGAGTCTGATAAAAATTAAAACTGAAACGTTTTGATTCATCTCCACATTTTTAAAATTAAACATACGATACATCGATGCTGTTAAAACTAAAAATGTCTTAACTTAACTTTTACTTACTGAAATAAAAGGAAACTAAATGCTTGCAGGGACCAGCAATAATTAACCTGTTGAACGTTAATCTTTTGTGTACTAGTTGACCTCGAGTCATTTGTCGAAACAGCATAAAATTGTGAACTGTTGTTTCATGTACAATTGTACAAGTAAACTCTTTTTTCTTTGAAAATAATACAAATCAAAGTAACCATACAAATGAAAATACAAGTGTTTAGTAAATAATTAAAATTAATTTTCACACAATTTAACTGGCGGTGTCCAGGAAAAATACAGTTATGAAAAACGAATATACTAGAGGTAATCTAATAAGGGATCAATTTAACAAGAATGGCTATTCCGCTAAAAGTCTCCCATTTTAATAGAATTTTTGTTGCATTCAGTTTAGATCTTGATTGAAATTTTAAATGTAACTGGTTGAAGTTCTTTCCTTTAGAAATTTTTTGTATAATTTAATTTGGTTTCCTTTTAAGTTTTTTTACCTTTTTGTGCATGTGTGTCTATATTTATTGGCAACACCTCCTTGCGAGTTTTACCACTATATTTCATCCAGTCAACTCCGATTGTCTCCCAGAGTTTTCCTTTGGTGTTTGACAATAACAGGTGGGCTGAAAGGTTCGTAGGCTGACACATATGTCACTACTAGTATTAAATCCATATGATTTTTAGTTAGCACTAACCTTCAAAAGACACGTGTATAAATTTGACAGCTGTTGCACTATTAGTATGTGAGTTATAGCATTTTTAGTGTTCCTCACGTGCAGTCCACTCGGCTGACTGTCGATTGAACTCCGGTGTTAAATGATGGAGCCCTGTTTCATCCATTGTCCCATATCGACGCAAAAATTCGGGTTTAATACGATTGCCCTTTATTGCGATTGCAAACACTGCTTAGAATCATCATTTCGTTGTTGTTTTTGGTCGATTGTGAGCTCGCGCGGCACGCACTTTGAACAGAGCTTTCGCATATCCAAATATTCATTCACGATATGTCCAACATGCTCCTTTGATCCTTTCCTTATCAACTTTAGGGTCTCAGCTATCTCAATCAACTTCACTTTAAGGGTTATCAGAAATTATTTTGTGGACTTTTTTGATGTTTTCGTCGGTAACAGGCTCTTTGGGGCGTCCACTGCGCGCATCGTCCTCGGTGCTCATTTCGCCTCGTTTAAATTTAGCAAACCACTTCTCTATGGTTGATTTTCCTGGTGCAAAGTCCAAATAATGTTTATCATGCCCAGCTTTGGCTTCAATAGTATTTTTTTCGCCAAAAAGCAATGCTTTATTAACACACGAAATTCCTTTTTATCCATTTTTTCAAACTAACAAAAGTTGCTTCACTAAAAATGCTATAACTCACATACTAATAGTGCAACAGCTGTCAAATTTATACACGTGTCTTTTGAAGGTTAGGGCTAACTAAAATTTATATATATTTAATACTAGTAGCACCATCTATGTGTCAGCCTAATAACATTTCAGCCCACCTGTTAATTAACTAATATACGATAACTTAATTTTGTCCCATATAGTTCTCCTAAAAGAGTCAAGAGGGGTAGGACATTGTACAGGAACTTCTTCTGGCCATTTATTTGATAGAAGATCTGCCCTTTCGTTACCATCAGTTTCAGCAAGTGATAGAATCCACTGGAAAGTGGTGTATTTACCGTTTTCATTAAGAAACTTGATATCTTGTTTAATTTTGGTTAGAATTGATTCAGACTGTCTTTGTAAAGCGATTATGTGGGCATTATTTTGTATGTAGTATTAGTAATTGTGTGAGTACAAAATTATAATGTTACATAATTATATTTAGCAAAGAGACGCCAAAATGTAACTATTTTCCTTCGTATAATTTGGAATATTTATAATCATATTTTTCTTCAATATTTCCATCAGTTATTCAAATAAAATTTCCAATAATAGTTTATCTTTTGATTATTGAAAATAATTATGTAATCATTATTTTTTCAATAACTGCCCATACATTAATAATCTATACATTATACATCAACTGCCTGTACATTATTATTATCTCTAAATATGAAAAACATCATAGAAAAAAATGTTTATTCATCAATTTTCAAAATAAAATATTCTTAAGAAAGGTTTTATTATAGGTTATGATACTTTACCATTTACTTTTTTTAATTAAATTTGACAATTGAATTATAAAATAATTGCTTAATCATCAACTATTAGTTTTATACTCATAATTAAAAATGCCACAAAAACTAATTTAACAATAGATTGATTTATCAATTAAATTTACTAATCAAAATATTCTGCATCTAAAAGAATTCGCAGATTCTTATTTGAAAAATATATTTTGAAATGCTGCCCAGGAAAATCAATTTAATAAACTGCAGAAAGAACATCTACGCATTTGAAAGTTGGAATGAAATTCGAAGGAAAAAAAAAAAACTGTTTACTTTAATGATTATTGCTCTCAGCTACTTAAAATAGAATTAAATGCTTTCCATTTTTTTTTATTTAAAAACAAAAAAAAGAAAGGATCACCCTATTTGATTTATGTATATTCTTGTAAAACGAGTTTTTTATTTGCACTTATTAAAATGGGAAAGAGGGCCTTTTTACCATCCTAAAAAAAACTATTTTTTTCTTTTTTTATGATCAATGAAATACTTTTCTTGCACGCCGTCTAATGTACTTTAATCCATTAAATATGCATCTAAAAAATAAAATATTTTTTAAAAAAAAAACATAGGAACTCTAGCAATAAATGTTTTAGAAATGTAGTGAACTGAATTTTAAACATGTACTTTCATATGAAAAACAAGACTTAAATATTATTTTTTCTCTTCATTTTTAATTCAAATGGATTAGTTATTATTTTACATACTTTTCTAAAAAAAAATCATTTTAATGTACAATTTTTGAGGAAATGCTTGAAGTAGATTAATATATTATCAGTAAAATTTGAAAATTTAAGTTGAAAAATGATACTTCATAGTCAACTGATTATTTATTTTAATAATTAGAAAAAATAGTTTAAACGCTACAACAAGTAATATAAAAAAAATAAAAAAAATTAAGTCAATTCCTACTTTTTTTTTACTTTATTGCAGAAAGTATTTTATAAATAATTTTCATTCATTTTTTTAAGTTTATCTGGCTCCATCTGTTGGTAGATATATCCAACTTAAATCTAAAAAAACTAAAATTAATTAATTAAATTTAATTAATAAATTAATATTTGAAAAACAGTATTAACATCAAGTGTCATCCACTACAAGTTAAAAAACATGTATTTGAACTTGAGTGGATGAAATAAAAGTTATATATATGGAGAGTGTAGAGTAGAAGGAATTGAATAAAAATTACTTTCATTGTTTAAAACTATTTATAACGTAATCTTTTTTAAAAAAAGTAATTTAAAAATTGTTACTGTTAAATATATTACTAATATTTTTGTTTGTTATTCAATATATTCAATATATTTTATAAATAAATAATTTGTATAAAATTGTTTTATTTCTTTATATAAATTAACATTTATATTAATATATAATAAATTTAGTAAAAATTAAATAAACGTAATCGAATTTGAATAAAAATAGATAAAAAAATAATAAACAATATAATAATAGATTCTCTCTTCAAAATAGATGAGAATTATATAGTTATATGATAAAATAATTTCAATATCAACTAGGTAATAAAATAACAGAAAATAAAGGCTTATATGCTTTTAATTTTAAACCTGTAATCCATTTCAGGAATTCTCTGTTAAAGAGTTAAAACAAAAATGTGTTTAAATCACCAGAAATCAAGTGACTATAATATTAAATATAATAAAATTAAATAGGTTACATAATAATAAATAATGTAATAATTTAATATATTATATAATCGAATATGTTATCTTTAATATTAAACGTTAAAATAATATATTTTCTTTCAAATTAGAAGAGGATAATACAGTCATAAGACAGAATAATTTCAGTACCAACTTGATAAAATTATATAAAATAATGGTTTTTATGTTTTTATATGTAAACCTGCAATCGATTTCATGTTGTTTTAGTGCATATTATTAATGAGGTCTATTAACATAGACAACGATAATAATATGTTAAAACAAAAATTAAAAAAAAAATGTTAAAAGTATTAAAACAAAAATGTGTTTAAATCGCTAGAAATCAAATGATGATAATATTAAATATAACAATAAAATTAATTTATTATGTAATTATAAATAATTTAGTAATTTTATAATAATATGATTAAATATATTATCGTTAAAATTAAACATTATAATAATAGATTTTCTTACCTAAATAGATGAGAACTATGGAGTTAAAAGATTAAATAATTTCAGTACCAACTTGATTATAAAATAATGTATGATTTATATGCTTTTAAATGTAAACCTATAATCCATTTCATATTGTTTTATTACACATTAAAAATGAATTCTATGTGAAAAAATTAAAATAAAAATATGTTTACATCGCTAGAAATCAAGTGACCATAATATTAAATATAATTATATATCTATATACGTTATATAATTATAAATAATATAATAATTTTGTATATTATATAATTGTATAATTATATATATTATTTTTAATAATAAACGTTATAATAAAACAGATTTTCTTTCAAAATAGATGAGAACTATAAAGTTATAAAGCAAACTAATTCCAGTACCAACTTGATTATAACAGAATACAAAACAAATAATAAAAAAAAAAAAAAAAAAAAAAAAAAATTAATGTCAATTCCTACTTTTTTTCCTTATATTGCATAAAGCCCTTTATAAATAATTTTCCTTCATTTTTTTAAGCTTATCTGGCGCCATCTATTATTAGATACAAGCAACTTAAATGTAAAAAAAAAAAACTGAAATTAATTAATTAAATTTAATTAATGAATTAATATTTGAAAAAACTGTATTAACATCCAGTGTCATCCACTACAAGTTGAAAAAAATGTATTTGAACTTGAGTGGATGAATAAAAAGTATTTTATGAACGATTGAAAATTTGAACAAGACATATATAGGGAGAGTGTGAGCTAATAGAAAGAATTGAAATAATGGTTTATATGCGTAAATGTAAATCTGCAATTCATTTCCCTTTGTTTTAGTACATATTAATAATGAATTCTATGATAAAGTGTTAAAACAAAAATCGCCAGAAATCAAGTGACTAAAATATTAAATATAATAATGTAATTAAATATATTATATTATTATAAATGATATAACAATTTAATATACTACATCATTATATAATAGTATAATGAAATATATTATCTTTAATATTAAACGTTATAATAATAGATTTTATTTCCAAAATAGATGATTACTATATAGTTGTAAGTCAAAATAATTTCAGAACCAATTTTATAAAATAATAGAAAATAATGGCTTATACGCTTTTAAATGAAACCTGTAATACTTTCCATGTTGTTTAATACATATTAATAATGAGTTCTATGTTAAAGCGCTTAAAACAAAAAAAATGGAAATAAATCTTCAGAGGACGATTTAGAAATAATTTATGTATATATATATACATTGCAATTTCTTACATTCTACCTTTAAAAAGGTTAATCATGTTTATTGATAATAAATATTTAATATATAGTTTCTTGCGGACTAAAATGCCAGTTTGCAAATAAAGTTTGCTTGCTTTAAATATTTTAATAACTGTTTCAACGAATACATTAGTTAGTAACTAATTGCAAGGTTTTAATTTTAAGTATAAAATTGTAAGTTACTCACGCATGTTTACATCTATAACTTCACATTGGGAAGTTTGCTAATGTTATTAAGGTGATGTTTCTAGGTACAGAATGTTAAATTAGTTTGCTCACGCAACCCTAAAACTACCACCTACTTGTAGAAAATTTGAAAAATATATTTGTGAAGCTATTTATAAAACATTTTAATTTTTCACCATTTATTACGTGGTCTTCCACAATAATACACATTTAAAATATCTCAAGTGATTTTGCAGAAGATGCAATATAATCAAGGTTTATTCTTCGAAATTTTATCTTTTACGAAGTAATTTATTCACTCTAATTGAAATTTAACAAATAAAACATTAATTTATTTAATTAACCTATTTATAAGCAATACGTTGTTAAGTTATTTATAAAACATTTTAATTTTTCATCATTTATTACGTGGTCTTTCAGAAGAATACACATTTAAAATATTTTAGGTAGAAGATGCAATGTATTCCAGGTTTATTCTTCCAAATTTTAACTTTTATGAAGAAATTTATTCACTCTATTTATAATTTAACAAATAAAACATTAATTTAATTAATTAACATGTTTATAAGCAATATTTTTTAAAAAATTTGTCATGAAAAGATATCAATGACAAAATATACATTTTGTTTCTTTTAATAGAAAAAAGGATAGTTTATTATAAATTCTGTAAATACGTTGGATAACGAATACAGATTAATTATAATTATTAAATACCCAAAAGAAAAATTTGTGGTTAAATATTAGTAGTTATGAATTAAAATGAATAATGGTGAGATGATTAATGATTAAACACAAGGCGGGATTGGAAAAATATGTTTATTGGAAAAAATGTGTGTTTGGGAAAAATATACTTAACATGGGATGAAAACTTTTATTTTTTAAACATTGTTTTCTTCATTTTGATTATGAATGATTTGAATTGGTATTGAGTAACTTATATCAATAACGAATGTTAAACCATCAGCATGAAGATCATCTTTGATTTGCTTAAGGAAAATAACTATTTTCTGAGATCGAATTATTAAAAGAATTTTATTTACCCAGTATCGTTTGATCACCGAATAAAATTATGATTATTATGGAACATTATGGAAAAAATATTTTCAATGTCAATATTATTAAAAGAAACCACAAATTTTGTATTTGCTGTAATTGTACCAATTCAAATGTTTAACACCAAATTTATTATTAAAAATTACATGGATTACTTTAACGATGGTAAATTCATGGATTCATGCATGATCCAATGCATTGGATCATAATTGTACATGCATGCATGTACAATCTAAATTTCAATTGATCAAAAAATATTGTTTAATTAATCAAAACATTATTATTGAAGTAACAAATATCCTGATTTTTAAAAAACGATCCTTACTGTTGGAGTACATAACAAATTATTTAATAACAAAAACATAATTGTTGAGAAATCAGCTAACCTGCTTTTTAAAAATAATCCTATCCTAGCAGTTGTAGGGCCATAGCAAGTTTATTTAACAAATCAATACATAATTGTTAAGAAAACAGCTATCCTGCTTTTTTAAAAATTGATTCCAACAGTTGGAGGGTCATAACAAATTATTTAATATATCCATACATAATTTTTTAATAACATTTATTCTGCCTTTAAAAAATGAATTCCAGTAGGTGGAATATTATAATATATTATTTAATAAATCAATATGTAATTGCTAAGAAAACATTTATCCTGCTTTTTAAAAATTCAAACTAGCAATTGAACAATTAAAAAATATATAAATAAATAAATGCTATAGCATTTTTATTATTTTACATTTAGAGTTTAAAACATTAATTCGTAGCCACAATTAAATTCAAGAATGCAATTATTACAAAAGACTTGAGAATTCTAAATGAAAGCCTCAATTATCCAAAGAAACGGAATAAAATTATTTAAAAAAACTACAATATAAAACTGTCTCAGAAAAAAAGTAGGGCTTTCTTTTCAAATGCAAATAACTGAGGCACCGCTGTACTTCTATGTTTTATATCTCCTCTTTTCTCTACGGACATCTGACTTCGTTCCGCTTCTTGTTGAATTTGTGTTAGGTTTATTCCACAATTTATAAGACCTTGTTAAAAAGGAAATCCCAATTTATTTACGCATAGAATTCTAAATTTAGGAAAAAATAAAACTGGAAAGGTAAATCAGGTCGAGATGGGCTAGAAAGTCTGGATTTCTAAAAAGTTCCGACAGGAATAAAATATGGTCGATATCATCTTATCAACTAAACTTTTGGCTTTAAAAGATATATTTTTCTTTTTAGTTTATCTAAAAAAAATAATGGTTGCAAAAGGATAAGTTTTATCTTTTGGAATTATGAGTTTTACTCTTTTACTATAAGCTCCTAAGAAAAGGTTTTTTCTAAGGAATAATATGTTTCGTGGCCAAAAACATATCTAATAATAATTTTCGTGTTATAATTTTAAAAATGTATTTATTTTTGAAAGAAATTAAGTAATAATTACTGGAAAATATTTCTTTCAGTAATTTAGAGAAGAAATCAATAAAATATTTATAAGTGTGCATGTATGCAATTATGAAATGGAAATTATTTATAATTGTATAATTAGGTTGTCAATCTACTAGATTTTTTTAATTTGAAATAGCTGAAATTTGACTTTAAAAATGTAAAATAATAAACTAATATTAAATGCTAGACATAGAGGGTGGACCTGATGGCTTAGAGATTAGCATTCTGCTCGGTATCACAGCTTCGTATTCGGGTTCGAGTCTGGGATGTTTGCAGTGGTCCACTTTAAACTGTAAATTCTGGAAACCACTTTAGACTGTAGATCCCGGTCTAACATGATTGTAGAGTGTTGTGCGTAGAGCTAACAACTCTTACCCCTATAAAAAGAAAACATCATCGCTTGTTTCGGAATCTACCAGCACGCAGGCAGTAATTAATTAAATATTATATAGTATTTTAATTTAAAAAATAATTAATTATTTAAAAAAAATTATTTTATTTTTTAAAAAATAACATGAAACCTTACGAAGTAACATTACAAGTAAGGGAAAAAAAATTAATTTTATCACAAATGAAATACTTAGAAATTAAAATGAAATACATAGAAATTAAAATGAAAAATTATTTTTATTTTATTTTATTCTTATTCAGAATCTTCCTTATTTTTTAAAGATCTCAGCACTTTTTGTTCATTTTGAATACAATATTATCTTTTTAATTATTTTGATTACGAAATTCTTTTTTCCAATGCATAAAATATTTAATTGCTTTAAAATACTAAACAGTCATTAATTAAATTGTTTCTACCCTATTGAAATCCTTATACACACAAATAAAGATATTAAACTAATAAGGTTTCATTCATTTTTCTCTTTTTATTTATTTTAAAATTAGTACGTTAAGACAAGGCTGTTATTTCCTTATTAAACTGATGGTATTTTATGATTATTTGGTGCAAGCAATATTTTTGTGAAACAAGTTTATTACAAGACATTTTATGTGATGCAAATTTATTTTTCTAATATAAAATTCACTTAAGAAAAAAAAACTTCCAAACAAAAACTTTTCTTTAAAAATTTTCCTGACTTACTTCAACGATAAAATTAATAAATATCTCATCTTACTTGCGGCCGCGGGCACAATTTCATTTATAAAGTCCTTACCTTTCGTAATTTAATAAAGGTAGGAGGTTTGGTACATTTAGAAGAAATATCTCCTATTCTAGCAGTTAATCCAATATGCAACAGAGATTTAATAATATTAAATGCTTCTATGAGTTTAAGCTAATTGAGGGAATTATTCTTGTGGGTTTTTTTAAGGTTGTACTACAAATTAAATTATTTTCCATAAGAACTGATTTTTATAATTTTTATTTTTTATTTTTGCTGAAATACTCGAGAAGACGACGAGTAATTTCTTAATACTGAAAGAACATTTTCTATATTAGATACTAATGTAAAGTTAAGTAAATTTTCCTAATTAGATATTCGGTTTGGTTTCATAAATTTCATTTATACTCTGAAATCTTAATTCTAGATTAGTGATTTAATGTAAATTATTATTTACATTAAACTTATTTTTACATTAGTGTTATTACATTAGTACTTTTGTTTATATCTTTAATGAAGAAAGAGTTAATATAATTTTTAATTTCGTTGACTAATAATTAATATTTTCTCAAGAATCAATTTAAATTGCAATAGAAAGTAATCAGTAGGATTGCTTACTTGTTGATGCAAAAATAAATTTATTTATAAAAAATATTTTGTCACCTTCAAAGTAATGGAGAGTAAATCCAATTATGACAGCGCTTGATCTAATTATCCATACATTTTTCGTAAGTGATTGATGGATATTTTTCAGTTCCTCCAACGATTTTTTTATGGCCTCAATCGAGACAAATATCTTTCTTCGAAATGATAAACTTTGGAAACAGAAAAAAGTCACATTGTACCATATCAAGTGTTATAGGTTCCATATCAGGTTTATAGACTTTTTTGTCGGTTACATTAGTTTAGTTTTTGTAGTCGATAAGAGCTTGGTAAATCAGGTGTTCAGCTAACTGTTTTTAATGCTTTTGTGGTTCAAATTGAGCTCCCTACCTCTTGAGCCAACTCTCCAAGACTGATATGACGATTTTTGATCAATGATTTCTTGATTGTGTTGATGTTTCCGTCGGTCGCAGTGGAAGGTCGACCATAACGAAGGAAAACAACTATCAATACTCAGCCTTCTTTGAATGTTTTACACTATTTAAATGCTTATTTCTTGGCATGTATGGTTCACAATCGATATTTTGCATTATTTTTAGCAATTCAATTACACATGAAAGCGGTATTTAAAACATTTAGCGATTTGAAAGTAACATTTTATCCATTCAATTTAATTGTGCACGGAATTTCGTTTGAAACACAAAATTTAAGAACAACTCTTAGCTTGACCAACTTTTTCGTTGTAAAAATCGCAGAGCACTGTTTGATAGCATAAATATATGCTGCAATTTTGCGGGATAATTCAGTGCAGTGTTACCAATGGACAAAAAAAAGAGTAGTGATAACTTTTACGCGCATGTTTTAAATTATAAATTCCTTATAATGAATCTTATGAATTACACTTCCTCCTGGCTGACGAATTCAAACATATCTTTAGCAGAGCCGAGTCTTGATGAAAAATTTATCACCATTTGATTACATTTTAACAAAATCAACTTTAAAAGGAGGTTAACGTTTTTAATATAGTATTTTGATCTGGCTTTAGCTACTGGTTGCACAAAATGAGATGTAATGTTTCCATTCTTCAGAAATACCCATCCAGTTACTTACACCTTTTTAAGGTCTTTCAAAGTTGAAGGAATAAAATGTTGCCTGTTTGGCCCTCTAATGTAGTAATACATTTCGGAATTGTATCTGAAAGGAAAAAACAGGCCACATCTGTTTTCATCTGTCTGTTTGAAGACGCTTATAGAGGGGTAGCAAATGTTGCCTTCTCAGAAGATAGCACTTATAATGTTTTTCATATAGTTTTAGTTCTTTATTTAATATCTTATAATTTGTTGACAGATTTAAAGACTTAGCCATACTTAACTGTGTTGGATTATCAATTTTAGGGATCATCTTATTGAAACATTTCATCAAAGAATTTGTCAGTTTGTTTCTCTGAATTTTAAATTCTGACTTCAATATTTTCATTCATTTGAAGTTTTGAGTTCTTAAGCCTATTGATATAACTCAGAAATATTAATTCCGTACAAATTTCATTTAATAGTGTATTCGAATTGCTCTATGGCCATTCCGAAGTTCTAAATACACTTCACCTTCACCAATTAAAGTTTTATCAAATTTCTTAAAGGACAAGACTTTGATTAAAGTGAAAGTCACAAAAACAAATTGTCATAAACAGTTTGACCATAAACAATATATTATTTAAAAGTTAAAGTTTAGACTTATAGTAATAGCTAACATAAGAAAAATCCTTAAGATTTTTTAGTTTCAATGTATTGTATATGTATTATATATGTTTCATAGTCTTGCATTACTTTGTAAATAATTAAGTTATATATTTATTTCCCATCAAACTGCAATATTTTACCATAACCCGAATTATAGAAAGAAACATCTACTACGCTATTTGATGAAAGAAATTGTTATTTTAAAACATTCATACTAACATTTATAGTCAAAAAGAAAGTTTCAGAAACAGTATTGCACTTAATATACAAGATTTGCTAGATTCAATTCAACTACCAACCTTTCAAATAGGGGCAAAGTTTTCAGCAAAGTACTTTCTTCATGCAAGTATTTCAGATACCTTCCTGTTCTTAAAGGGATATAAGACAACACGTTAGGCAGATAAATCAACATAAACCTATATATTGAGCTATAAAAATTTTCTCAAATGCCATGATATTTCCTATAAACAACCATAAACGGAAGAAGAACTAAACAAAGAAACTCTGGAGCCAGGATATCCACAGAGTAACGATAACCTGCGAACTATGAGAATAAAAGGCCATTTATTCTCAAAATATTCTACCTCGTGCCCGCTTACTTTTGTTGTTTTTGCTACTTTATTGCAGTGACTATTTCCCCCTCTTAATACCTTTGAGAGAAGGCGGCCTATTATCCTAGGTGATTTAAGAAAATAACATTGCAGGCTTTTCCATCGCACCAAATCATTGCACACCCCTCTCGCAAAAGAAGACGATAAAACCTGCGTAATATTATTCGTTCATGCCGAAACCTAAATAGGTACACGGACTCCTATCTAAATCCCTTTTGGCGAGGAACTACTCCTAACATGAGAAATTGAACCCTTCCGTCGTCGTAAAAGCGTAGTAAACGAATTAGCCGAAAATGGGCCAATTAATTCTTATTTAGGTGTGAAAGCCATGCTTTTCCCGAGCAGCTTCGACTCGGGATAACTATTGGCAAAAGCCAGCGAAATGAAAAGAACCATTGACAAGTCGCTTTCAGTGAAGGTGTGGAATTATCTCCTTCTTCAAGAAAAAGATTTTGTTCAATTGCTTATCTAATCCGAAAAAAAAATTAAGTGTTAAATATCTGTTCATTTGAGTAAATGGATACTGTTTTTGTTTTCTAAACTTTTTAATTTGTTTCCGTAATTTAGTGAAAAAATTAATCGATTCGCAACATTGTTGTTATTTTATTTGGAATGAAACTGAAATGAACAGCCCGTCATTGAACATTGCAGTTAGGCAAAAAAAAAAAGCACATGTATAATAGTTTTTATAATAAGAAATAAGTTTCTCAAGAAATAAGTTTTGTTCAATTGCTTATCTAATCCAAAAAAATGTATAGGCTCAATATATGTTCATTTGAGTAAATGTGATACTATTTGTTTCCTAAATTTTTAATTTGTTTCTTAATTTAATGAAAAATAAGGTTGATTCGCAATATTCTGGATATTTTATTTGTAATAAATTTGAATTGAACAACCATAATAGAACATCACAGTAAGGCAAAAAGACACCTGAATAATTGTTTTAATAATAATGACTTTGATTGATTAATGGGTAAAAGTCTCTGGTAATATGGATCTTCTTAATATTATGTATTAAATTACGTTTTGTATAATATAATTTGAATAATTTGATGCTATCTATTATTTCTGAAATATGATTCTTTTAATATTGAAATTATATTTGCTTAAATAAATTATTGGTAACCAGTTATATTTTTATGAATCCAGTTTTAATTTAATTAGGACTAGGTGTACGTTTTATTAGAGCAAAGGAGTCAGGAATCACTTGGGTATGTGAATAAATTTTTCTCTTCAATGACTAATGATAACATGAGGGTTATTTAACAATGTGATATAATACACATTTTTGTGACATAAAGATAAAAAAATTAGTATCGTGTAAAATGCCCTGGTCGATTTTCTTATTAAAAACTTCAAGCAAAATTATTTATAACTTAATATTTAACTCCAAAAAATAGGAGAAATTACTTTCCACATCACAAATTTTTTTATCATACAGTATTTTCACTTTATTAATATTCAAAGGAATTTTTAATGTTTCTGCATCTATGCATTTTTAAATATTCAAAATCGTACATTTGAAAATATATTAAAATTTTAAAGTTCGTTATATTTATAAATATCTATGCCAATATAATAAAAGTAAAAAAAATTATATTTTTTATGAAGAAATTATTTCACATTTTTTGAATACATGCTAATAAATAACAATTCATAAAAAAAAATTTTTTTTTTTTTTTTGTAAATTCTGAATTTAAATTCATGTTAGTGAAACACAAAATTTCATAAAGTCATGTTTACTCATGAAATTATATGTTCCTAATTGAAATAATTGTTGTATTGTAAGCAACCTCATTAATTGTATTGTAAATTGGCTTTCTAAAACCTCTTCTTATAAGGGTAAAATTTATTTCGCAATTCACACAATAGGAATAGATTTGTAATATATATATACAGGGGGTTATCAAAATAACGGAAACACCATAGATTTATAAGGAATCCTTTATTAGTATGGTGTAGGACCGCCTTTGGCATGTAATACAGCTTGGATTCGCCTAGGAAACGATTCATAAAAGTGCTGAATAGTATTTAGAGGAATATTGTACCATTCTTCATGGAGATATTGTGAAATTTCTAGGAAAGATACCAGAGGAGGATATCGATTACGTATTGTTAAATGCGGCCTCAATGATATTGAGTTCGGGTGACTATGCAGGTCAAGGTAGATGTTTAACTTCCTGCTCGTGTTCATCAAACTCTGATTGGACAAGTCCCGCTACATGACTGGGTGCATTATCATTCTGGATAATTCCATCTCCTGCAGGAAACAAAGTTTACATCACAGGATGGACCTGTCAGCTAAAGTTTTTCTATACTTCTCCCCAGTGATCCTTCCATTCAGGGTCACGATTGGTCCAACAAAAACCACGACACGGCTGACCATATCCTGACAGATCCACCTCCATGCTTGACTATTGGAAGAAGACAATCACGATCATACGTTTGTGCAGGTGTTCTCCAAGCGTACACCCGTCCTGTTGTAGGGAAAAGTGTGAAAGACGATTCGTTAGACCATATTACTTTCTTTCACTTATCACTCGACCAGGTTTTGTGAGTGGAGCACCACTGTAGACGACGTTTTTCATTAACATCTGTTACAGATGGCTTGGGAATTGCTGCTCTGACGTAAATGTCCTGTTTATGAAGATGCCTTCTAACTGTAATGAAGGACACTGGAGAATCCAGATGCTGATTGAGCTCTGCGGTCACTTTTGCTGCAGTTGTTCACTTTTGAGACATCACAATCCACTTCAATACCCGTCGGTCTCTTTCTCTTAGTTTCTCTTTCCGTCCACACTTTTGCTTTGCTGAGCTTGTCTTGCTCAGCAAAGCAAGACAAGCTCAGACAGCTCTTTGCTCTGTGTGTATGCTGTCATGACTTTAGACACCGTACCTCTATAAACGCGTACAAGTTGGGATGCTCCTACAATTTGGCCTCTGAAAATCTTAAAGGTCCGACATTTGATGCGTTTGAAATAAATCCAAGACCTACAGAACTTCAATAAAGCTACCACATACATTCTATTTAAAAAAAAACTGGTAGCTATTATCATATTTTAATGCTTACGAAGCGCATTCAGAAATGTCACTTTTATTCAGAGGTGTTTCCATTATTTTGATAAGCCCTTGTATATATATAATAAATTTTTATGCATTATTAAAAACTATTTTTTAAAAATATATTATCAACATATATAAAATTTTTTTTGGCTGTTTCTTACTGTTTTGAGTTTCGAGTCCAATTGTACTATTCCTGCCTTAAAATTAAGATGCCTGAATGCCATTGTTTTTATGTAAGGCACGTACTGCAAAGCAAATTTATGGCAGGCTGCATGCTAAGGTTGGAAATCGCCATTTAACTATTTTATGGTTTTATGTTTTCTGTGAAACAATTCTGTCAAGATATATGATGACGACTTTGTTAGAACCGAAAATAAAAAGAAAATTGTTTGTTATGAATAATTTTCAGAAATAGTTTCTTAAAACTCTAATATGCATTCTAATATGCTTTCAGCATGACGAAACATATATGTATTTTAAACACAGGCTATGATTTTTGCTTTTTAGAGCTTTTTGTTTAACTAGAGACACTAAGTATAGTTAAGTTACTAAGTTAAGTTAATATAGTGTAAGTTATTATAGTTATAAGTTAAGGGATAACGTTCAAATTTCACAATTATATGTTGATATGAAGAACAGAACATTGTATATTTATTTACAGTTTTCTTTGTAGACATTTTAGACAAAATAATTAATTAATGAGACTAAAATGAATTAATATTTAAGAAATGGAAAAAAATATTTGCCGATTAAGAAAATAAAAACATAATCACATTTCTATTTAACTTTATTCAAATGATTTGATAGCATTGTTGAAATGTACCTTTTATATCAATTTTCTATCCTAAAGTATATACATTATAAGAAATAAATGAGTCCATTTAATAAATATTTCATAAAATTTTTAAGATGTAATATTTTATTAAAGGGCACCTGTAGAAAATAATAAGCACATAATAATACACCTAGAAAATAATAACAACTAGATATTAATAAACACCTAGATAATAACATCTAAAACAATTATTTTCACCCGTTATCTATACAAAAATGTATCAAAAAATTCTACCTAAATCATTCATAAATTAATGATTTACACCTTTTAACTCTTTTCTTAGAATGTTTTGCTTGCTGGCAAAGCAATACCATATTCACGTATTATATTCAAATGCAGAATAATAATCCTTAAAAATCTTACTAACATAACGTATAGTGGAAGTAAATGAATTCTGACCCACTAAAATGTGTTTGGTTGGCCTTTTTAGAGGGAATGGTTTAACTTTTTACTGATGTCATGCATTAGTATAACTGTATTGAAAAACTGGTAGTCTCGTCTGTTACATATGTCTGTTATTCTATCTGTTAACTGTTAAATTTGTCTGTGGAGTACTGAACTTATGTTAAAAAATACCTAACATAAGTATTCTAATAGGAGTTTTGCATTGTTGTTTCTACATGCATTATCTGTTATATCTGCCTGTTATCTCGTCTGTTATCTGTTACATCTGTCTGTTGAATACTGAACTTATGTTAGGAAATACTTAAAAAAAGTTCCGTATTCTAATAGGTGTTTTCTGCATTACTTCTCCAAACCCAAACAAAGGTTATTGTCCTTGAAAACTATTATTTCCACTTATCCCAAAATAAAATTTAAATTAGCTGATTAGTTGGCAAAATTGCTGATAAAGCTAATTCTTCATATTTGGAAAAACAATACTGCACTGATTTTCAATTTATTTCCTACAAAGGTTAATATAATATTCATTACTAAAAATGATGTTTACTCGATATTTTATATTGTATCTAAATCGGTATATTGAAGGTTTCATCAGTTTGCACTTTTCCATATAGCTAGCATAAAGTTGATTGTCTTGTCTGTTATATCTGTTATCTATTATAACTATCTTTTGAATACTGAACTTATGTTAGAAAACATCTAATTTCAGTATTCTAATATCAGTTTTCTGTACTGCTTCTCAAAATACAAATATGAGTGGTGTTTCCCTTAAGAAATTCTTATTTTCACTTATTTCCCTAATAAATTTCAGATTAGCTGGTTAATTGACAAAATACTGTTGAAAATAATTCCTCATATTTGGAAAAGCAATACTGCACTGATTTTTTGTTTGTTTTCTGCAAAGATTAATTCAATAGACTTTAATTAATGTTGATTACTATAAATGATATTTACTTTATGTTTATATTGTATCTAAATCTACATATTGAATGTTTTATCCTTTTGCACTTTTCTATAAAGCTGAATAGGGCTGTAAGCTGTAATATACCTTAAGCAAAAATTAATAAAATAAAGAAAAATATATTGCGACATCCTAGATGTAAAAGATATTTTATGAACAATATCCAATTTTATAATAATGAAGCTTTTGTAACTCGTAACAAGTATTTAAATTTAACACGTTATTCATTAGTTCCTGTCTTACATGAGAGAATAAGCTCTTCCACCATCGTTACAGCGTAGTAAACGAATTAGCTCAAAATGGCCCAATTAATTCTTATTTAGGTGTGAAAGCCGTGCTTTTCCCCAGCAGCTTGGGCTGAGATAATTATTGACAAAAGTAGCAGAATGGGAAGGAATCATTGACAGCCCCTTTTCATTGAGAAACTGAAATTATCTCTCCGAGAGAAGATTAGTTCTTTCAAATCGGTTTTCTAATCTGGAAAATCTAATGCAATCTATCTATTTCAATGAATCAATTACTTCTTTAAAAGCACTTATTGAAAAACTGTTTTGTTTTTGGAACTTTGAAATTGTTTTCCAAGTGAGTTTTCGTCTTTTGAATGGAGGCAATTAATTGTGATCTTTAATTGAATGAAATCATTGTTTCCGAAATAAAGGAATTCGATTTCAATCATATCTGAAAGGTTAATTTGCTAATAATTTATACTCAGTTTGTGCTAGCATAAACAGATGAAGGTTAATTCTGTAAAGTGATGCTTTCAAAATTGTCCCCTGTTTGATTTTTAATCTGTTTTAATTACATTTTTGCACGTAATAAAAAAACAATTCAGTTTATTTGATATAATTATATAATTAATTCAAACCCCATATATGTAGTTATTAGTTTATTAGTTTTAAGCTATAAAAATTGAATTTATTTTATGTAGTAATAATTAATACTTCATTTGTTGCAGTGATATTACCTCACGAAGGTTTTATTTAATTAAAATAATTAATTTTTACGTAGCAAATAAATAGGTTTATTTTAAATTACTATTTATTATACATTATTATATACATTGAATTATCAAGAATAATCTATGAAGTTCAATTAGGAATTCAATTAGGAAACCTATTCACATATGAGTATACAATCTCATATAAAATAAACATGAACATTTCTTACTAAATGTGGTCCTTTCAAATTGCTATCATATGAAAGTGGAGGCAACACACGCTAAATTTAAATAAAGATACGATACAGTACTGATTAGTATGCTTACAAAGCATTACAGTAATACAGGTTATTATATTATGTATAGAATATAAATGTTAAAGCACATTTATCGTACATAAATCCCGTTTTAACGTTGATTTATCTATAAGAGACTTAGTATGATTCGTGTAAAATGAAAAAATGTCTACTATCAAGTATGGTAATAGTATCATGGCAGGAACATGTACTGTCAGCTCAACGATCATTTTTGCAGACTTGGCTGTTTATAAAATTGAGGGAGACATGCTTATAATTTGGTGTTGAAAAAAGATCATGAAATCAGAAGTGAAATTATGATTTTCAGACAAATACCAATACAGTACACCACATAAAGATTGTTGTTTTTACATAGTGCTAAGCTAAGAAAATGCCATTGACAACTTCGATTCGTTATCGTCATATACGCTCATTAACTCGTGGGATATCATTGACTACCCATTACGGAAAATTATTTTCATAATTGTTAACTTTTACTGCCGACGTTTTTTTTCTGACGTGCTATAGCTAGTAGACCTTACTTTAAAGGTTCCCATCATGTTACCTTTCATGAAATTTATACAACATCATTTCGTCTGTGCTGTCCTGATATTCCTCGATACAAGGTGCTGCACTGGCTTATACGTTAACATATATGACACCAAATGAGATTGTCTAGGTATATTGACAGATTTGCAATCCGCCAAACCACAGCTAAATGTTAAAGGGTTTAAACACCATGAAATAGTATATTCGTATTCGCCATCCAAATACAATTCAACTTAATATTCAATCAGATTAGAACTGTTATTGTTCATAAATTTTACTGGTTTGATTTCTATAGGTTATGTATCTAAAGTTTATTAGTTAAATTAAGTCATTAAATCAATCCTTCACACTTCATGTGAAATGCAAATAAGATTCTGTTATTTGTGTTTCTCCCTGGGGTAAAGTTGTTGGTCGCCGGATTTGTATATGTATGCAAAAATACAAACATTATATATATATAATCTTTATACGTTCCTATAAGGACTTATAGTGTAATGGACACATTTCATTGGTTTAAAGAATAATAAATTTTTAATAAGGTATAAAAGATATGTATATTATAAATATGCAGAAATTGTAAGACAGTAAAATTTGCATAATATAAATCTGCAGAATAATGAAAAATCAATTTTATTTAATTTTTTTTTTTCTATGAGTTAAAAGCAAAGAAAATTTTTATTAAATAATCATATTACGTACATATATATGGATAATAATACTCGAATAAATGAATTGAAGACACAGATAAAGTTAGGTGAAAGAGTATTTATAATAATATATATATAAAAATAGGATATTATTTAATAGAAAATAATATTTATAATAATGCAATGGGACATGTAGAGGAAAAGATGTCCTAATTTCTAGAGTTTTTTTTTTTTTTTTTTTTTCTTTTTCATTTTCATAAATATTCATAGTAAACTAGATTCGTATTAGAAAAAAAAAATGTTGAATAACTTTTTTTTAAATTTTATTTTTGATTCAAATTTTCTAACATTCAAGTCAGAAAAGATTTCAAAATTAACTCAAAAATACTTTTTTTCGTACGTGTTCATTTTTACGAAAATCATTTTTTTTTTTTTTCCTTTACTTCATATGATTTTTTTTTTTCTTTTTAGGATTATCTTTAGAATATCTTTTCAAAATCACATTAACAAAATTTATTCTTTCAACCATAAAAAAAATATTTTTTCAGACTTAAATACTTTTCATAGAAATTGAATGTTCGTAATTTTTTTTTAACTAGATGAATTTTGATTTTAGTTAAGATAAGCAGTCATACCTATTTTTTTTTTTGTTTCATAAGAAAAAAAAAATTTTACTTTTAAAATATTTTAAGTAATAATGTAAGTTTTTGCTAGTTAGAATTTAATTTAAAAAATGCTTTGTTTTTACTTCAATAAGATAGGAGTTTTTTGGAATGAGTTTTTTAAGTTTTCAAAAACCAACTTAAATTTATTAAATCAATAGTAGAATTAATTCATAAAATTTCATTTGAATGTTTTACTATTTCAAATACTCTTGAGCTTGTAGGCTTACTTTGGTATATTAAACTCAGTATTACTTATTCGAAATAAAATAGGATGATCAAACACATTTAATAAAATTAGATCAAAATCAGATGTTCATTTAATTTAAATTTATTTCATTAATTAAATAAAAATATATTTGAAATTCATTTTAGTACACTTTTTCAGAAATTCGAGATTTTTCCTTTTATTTTCTGTCATTTTTATATAATAAACAAATGATAAATATACAAAAATATCAAATAAGTTTGAGGAAGTAATAATCTCTAATATTTATCATTTAGTTTAGTGACTCTTAAACGATTTTTGTTTGCGAAAATCTTAGAAATTAAAAAAAAAAATCATTCTAGTGACCCTTTTTCAAATTTAAAAATTTCCAACAGCCCCTCCTCAATTGATGGCGGCTTGATGGCCAATTGTCTGGCCGTTGGTACTACCACAAATCTCAGGTTAGAATCATGGCTGTGGTATAGATGTGTGTTACCAGTTCGGAATCCACGTTAAAGTCTAGGTCCCTTACTAATTAGCCTAAAGTGTACATAAAATGATCGTAGAACGAAAAACAAACAATTGATGTGAAAAAATAATTGAAAACACTAATGTATAAAATCTATATTTTATTATGTAAATGTAATAAGTTATTTTTAAGAAAATTTGTAAATAATCTTATGGCTGATGGATAAATAATGACAAGCACTAAAATGTGAGTAAATCAACTAAAGTAAATACAATATTGTAAAAATATTACAAAAGAAAAAAAAAAATATATTAATGTCAAAAAATTAGAAAAGTTAATTTTAATACGAAAAATATAAAAAATAAAGTTATAAAGGGTCTATTTTCTGAAATTTTTCCAATCTTTTCCTCTTTAAAAATATCATATTTAAATCATTTTTATCGCACAATTTAGCTTTTTGTATTTAAAAGAACAAACAAGACTTAGTGTTTTGCACTTAAAACATTACTAATTTAAATTAAGCGATATAAGCAAAAATGTAATAGAAATAGGCAATTTAAAATCTCCAGATAAAATATAAATATGTATTTTAAAATAATAATAAATTAATTAATTTAAAAAATTATTTAATTTATTAATGCTTTAGTCACAGAAATAAGAAATATCTCAAAATATCAAAACAGAATGTATCGTAATAAGGTTTTCATTTTATTTATTCAATAAGATCTAATACTATATATTTTCAGAAAACTTCAAGAAATAGATTGTATACATAAAATTTCATTACTTTTAAGGCTATTTATTATTTCATATCAAACCACTTACACAACAAATCTGAAACGAGGATATAAAACAGCGCTGATTTATATATTTAAATAATATGTGAAAATAAATTTTTTTAACTGAATGTAAATTAAAGTTGTATTTTTAAAAATATTTTTTTTTACTTTATAACAGCAAGTCTCTTGTTGTCCGAGCTCGCGAGCCAACTGATGAGTTCAAAATCCAGAAAAATCCTAACTGTCCATCTGGCTGTCTGTAAGAGAAAATTATACAAGTTATTGATATCATTATCAACTCTTCTCTTTCCTACAAGTGATGGTTAAACATGATGTCATCAGCAGATACAAACTTACCCCCTCTGCATGCTATCTAAGTCAGTTTTCCACTGAAACGTTTATGTCCATTCGTGAATCTATAAAAGGAGTTGCATAATGGAGACATGGTGATGGAGCGACGGTGAATATTGTTCATTTTTGGGTTGCTTGAGTGTCCATCGCAACAATATATTTTTCCATTGGGTCCGTCACATGTAGGTGTTTATGGCAAAGAGATACCAGATACGAGATACCAAATACCACCAGGGTAAAATTAAAAATCAACTCCTCTTCGAGAAAAACCCTCGTACATGAGTGTCATAAGAATGTCCCTCGTACATGAGTGGTATGATTGTAACCGTCCTGGCGCTGCTTTAATTGAGGCTTTCAGTAGATCCGAACAGAAGGCTCTTGCTAGGCTCCACAGTGGTCATCTTCGTGCTTAACTTCCTGTGTCTTCCTGTTAAGGTTTATCCCCTATTCCCAAAATGTAGCTTGACTCAAGCCACTCCTGCCCATAACTTGACTTGCATTGGTTGCCAGAAACGCCAGATGTGCTCAAGTCCTTTAGACATCCATTGTTGAAAGCAATGCATGTCTCCAGGACTTGAGCATTCATTGCTTGAAAACACAATGTTTTTCATTACTTGAAAACATAAGGTTTCATGGACGTGTCTAGATGTTACTGTCGACCGGTGGGATAAGAAACAACAAAAAAAAGGGTTGGTGTACGATCATTTTAGTGAAAATACTTAAGATTATTTATTATATTTAATTCTAATTTCTAGATATACTAACAAATATAACATAGTTGTAATTAAGACATTCGTAAAGCATTTAAAATTTTAAATGTTTATTAATATATATATATATACTGGCTTAATCAAGAAAATCCAATTTGTATACAGTAGAAAATCTAAATCTTATTTGAATCCTATATTACACTTCTATAAAAATTAAAATGATAAGCCATTCATTGTCGATGTTCCTAAAATAACTCAAAGCATTTAAAACACGAAACGGAAATTCTGGTGATAAAATAAGCCGTCAAATAAAATAAAAATAAAAATTCCAAAATCGATATTAAAAACCTCCCGATAAATAAACTTAAGTACAGAATCAATAAAAAAATATATATAATAAGCCGGTATCATTTTGATTCGTTTTTTATTTTCATCTTGCCCAAAATATAAATAAGCAGTAAAAATAAAAAAGCTGAATAAAAAAATAAATAAATAAATACACATTTATTAAGTCATCATATAGTTGCCTGACGTCTTAAATCGATGAGCCTTATCTGTTTTGTTCAGCAAAAAAAAATTAAATAATCGATGAATGTAATCACTGAAGACTAGATAGAAAAGTTTCTGCTAAGCAAACGTGAAAACCTAAAATATAATAAAAAGCTTTTTTGAAGAAGACGAAGGAATTTTTATCGATTGACAAACAAAGATGGTTTTTATCGAGAGTTATGCGCGTGATTTTCTCTTGCATGAAATCGCTACGTTATCATATAAAATTTTTATACATCAGTTACATTTTTGTGGGATCAACTGTCGCTAGCAGATGCTTCAGGTTTTTCCTCCAAAATTAAGACAAAAACACATTTTCTTTCATTATTTTTACACTTATATTCGCCGAATTAAGTTCTAGTCGAACAATATCGTGCTATGTTTATCATTATATTAAATTTTCTTTGTTTGATTTTATAATTTTTTTCCAAAAATGGCTGATATCCATGGAAGTATTTATTATGCGAATACAATGTCACTTATGCACGTACAGTTTAATAAAAGGAGTTTCAGAGTTATTAATATCTTTTTTTATAAAAGAAAAATTTTTCAGGACGTTATTATAAAAATATTTTTCCATGTTCAGGCTGCACGTTAGAAGACACTAAGAATACATATAAATATTAAAAATCATTGGCGCAAATTTTTTCAATGCCAGCAGCGTACTACTGTGTCCAAAACGTAAGACCAATTTTCAAATTAAAATTCCCAGGTTCTATGGAATTTATTTATTTTTTGACGTCAAAATATTCATTAGTGTTTGAGTTAAATATAAATAAATATCAAACAGGAACATTTAAGTTCATTAAATAGGAATATTTTAGTCATAATTTCTACTGAATATATCTGCTTACTAAAACACGAACATGGTACGAATGCCATTAGCAAAATAAAAAAGTTTTTTTTAAGTACTAGCTGTACACTTAACCACTGCTACAAGCCTTAGTTAAATGTTTTCTCAAGTTTTTAGAAGAAGAAACTTTATTTATTTCAAATTCTTATTATTGCCAATGTTATGTTAAACATCAAGCTGTGTTTGGTCTCTTTTTTGGTAAATCAATTAAAATTTCAAAGAACTTTGTCAAAAATACATTTTTGCGTTTTTGAAAATCTAGAACATACTATTTATTTCTGATTAATCCAATTATGACATCGTAAAATTTATGCCAATATTAATAATTTAAAAATAAAATTACTATAGATACAATCATTCACAACTGTGTGTAAAAATATGTTCGTCCTTGTATGTTGAAATTAAAAATTATGTTTACATTTTCATAATGCTCACATTCAATCAAAAATATTTGAAAGCATAGTGGTTACAAACATATGGTTGTTAATGTATTAAAAATGTTTGTCTCATTTTTAGTTTTGGAAATATTTTACATAAAATTGAAAAAGAAATCATTAGCTAATGAATAAATGTCACAATGCATATGATTTATTAAGACATCTTTCATTATTTATAATTTGAAACTTGCTTAATAGTAATTATTTAAAAACATCGTAAATAACATAATGATCTCATTAATGCTTCTTAAATTTAAGTTTAATTTGCATTAATTTAAAGAAAAAGTTTCTTTAGAATAAAATGAGCGATATTTCTTTAAAATAATTCTTTGAATTTATGGTACGGTATTATTTTAATTTCAAAATAATTTTATAAAAATCGCAATGTGAAAAAAGAACAAAATAAAGATAAAATATAAATGACATTTCTCAAGTAATTTATAATTAAATTTAAAAAATGTAATTAAAATTCATTTGTATTTCATTAAAGGAAACTTGATTAAGACAATACAAACATTAAAATAAATTGAAATAAAATATTTTAATTTGGATTAAAAAATCTATTTCCCAATTGATCTCGATTTGTACTCAATTAAATACAAATAAATATCAAAGAGGAAGATTTAGGTTCATTATTATGGATATAAAAGGAATACTTTTAGTGTCTCATTTAATTTCTGCATTTATGCGTGAATTTCCAAACAATCATCTTCATTTGATGATGATTACTCAAACATGTATTCCTTATTGAACACATATCACTTCAGCAAATAATCATTACCTTAAATACTTGGAGTTTTATTTTAATTAAATTTAAGTTTATTTGCATTAATTTAGATTTCTCAAAATACTTTTTTTAAATTTGTCCTTGAGAAAAGGTTTTAATGAAGTTAAGTCTTTTAATAACACTTGATTCAAAAGCAACATCTTTTTAAAGTTATGTATTTATCTCCAATTAGTGAAAAGGAATCAAAAGATAAGTAATTTCAGAAATTTTGTGCAAAAGTGGTATACATCAATATATTTGAATGAAACCTAGAGTGGAATAATTTATTATTATTGAAATAATTTCAATACAAAGGAAATTCTACATTTTGTCCTTATAGATATAGTTATGGTTGCACTGTCACAAACTTATACCATAAGCTACGTTTGAAATATATTAAATAACCATAATGTGGTTTGCTTGTCTATCCAAGTTTCTTTAAAAAAAACTATGGTTTTGTAATAAATTCGAAAAAAATCTAAACGGTAATTTTTCAATTAAAATCCTTCTATTGCATCGTAATATACTTCTAACCTGGCATCATCTAGTGACATGATTAAGCTAAGCTGATGTCATATGGCATAGCATAAAATAAGCTCATTGTTTATATTAAAATATCACGAACTGACGTGGGATTTCAAAAGATATTTTCCTACAATTTTTATCTGTTTGAATAACGAAATGAATTTAATGCTTTTTCGAGCTAATATTCTGATTATTTTTTTTTTACTTTATTTACAGATTTTATTAAAATTCTTTTCTATAATTATTTTAACCAAATTGAAAAAAAAATATATATTTTAACTGATGCTGGCCTATGCCAAACATTATCTGCTGGTATAAAATAAGCTATGTTTAAATTCAATTGTTTTAATTACACTTAGGTTTTATAAAAATAATATAATTTATGCAATAAAATAATCTTTTTACTAATAACATTACTTACATAGAAATAATATTTAAATATTTTTTCCCATGTATTACAAAAATTTGAAGAATTATGTTAATCAAGTAATACATTTAAAAAAAAAACTCAACAGCTTATGTGTACAAAAATGTGCAAACTAATGTTTACAAACATTCATCATCAAAATCATTAAATTAGTAAAATAATTATGTAAAAGCTTCTTATATATATAAGATATTCTATATATATCTATGCATGTATTTGTGTGTGTATCTTTTTATTCTTCAAGATATTTGAAGGTATCGAATATAATTTCATTATACTTTAAGGATATATAACATCAGAAATTGTTTGAATTCCTTCCATTCATTTAAATATCTTTTGTCCATGTATTACAAAACTTGAGTTATGATAATCAATTAATAAATTTAAAAAAAACACCAGTTTATGTGTATAAAAATATAGGGAACTAATATTTACATACAGGCAGTATCAAAACTATTCAATTAGTAAAATAATTATGTAAAAGCTTCTTATATAAATATATATATTTATGTGTGTATTCTTTTTTCACGATATTTGAAGGTAGCGGATATCATTTAATTGTTCTTTAAGCTGATATATAACATTAGAAATTGTCTGAATTCTTGTAATTTCTGATTATCAGAAACACTTTCATGGGAGAAACCAACCTCCTATGCATTAAACAACCACCTTCCTTTGCACCCAACCACTAAAACACTTCCATATCTCCTCATACATACTTTTATATACCCAACTGTCCATAAATATATTCACAAACACCTCCACGCACCTTGAGGGCACAGAAGGTAAACCCCTTGTTTCCCGAAAACTGCAGTTCATGAAACACTGCCCCGGGCCAATCTGCGAGACAAAATACCAGGTAGATGATGCGATAAACTCACTGTTTATTTGCCTGTAAACGAAAAGAGTTCAAGAAAGAAAGCCTGACCTTGTTATTGCGAGCATGGGGTGTTTCGATCTGTTCTTCCTAGACTCGCCGACGGGAAATAGAAACACTTCTTCCTCGATATTCAGATGATATTCTATTTCCTGTAGCGGCGGATGGAATTTCCTGGTGCTGCAGTTGTTCATTGTAAATAAGAATAAAGGCACTCTCTCACAATAGTCAGATGCATACTTCGTGACAGACTATTGATTTTTGTAGTTTTTTTTCACTGAAACGTGTTTCAAGATATTCTGGAGTAGTAAATAAGCATGTTTTTAGATGGTAAAAATTCAGTTACAATTTTTTTTTTAGAACTTAAAAAGTTAGAAAAAGTTAGTTGAAATTATGTAAATATGTATTTCCAATTACTTATTTTGAATGTCTAGCTTATGGTAACTATTAATATTCCTAATAATTTTTAGAATCGTTAAGTATATATTATTATCGTTAAAATACTAGATTAGCTATAGTTATGAAATTTTTTTGTATTTAAAATGCATAACTGTATATATAATTATTATGTACATATATATAACTGTTTTGTACACATAATTAAATTTCATTAATAATACGTGTGCTTCAATTATAATTAATTACATGCATTTGCTGACATATGATAAATTCAAAATGCTTATTAAGCGAACAATTGACCAAATTTAAATTCATGCAGGTGAGAATTGTTGAAAACCATGCCTTTAAGATGATTAAATGCAATGGAAAATTTCCAGAATGTCAGGTATAGATTCGATTCGCACTTTAAAATTTTATAATTTTTCTTTCCCATACGGATGTAAAATTCTGTTGTATGAAAAATATCACCTGATAAAATAATAAAATCAAATACTTCAAAAAGTTAACTTTTACTAGATAAATTTACTAAACTTTTACGTGGTTCTTTACTGATTAAAACTGAAACAGAAAGAATCGCAATTGAAAACAAAATTAATCCTAATAAGATAAACTTTTACAGAAAATCATATATTAATGTTGTATTTCTAGTTTATTTCTAAATTCTTCTTAATATATGAAGATCATTCATATGAGAAACTCGTGAGCATTTTTTCTATTTGATTTCAAACACGTTTAAAACAAGTTCTATTCAAAATGCTTCAAGTTTTCTACAAAATATTTTCGAACATTCCTCTATTCATAAACTAGAAACCATTTTTGTGGCTATTTTATCCCTACTCACTTGGCGATTTTAATATTTTTGCCCTTCAACAGCTTTCAATTTCCTCCAGCATAACAACACTATGTTTTTGGCAAGAATAAGTCTTAAAATGTTGCTGCAGCATAATTGACTAATTTAATTTATAAGTTAGTCAATTACGTCTTTGGCAACATTTTCGAATTTTCTATTCTCATACGCTTGTTGCTGTGGTAAATATGCATCATCAGATTACATTGAACATTTATTTCAATTGATTTTGCCCAATTAACAGTCATAGTTTTTTTTTTTTTTTTTTTTTTTTGCAAAATATTATGCTACTTATAGTGTCATTAATATATTTATATACTTATGTGACTTCAACTTCATCACCAAGTTTCTTCTACTAAAAAACAATCTCTTGTTTCTCAATTCGTCTGTCACCTGTTGGATATTTCTTAGCACAAACTTACTACAAACAATATTGTCAACTTACTCGACAGTAGTACAAAAGTTTGACATTTGACTAATCCCCGTAACTTGAAACAACGTCCATGCACTTAGCCATCCCCTATGTGTTCAACTTTAACATTGTTACTTTATCCCCCAAACTTTTAAAATATACCATACGTTTTGATAAATAACCTTACAATTAATTTTACTTGGAAATATAGTACTTTTTTTAAACTCTACTTGACAGGAACATTTACTAACCTAAATACGTGTAAATCTTCCTTTTCAGATTTCCTCTGCACTATTTTCCAACAAGTCAGAAAATTTATGGTAACAAAATACAGAAAAAAAAATAAACTGCACTTATATCATATCACCGAAAAATACTTAAAAACTACCATTTCCTTTATCAACTTTTTCAGACATTCAAAATTTATATACCCTGATAGTCGATGAAATCTGAACAAAACAGCATTTCACTGAAGCTACCCCCATCTGCTATTCCCCCGCTCAATTTTTTGGCACCCGTTGCCATTCACAGCAAAGTAAAAGCGAACTGTCCCTAAGGCAGGGTTTGGACAAAATTTCTCTATAAACGTTTAAGGGAAAAGGCCGATACAATTTATCACGGGACACCCTTTCAATAAATACCTGAAAGGGGGTTGACACTGAAGGATTCGGGACCAGGTTGTGATATGAATGGAGGTGACAAATATTCCTTGAAAGAGATTAAATTCGTGAACTTCTACAAGGGAACCCAATAAAAGTTTGGGATGAAGGAAGAAAAAAAATTGAAATATAAAGTTTTGTTCGGATCGAAGAAGGTGGTAACAAAAAAAAATTTCGCCCATACATCATGAAAATAATATTTTCTTCCAAATAGTTTATATCTATGAAATATTTCAGAATTTTTGTTCTGAAAGGTTTTAAACTTTATAAAATTTCAGGATATTCGGGTTTTTTTTAATTATTATAATGCATTACTCTTTTAAGCTTATATATATCCAATACTGTCTTACTATTAACTTAGTGATATTCAATTTTTATAACACGACTTAGTGATATTTCATTTTAATATTGTAAGATGCTTGTTCAGTTATGTTGGTGGCATATGTTTTGAAAAGAAAATAGGCTCATTGGCGAAATTTTGTTAGGTTTGGTTTGGTTTGTCGCTCTACGGTCATTTTGCGCAAACTGTAGGCCAATTAGTCCGAGACCTACTGACACATATATTTAATAATTCTGTCTAAAGTTGTTTGATGATGTTGTTCTGAGAACATGAAGTCGCTAAACTGAATCTTTCTCAGTCGAGCCTTCAGACGTCTCAAAAACATAAACCTTTCATGTACTGTGAAATCGTGATATACATCTTATGTGAGACATTGGTGATCACAGTGTGCCAGGAATAGTTTAAATGTATCATGTACGATATCCCAATAAGTAAGATTGGTTTGTTTGTCGTTCTATGGTCATTTTTTAACACCTTAGACTATTAAAAACTACAGTTTACCGTGGATTCCGAACCACTAAGAAACATCCATGCCACTGCCCGGGCAGAATGTATATTAAGGTCTTTATTTAACGTTTGCTGTTTCATATTAGCAATATGACACTCAAATAAAATATCAGGAGTTTTAAACGTTTTAAGTTTCTTCTGAAAACTACCCTGTTTAACTATGTCTTCCGAAATCACATTGGGGCAATGATCACCATAGAAAAAGAAGTGATGATTTCAACATGTTAACTTGCAATGTGATTAGAGCACACATATTGAAAGAAATCAAATTTTACCAGAGAAGAATTTAAAATACCATCTCGTATTGGAAGATGTTTATGTATAACAATTTTGTTGGATTCCTTGCTGTCATATTTATAAAGCAATCCTAACGTTTCTTAGGCAAAGTTAGGAAACTGATGGTTATAATATTAATGAATTGTTACTTTTTGTTAATATTAATGTTGTGTTAATATTAATGTTTAATATTAATGTGTTATATGTGTTATAATATTAATGTTTTAATAATGAATTAATTTAATGAATTGTTAATATTAATGTGTTATAATTATTAATGTGTTATAACATTAATGTTTTGTTAATGTTAATGTTAATATTAATGTTAATATTAATGTTACTTTTTGTCTTGGTTTTATAATCTAGTTATATAAGTAATAAAAAGTCATTAAAACCCCATTTTCCTGTTATATTTCTTAAATGTGTGCAAGATATTTTTTAAAAAAACTATATGTCTAATAAACATTACAATAATATATGATAATTACATACAAATATCTATAATTAAAAGTCTGAAATCAAATATTTTAAAAGAAGAAAAATAATTATGTATTTTTAAATTTATCGATTTTAATAAAATTTTAAACAGAGAGAAAAAAATATAGGATAAAACTAAGAGTTAATAAGATTATCCTTATTGTTATGCATGCCAATGATTAATTGTAACCATAATTTTATTTTGTACATCTGAATACAATTTTAGATTTCGTATTCATAATAAACATAAAATAATATTTTGACTAATAGAAAAATGTTTAAATATTTTATATGCGCTATTTTTATACACATGTTAATTCTGAAATATGTTTACATGCCACCCTGCATAATTCGAGTATAATGAAGCTAAGTACTTTGTAAACACACTCATTATGTATATTAGTAGTAGTCAAATTTCTAACAGTTGTGGTCATGATACCAGTCAAAACACCATTTATTATTCATGTGATTTTGATATCATGCAAAGCTGCTTACACTCTGTGGTGAACCTTGCTGATAATATTAGTCGGTTATATACATATTAAGTATCAAGACATGTTTTACAAGACTTTCTTATTATAGCGTTTATTGTCATATACGACATATGCTACGTAATATATTTTAGAATAATGTGTATTACTTTATAAGTTTATTGATAGAAAAAAATCAATTAAACAATGATTTAAAGTTAAATTAATGCTAACTAATTTTATATATTTTAAAAATATTTAATATTTTAAAAGCACAAAATATTGTAACAATATTTACCATAGAAAACAGTCACATTATAATATCATAAAATAATTTTTATTGACTAATTTCTTCAGAATATACTAATGCAATAAGTCAAGCTAAGGTACATAGTTTTAAACGCTTTTGTATAAGCAATTTAATTCTGTTTTCAAAGAATCATTGATTACCTTTTTTACTGTAAAAAATTTTTAAATGCATTTTTATTTTGTAGATTTTTCCATTGATATATCATTTATAATTGGTAGTTTTATATCATAAATACCACATATAATTATATTTGATATATATATAATTTATAATTGAATAAATATTAGGAAAATTATATTTTAATTTATGTATCATATGATTTATATCCAACAACTGATTTTATTGAATTACATAAGAAAAAAAATAGGTTATTAACAGAGATTCAATATGTTATTATGGAGCATTTTATTATCAAAATTTATTTCACATATTTATTTTTATTTTTATTTTATGTTCACATTTTTTCTTTCATTACTTACTTTAAATTTGAAGCATTATTTATTTACAATTCACAGTAATGAAATGATGTTAATGTAATCAATTACAATTTTCATACATATTAAGTTTCATTACCATTTCTTACTCAAGTCACTTGCTTACGATAACGGCTCTATATGCATATATAATCAACAGATAAACACAGTGTCCATGGAAATAACTACCTATCTAAGATACCACAATCCAGGAGATAAATTATACTTGTTTAAAATAATGTATTTTTTTGTCCTGAATTTATAAAATAGTTCATTATGTAGGATGATCCAGTGGGAAATACCTGTATTGGTACAGATAAATTATAAAACAGTACATTCATTAATTAAATCCATTTACCCTTATTAGTTATTATTCAGTAATTAAATTCATTAATTAAATCTAGAACGTCACCAATCATGAACACTATGGCGTAAAATTATATTTAAGAGATATATCATAAAATGTGAAATAAATTTTATAAAAATATAACAATGACTCTATTTTAATGTATTCGATTTAATGTATTTTATTAAAAAAATAACAATAATTTAATGTATTAGATGAGTGTCACCATCCAATATAGCACACGTAATATCATCTTTTGTAGAATTCTATATACTTATGCATCCAAGAAATTATTATTTCAATCTGTTTTCTAATTGTTACTATGTAATCACAATTCTTATCTCTAATGATCCATCCACAATTGTTTCAAAAATGCAAAGGCTACTTTGTTGAAATATCTCTCCGGGTAATCGGACGAGATAAATAAGTTTTATGAGTGACACGATACGGCAGAGCAGGATTGAATGAATTTATTCAGTGAGTGTTAAATTAATTCGCTCTATGATAAGACAGCATATCTCTGATAAGAACTATCTATCTGTGATTCCACAACCTAGGAAATAAATTGTGCTTGTTTTAATTAATGTATTCTTTTGTCATGAATTTATAAAATAGTTAATTACGTAGGATGATCTAATTGGTAAATACATATATTTGTACACTTAAATTATAAAACGCTACATTAATTAAATAAATTATGTTGTGTATGTACGTCACTAATCATAAAGACTTTGGTGTAAAATTGCATTTAAGAGAAATATCATAAAACGAGAAATACATTTTATAAAAATATATTCATGATGCTAATTTAATGCATGTTGATTTATTGTTTTTTATAAAAAATATAATAATAATATTGCTTTAATGTATTAGATAACTGTCCCCATTCAATCTGATACACGTAATACCATCTTTTTAGAATTACTACATATTTACTATATAGTACTATATATTTATACATCCAAGAATTTGCTACTGTAATCTGTTTAGTAATTGTTACTATTCAATCAGAATTCTTATCTCTAATGAACCATCCGCAATTGTTGCAAAAATGCACTGGCTACGTTGTCCGTCCGGGTAATCGGACCAGAGAAATAAGTTTTATGAGTGACACGATACGACGGAGCAGGATTGAGTGAATTTATTCAGTGAGTGTTAAATTAATTCGCTCTATGATAAGACAACATTCTTGAACCGTGAACTCTTCCCTTTTATCGCCAGCATAGCATTTTAAACCCACCACGGGGGATTGAAGGATGACCAGGGAAATATCTCATTCCTGATAATCATTAACAATTTTTCGCTCGTTGAGTTAATCGTGTGGCCGAAACATCATTCATTTCCTCCCCTTTTCTGGAAAAATCCATTACCGTGAGGAAAGAAGGGATCCCGTGCACGAATTTTTGTCATTAGATGAAGGTTTTAATCTTTTTGGGGAGAGGGGTGAAATTGTCGAGGAGGATTTTAGAGTTGAATGTGAGATGAAGGATGAGAGGGGTCTGGTTAATTATTGAAGCTAATTTTTGAGATTCAGAGACTGGGATAAAAATAGTTTTAGTTTGGTGTTGATGTAAGGAGATTCAACGTGCTTGTAATAAGTGCTTGTTTGTACGCTGTACTACGACTATTTTTGGTGCTGAACTTCAGCCTAATTTTGTAAAGGATTCTGTGCATGAAATTTTGTCTTTAGATGTTTTAATCTTTTTGGGGAAGGGTAAAGTTGTGGAGAAGGAATTTAGAGTTGAATGTACGATGAATAATGAAATGATTTGGTTAATTATTGAAGCCAATTTTTAAGATTCAAAGACTCGGATAAAAATAGTTTTAGCTTGGTGTTGATGTAAGGAGATTCTACGTGATTGTAATAAGTGCTTGTTTGTAAGTTGTTCTATGTAGGATATCTCAGAGAAATTTGTACTGCTAATCGTCAACCTAATTTTGTATAGGATCTTGTGCATGAAATTTTGTCTTTAAATGTTTTAATCTTTTTGGGGAAGGATAAATTTGTCGAGAGGGACTGCAGAATAAAATGATTTGGTAAATTATTGAAGTTAATCATTGAGAATGAAGAGAATAAGTTAAATTAGTTTTAGTTTGGGGTTCATATAATGAGATACATCGTGCTTGTAATAAGTGCTTGTTTGCATGCAGTTTCATGTTCTCAGTGATATTTTTACTACTAATCTTCAACTTAATTTTGTAAAGGATCCTGTGCATGAAATTTTGTCTTCAGATATTTTTATCTTTTGGGGGAAGGGCAAAGTTGTCGAGAACGATTTTAGAGTTGAAAGTAGGACGAAAAATGAAATGATTTGGCTAGATATTGAAGTTAATGTTTGAGATTCTAGATAATGATCTAAATTATTCTGGTGTAAAAAAAGAAGAAAATGACATACAGTTCTTGTTTATATGACTCATTTAGGATATTTTTGAGAAAATTCTTACTGCTTATCTACATAATTTTAACTTAGAAAACCTGTGAAATATACTATTAGTTGATTAAAACATTTTTTTTTATTAAAGCAGATATCATTAAAACATAAATACAATGAATAAGATAGAAACAAATGACTTCAGTTACACCATCAACTTAAGTCTGGCAATCCAATAACGCTTCCATAAAGAAACAGGAGTCAGTGCAGAACAGGAAGGTGACGCATATCCATTTCTTCCTGGTAATCACACAGGAGACAGAGAGGGTCAGGAGTCAGCTTAATTCAGTGAAGACAATCATGAGCACAGAAAAGCTATTGCAATGCCACCAATGATAATGGTACATTGCGTTCCACTGCAGAACTCTAAGAAACTCACACTGAGAGTCAGAGTGACGGTCGTGTTTGTAGATCATTTTTCCTGTATCAAACGTTGCCCGAAATGCACCACGAAGAGGTAGATTTACGTTGCACTCCTCATTAAAACATTTGTAATCTTGTAAGGTTTGAAGAAAATATACTTCTATATCGATATTCAAATGCTGCAAGTTATAAAAATATATCAAATGAACGAAATAATGGTACTTGTTCATTATTATATCGAATGTTAGAAAATCAGCTGTGTTTATAGTGATTCACATATTTTATATTATTTTTAGGACACTCAAATAAACCATATAAAAACTTTGATTTAAATAATGACACATTTATATAAGTTGCTTGTAAGATATTTAATAAATATTAGAATAAAAAGGATTTTTAGAGTACAGCATTTTAATATTTTTCGTGAGGATGAAAAAAAGTAAAGGAGATTTTAATCTGCAATATTTAGCATTCATTTTATTAAATAGATTTGCATTAAAGTATAATATAAGTTACAAAAATTAAGCAATTGTTTTTCATACAAAAATTTTTTATTACTATTCTGTTATTATAAAAAAGTAAGATTATATAATAATTATAACAAACAAACCTTTTTATACATTTCTAATTAATCACTTATTTAATGTAAGAATTTTAACGTTTTCGCAAAAGCGTGAGCAAGTATATACGTCATTTTTTTTATAATTGAATTATTGAATTATCTTGAAGTATTTTATTTATGCTAAATATAATAGCACTTTTATGCTTGACATAAAAAAAATATAAAATAAAAGTTCTTCGATAGGGTTTTCTATTTGCTTTATGAAATCTTTTAAGACCCACAGAATAAACCTAATTTTATTTGGTATTGTTCAAACAAAGGCAATTGAAAGTTCTGGCTTTCAGAAAAATGCCTTATTAAAGAAGAAATATGCGAAGCGAATAAAAAATAAAGATAATAAGATTATATCCTTCCATACATTTTTTTCTTATATTTCATCTTTTACATAAGAATTTTTTATTTGTGAATAGCAATAAAAAATTGCGAGACAAATTCTCCAAATATTACGTCGCAATGTTGTCTTGGTGTAGACAAATAAAAGTATTGTTGATAAGTGTATTAGCAGATAAATAAAAAGCATGACCGCAATTTTCTTTACTTTAGTTTAAGATTATATTATATTAAATTCAATAACAAAATCATTTAAACGGAAAACAATTTTATTTTGAATTAAAAATTTAAAAAGTCCAATTTATTTAATTCTGAATAAAACTGTTTTGTGATTTTAATGAAAAATAAACAGCAACATTTATTTATGTGAACTAGTATATCTAAAATAATAATGTCACGTTAACTAATTTTTTCGGTACAAAAATAAATATTAATAAAATTAATTAACAGTACGTCTTCTTTATTTTCTTAATATTAAATTTTGGATTAAAATTCACTAGGTTAAAATTAAATTGTTACTATTTAAATCCAAATGACATTTTCAGTTCATTTTATTTGTTATACTTTTTCAATCAGAATGACTTGTTCGGAATATTGCTGTATGTGTCTGGGTCAGTAATGTTGTTTTTCGATACGTAATACATACAATTTTGAGTCATACTATTGGATTATTCAGCATTAAATAAACTTTCTAGTAAAAGCGGATGTTCTATAAGATATAATTTAAATAAGAGATACACGTAATATTAATTTCACGCAATATTAATTTCTAATATGTGCTCTGTCTATTGGTATATTTTGTTCACATATAACTCTTTAGAACACCTTAAACAAGTAGAAACGTAGAATCCCTCAAATATATAGATCTTATTTCTGTATTACTATAAACTTGGATATTCTGCTAACCAAGCAACATGAAACATTAAAGCTGCAATTTGGAGTTATACAGATAATCTATCCATAATGTGGCCATGGTTTCAGAAGTTTAAATTGGGAGATATGAGTTCAGAAAATAAATCCTGCGGAAGATATGCAAGCGTCCTTTGTAATAATGATCTGAAGGGAAAAGTTAATGCTAGCCATATAATAATTATTGTTGATCATAGAGTAAACATTTCGAGACATCTTGCAGCTCTTGGAAAGGTTAAAATAATGGACAAACAGGAATCACACGAATTGACAGATAGGCAGAAATTGTAATACTTGCAGATTTGCACATCATTGTGAATTCATCAGAGAAATATTTTTTTTTTTGGACCATTTCATTACTTATGAAAAGTGGAAGGTATACACTCAAGAGCCAAAACATTATGACCCCCCTACATTTTGCAATGAACTCGCCTGGATGACGTGGAAGGCACGTGATCAGGTGGAAGTGGTATTTAACTGGTATTAAGTGGTGGTATTAATTCATGCCAAGGCGGGTTGAAGCTGCGTTGCGCACCAAAGGTGGGCCAACTCGTTATTGACAGGTGGTCATAATGTTTTGGCTCTTGAGTGTATGATAATCATAAACACTCATCAAAAGCATAATCATAATCATAAATACTTATCAAAAGCAGATCAAAAGCTTGAATACGCACCCTGACGTAGTTTATACTCTAAAGAAGACCATGTTGATGTTTTAGTGGGACAAAAGGAAGTTACCCATTACTGCTTCCTAGGAATGCATCAAACAAATTAATAATATTGTCAACAGATTATTATTATGTATTAGAAATTAGTTTCACCAGAGTCAGTATTGATAAATCGAAAATGCATTATTCTTCTCCATGATAATGCAGGACCTCACGTTTCACAAGTCACACTCGAAGAACTGAACAAACTGAAATCCGTGGTTCTTCCTCATCCAATATATTCACCATACTTGTCTGCAACTGACTACGTCTTCTTTAAACATTTGGAATCGTTTTTAATGAATAAATGTTTTGTCAACCAATACGCTGTCAAAATGGTCTTTACTGAATTAATTGACTCTAAACGACAGGAATTCTTTAAAACTGGCATAAAAATGCTTTGTAATCGATGGCTGAAAATCTTTGATGTAAGTAGAGCATATTTCGATTAATTGTGTTAATTGTGTTTGTGATCTTTCAAAAATAGTGTAGTCAAATGTTCACTTAATGTGGAAAAACCCAATTTTTTTTTAACTTCAATTTCGATTAGAAATTTTTTCATTTATCATTTTATTGGTTTAATATTTAGATGCAAACCATATGAATCTCGACTGTTTTTTTTATTGTAAAGGCATTTTTATTTTTTAAACATTTTGTCTAATATTATAAAATTAATGCTCTTTATATATTGTTTAATTCGAGTGATTTAAATTATATTTGTATAATAAACTCAATCATCTTTATGTATACTTAAATTTTATTATACAACTAAAAACTGAAGTTCTCTATTGGAGATATGTTTTGAAACTACACTCATGTCCATAGATTAAGAATAATGAAGTTCAGGCAAAGAAAGAGACAGAAGCAAAACAAATTTGACTTATTTGTAAAGTCTATTTATTAAACAAAAGGTAAAGAGCAAAAAAGATGCTATATGTTTGACATAATTAATAAAAATTGCGATTTTTACTCCCTGGAGCAAATTTCAAAAAAGAACCTATTTACAAAAAACAGTATAGCATGGTTTGTATGATGGTTAATATGGAATATGTCTCCCGGACGATGCAATACAGGCCTTACAACGCCTAGGCATGCTGAGTATCAAATTATCAATCTGATCTTGGGGAATATTACACCACTCATCATGCAATGCCCTCCGAAGTTCCGGTTGAGAGGTGGGAGGGGGTTGACGGGCTGCAATTCGTCGCCCAAGCATATCCCACACATGCTCTATTGGATTCAAGTCCGGTGAGTATGCTGGCCAATCCATACGGGTGATATCCTGCAATTGAAGGCATTCGTCTACAATGTTTGCACGGTGAGGACGGGTGTTGTCATCCATAAACAGAAATTCAGCACCCATGGCGCCCCGAAACAAACGTACATGTTGTTCCAAAATGACATCCCGATAAATGTGGCCTGTCATCGTTACACTCTGAACATGCAGGTCAGTTCTGGAACCAAGAATAATTCCTGCCCAAACGAGCCATCCTGCACCACCGTAATGGCGTCGTTCAATGGTATTCTCTTGGTGGTAACGGGTACCTGGCGCTCTCCATATGAAAGTCCGGCGAGAATCAGACTGCAAACTAAACCTGGACTCGTCGGAAAACATCACACCAGACCACTGTTGCGGTGTCCACAATGCATGCTCTCTACTCCAGGTTAATCGCAGGCGACAGTGAGTTGCGGTAAGTGGAACACATCTCACAGGCCTACGAGTATATAGACCAATGTTCCCTAAGTGTCTGTACACGGTCTGCTTTGAAACTGCCGTACCGGTAGATGAAAAGAGCTGACGAGACAGGTCTGATGCTGTGCTCCACCTGTTTCTTTTGGCAGTAACTGCTAAATACCGGTCCTCATTCGGCGTTGTAACTCGGGGGCGACCTGTGCTGTAACATCTACTTACATTACCATCATCTTGGAATCGTTGCCAAAGCCTGGAGATGACACTCTGGGCGATTCCAAGTTCCTCGGATTCTTCCAGCTGGGTACGTCCACCTTCCAGTCGTCCGATAATTCTACCACGTAAAAAATCATCCAAATGCTTCCGTTGTGCCATAACTATGCGGTTATTGCACTGAAAGACTTTTAAAGCGCTTGTGAACAATTTTACTTCTTTGCCACCGTTCCTTATATACCCCACTCTTACACTCTCGTCATTGTGACGTGCTATCCGCGCCATCTGGCGGTTTCCTGTAATTTGCATATTCTTCTTCAAGATGTGTGTGATAATTCTACAGGTGAAATTTTTATTTTAGAGTTCAATTTCTGTGTGATTCTGAATTATCCTTAATTTATGGACATGAGTGTATAAAATCGAAATCAAACCAAAAAGGGTAAGGGGGAGAAAACTCATTAAACCATAATGTCTTTTCTCTGGATGTTGAGAAATTTTGTATTAAAGCATGAATTGCTAGTTGCTATGCATATTATTGTATAGTATAGTAAACTATTATCATTTTAATTCGAAGTACATATGTAATCAGATTCCTAGTGTTCAATATTTTAAACATATTATTATCGATTCTCAATTATAAAAAAACTATTTATCTTATAAATATTTACAAATCTCAATATGCATAAAATATAATTCAAACATGCTGATGCAAATAAATTTTTAAAATACTCTAACAACCTGTTTCAGTTCACTTTACAAAAATCGAAGAACTACAATCCCATCTGAAAATGATATTAATATACTAAATATTTAAAGATATGGGCATGCTAGTTAAAGTGTCCTATGGGAATTGTTTATTCATGTAATCCTTTAAAACAATAAATCTAATTAAAAATATGCAATATACTTAAAATGTTGAGTAGGCATAAAGGGATATGGTTATGAAATATTAATATCTCTTTTTCATAATTAAATATTAATATTAATAATCCTATTTACCTCTTTCATGGATGATATGTTACTCATTAAATTTAAGTGAAAAAAGTATTTTTGAAATTTAACTTAAATGATATTAACACAAATTACATAATAATGAAATTAATTTTATGTCATTATGTTAAATGTCTATAAATATAATATATATATATATTTATAGATATATTATTTTACTTTTTTAATTAGTTTCCTAGAAAATTTTTATTTAATAATAGGTTTTGGTTTTTTTATCATTGTTAAGTTTTTAAATACAACTCGAAATTTTTTAATTCATATAAGGAATCTTTTTACTGCTACTTTTCGTAATATTATATAATACTTTTCGTATAATTTTAAAATGATAATTGTCAATAAAAGGTAAAATATATTGTTCTTAACTCCGAAATATACACTATTTTTCATTTTATGTGCAGGAAAAACAAAATACTTTTATCAGTTAAAGAAAGAATTCAATTCACAAATATATTCAGCGCTTTATTTACAGCAGGTTTATAAATATATTCAAATCTGTTTTTTAACGGTGAATACTGATCATATAAGTAGAGATATGAATATTATTTAAACATTTTTTATACATATTATATTTTATTTAATGAACATTATAAATTGCAAACAAAAATGAATTGGGTATAACATAATATATATATTTTTTTTTATAAATTATGTACATTTGATACTAAAAATATTTTAACATAAATTCCTTTAACGTAAATGTATATTAACACATTAGTAAACAATTATACTTCTCAACTATCTCAATATATTATGCACTATGTGTTTTTTCACTTGTTGTCGTTAAATTTCCATTTTTTCCCTTTGGAAAGAAGGTGCCATGGTAAAAGTCGAAAAGCATCTAAATTTTTAAAAAAAAGTCCACCTACTTTATATTCAGTCGAGACACTGCGGAATCTGAAATATACAGCAAATAATACGATTCATATATTATAAGACTGTGAAAAATACAGATATTTTACACTGGAGCCCCAAACAAGAAGAGAATAGAGAAAAGATCTGGTATGAATAAGGCAAAACGTAATATCCCTTAAGTATTGAAACAGAAAGATGAAATCCTGATCTCGGAGCAGGATAGACACCCGGCTTTTTTTCCTTTGTTTTTTCCTTCCTTTCTTTGTTCTAGGTGAATTCGTAAGAAAGATTCAGATAGAGAGGGAGAGACCATGAAAATAATGTTGAATTCTGAATGCTCTCGTATATTTTCGATACTAGAATAGCAGCACGGGATTCGTATCACGCAGTTGAAAGACGTGGAAGATAATTATTTCTTGACTTTTTCTTCTTGGAGAAAAAAGGTCTTAATGATCTTTTACTCCAAAAAGAAAGATTCAATACTTATTCAATATGTAACGGATATATTTGTTTGAATTTAAACATTTGATACGTTTTGTTTATATTTTAAGCTAGATGTCTGTTCACGCATTGTTGCATTAGTTTCTTACAAACGATTCTTTTTTAATGTTTTGCAGTTCAAAAGTCTTTATGCACATCTATGTATAAATAAGATATGCATCTTTACACGTATATCTGTGCATATATTTTGCACACAGGTATATGATATTTTTATGTATTTACTCTTATAGAATTTTGTGTTTTGAATTCGAAAATTTAATCCATTATATTTTTTTCCCAACTGTTTACATTGCACATAAAAACTCGTTAACCTGGACTGCTATGATTTTTATTAATTTTCAAATAATAATTATTAATAAAAGGTAAAAAAATGTTCTTTACTCAGAAATGTACAATATTTTATTATTTTATGTGCAGAAAAAAACCCCGAATACTTTAACTTTTCAAATTGAAGAAATGTGTTGAATATATTTAAGAATTACAAATATATTCAAATCTGTTTTTGATCTATGAATACGAAACACATAAGTAGAAGTTTGAATATTATTTAAAAAATTATCTTTTTTTTTTTTCATATTATGTTTTATTTAATGAAGACTTTTCATATATTGCATACAAAAATTAATTGAATATAATATATGATTTTTCTTTTTGCAATTTCAGAAGAATTCATAATTATTTAATACTAAATATATTTCAACATTAATTTCAATAGCGTAAATGCATATTAACACAATAGCAAACAATCATGCATTTCAACTATCTCAATATATTATGAACTATGTGTTTTTTACTTGCTATCGTTAAATTTGCATTATTTCCCTTTGAAAAGAAGGTGCCATTGTAAAAGTCGAAAAAGCATCTAAATTTAAAAAAGAAAGATCACCTGCTTTCTATTCAGTCGAGACACTGCAGAATTTGAAATACACAGAAAAGAATACGATTCATATATTATAAGAGTGGGAAAAATACAAAGACATTTTACACTGGAGTCGCAAACAAGAAGAGAATAGAGAAAAGATCTCGTATGAATAAGGCAAAACGTAATATCCCTTAAGTATTGAAACAGAAAGATGAAATCCTGATCTCAGAGCAGGATAGACACCCGGTTCTTTTTTGTTTTGTTTTTCCTTTTTTTTCTTCTTTTCTTTTCTTTGTTCTAGGTGAATTCTTAAGAAAGATTCAGATAGATAGATATATTGACACGAAAATAATGTTGAATTCTGAATGCTCTCGTATATTTTCTATACAAAAATAGCAGCACGGGATTCGTATCACGCAGTTGAAAGACATGGAGGATAATTATTTCTTGACTTTTTTCATCTTGTGAAAAAAAAAATCTGAGAGATCTTTTATTCAAAAAAGAAAACTCCAAAGAAAGATTGAATATTTATCCAATATGTAATGATTATATTTGTTTGAATTTAAACATATGATACGTTATGTTTATATTTTAAATTGGATGTCTGTTAGCTTCTTAGGAAAGAATCTTTTATATTTTACAATTTAAAATCTTTATATACATCTATATATAAATAGAAATAAATATTTACAGGTATCTATGCATATATTTTGCACACAGATATATGATATTTTTATGTCTATTATCTTATTGAATTTTATTTTTCAAATTCGAAAATTTAATCCATCATATTTTTTTCTCCCGATTCTTTTGATTGCGCAAAAAAAAACTCGTAAAACTTGACTTTGATTGTATTAATTTTCAAATAATAATTAATAAGAAAAGATAAAAAACGTATCCTTTACTCTGAGAAGTACACTAGTTTTTATTTTATGTGCAGCAAAAAGCCAAATACTTTAAATTTTTCAATTAAATAAATGTATGGAATATATTTAAGAACTACAAATATATTAAAATCTGATTTTGAGCGGTGGATACAGACCACATAGATAGAAGTTTGAATTTTATTTAAAAAACTCTCTTTTTTTTTATTCATATTATATTTTATTCAATGAATATTTTTTCATATATTGTATATAAAAATTAATTGAATGGAACATAACATGATTTTCCTTTTTCTTCTTTTTGTAATTTCAGAAGAATTGATATACATTTGACACTAAAACATAAATATATAAACTACGTAAATCTATATTAACACATTAGGAAACAATCATACTTTTCAACTATCACAATATGTTATGAACTATGTGTTTTCTTACTTATTATCGTTAAATTTCCATTTTCCAATTGGAAAAGAAGGTGCCATGTAAAAGTCGAAGAGCATCTAAATTTAAAAAAGAAAGTGCACCTGCTTTCTATTCAGTCGAAACACTGCAGAATCCGAAATACACAGCAAAGAATACGATTCATATATTATAAGACTGGGAAAAATACAAAGATATTTTACACTGGAGTCCCAAACAAGAAGAGAATAGAGAAAAGATCTCGTATGAATAAGGCAAAACGTAATATCCCTTAAGTATTGAAACAGAAAGATGAAATCCTGATCTCGGAGCAGGATAGACACCCGGGTTTTTTTCTTTCTTTGTTCTAGGTGAATTCTTAAGAAAGATTCAGATAGAGAGAGAGACACCATGAAAATAATGTTGAATTCTGAATGCTCTCTTATATTTTCTATACGAGAATAGCAGCCCGGGATTCGTATCACGCAGTTGAAAGACATGGAAGATAATTATTTCTTGACTTTTTCTACTTGTGAAAAAAAAAAGCCTTAGGATATCTTTTATTCCAAAAAGAAAACTCCAAAGAAAGCTTCAATATTTATTCAATATGTAATGGATATATTTGTTTGATTTTAAACATTTGATACGTTATGTTTATATTTTAAACTAGATGTCAATTCTCGCATTTTTGAATTAGCTTCTTACGAACGGTTGTTTTAATACTATACTGTTTAAAATATTTATACACATATATGTATAAATAGATATAAATCTTTACAGGTATCAATGCACATGTTTTGGACACAGATATATGATATTTTTATGTGTTTTGTCTTATAGAATTTTATGAGTCGAATTCGAAAATTTAATTCATCATATTTTTTTTCGCAATTCTTTTAAATTCACACAGAAACTCGTTAAACTTGACACTAAACTGTTTTGATTGCATTAATTTTCAAATAATAATAATTAATAAAAGGTAAAAAATTAAATGTCTTCTATTCAGAAATGTACACTAGTTTTCATTTTATGTGCAGAAAATAAACAAATATTTTAAATTTTTTATTTGAAGAAATGTGGTGAATATATTTAATAATTACAAATATATATATTTAAATCTTCAGCTGTGAATACGGACCACGTAGGTAGAAGTGTGAATGTTATTTAAAAAAATTATCTTTTTTTATTATTATAGTTTAGTTCATGAAGATTTTTTCATATATTGCATACAAAAATGAATTGAATGTAACATAATGTGATTTTCCTTTCTCTTTCCTTTTTGTAATTTTCGAAAAATTTATATATATTTGTTACTAAAAATATTTTTACAAATATATATATTAACGCATTACGAAAATATCAGACATTTTAACTATCTCAATATATTATGAACTATGTGTTTTCTTACTTGTTATCGTTAAATTTCCATTTTTTCTCTTTGATAAGAAGGTGCCATTGTAAAAGTCGAAAAGCATCTAAATTTAAAAAAGAAAGTCCACCTACTTTATATTCAGTCCATACACTGCAGAATCCGAAATACACAGCAAAGAATACGATTCATATATTATAAGACTGGGAAAAATGCAAAGACATTTTACACTGGAGTCCCAAACAAGAAGAGAATAGAGAAAAGATCTCGTATGAATAAGGCAAAACGTAATATCCCTTAAGTATTGAAACAGAAAGATGAAATCCTGATCTCGGAGCAGGATAGACACCCGGTTTCTTTTTTGTTTTGTTTTTCGTTTTTTTTTTTTTTTCTTCTTTTCTTTTCTTTGTTTTAGGTGAATTCTTAAGAAAGATTCAGATAGTGAGAGAGAGACCATGAAAATAATGTTGAATTCTGAATTCTCTCGTATATTTTCTATATGAAAATAGCAGCACGGGATTCGTATCACGCAGTTGAGAAGCATGGAGGATAATTATTTCTTGACTTTTTTCTTCTTGTGAAAAAAAAAAAAATCTGAGAGATATTTTATTCAAAAAAGGAAGCTTCAAAGAAAGATTCAATATTTATTCAATATGTAATGGATATATTTGTTTGAATTTAAACATTTGATGCGGTATGTTTATATTTTAAACTAGATGCCTGTTCACGCATTTTTTAATTAGCTTCTTATGAACGATTTTTAATACTTTACAATTTAAAATCTTTATACACATCTATATAAAAAGAAATAAATTTTTACATGTATCTATGCATATATTTTGCACACATATATATAATATTTATATATTTCTGTGTAATTTATCTTTTTGAATTTTATGTTTTGAATTCGAAAATTTAATCTATTAAATTTTTTTCTGTCAATTTCTTTCATTGCACACAAAAACTCGTTAAACTTTGGCGAATATTTTACAACGTCCTCAATATTTATGTGAGTCAGCGTTGGACATTTGTACTACCTATGGAGGAATTCGAATCTTTCACTCATTTCTTGAAAGTTCATTTAGGCACATTAAATATAGCAGATTGTTATATTTATTCCTTGCCAAACTATATACTGGAGCTTTTGACTAGGTGTTTGGCTTTTGAATTAAAATGTTTCCATTCAAAAACACAATTTCCCCGGTATAGTTTATTGTTTTACTGTCTTATTTGTATTTCATTATTTCATATGTTTTACTGCTTATATCATAATTAATAGAACACTGCAATGTTGTCTGTTCGAATGGCCCGATGTTGGACACCAGATTGTAGTGTTGTGTGTTGGAGCAACTGAATTGTAACTGGATGTGGTTGGGTTGACACTTGAGACACAGGTTTCAGGACTCACAGCTTTATGTACACACGCACAAACACCACATGCACACAATAAACACATTTAAAGACATACGATTAAATATAGATTCGTAGAAAGATTCCATTTCTAAGCAGAAAATCCGATACTGAAGTTAACGCTGGATGCACGAAATATACTTCCGTTCCGGATGAAAGTCTGTAGGCCAATTAAAAGCAGGGTTGCGTTAAATCCATTTCCTCTCAAGATGAGAGACTGTAAACTAAACGTTTCTCATTAGAAATACGGGGTTGTGCTGTACTTCCTCTCGGGAGAGAGTCTCGAGGCCTACTAACCCTCTCTACTGAATGCTACAGGGAGCGCTCTTGCAATACGTAGGAGGAAGCACGGTGACAACACGAAGTAAAAATTTATTGGATTAATAGCTCTTGTAAGAATTTTATGATGAATAATTACTGGCACAGAATAAGTTTTCTCGGTATGTTTTGAATATGTAGTATTTTATAATATTTAATGTAATAAAAAATATTAGTTCAGGGATAATTTTTTGATAAAATTTGTTTAAACCTACTGAATTTATTATTTTTTGTTTAAAAACTACAAAAATAATAATAAAAAAAATATTTTAAAAAATTCGCAATCCCATTTAGTTATTTATTTTCTAATTAAATATTTTACACATTAAATCATACTTATTTTAACATCATTTTCATTAATAGTAAATTTATTTAGTGAACTCTAATAGAACCTCGTAGAAGAGAAGAATAAATGTTTTAGTTTTCACTTTCGAGTCCCACGTTTCCTAGTAAATATGGAATATTCAAACGTTTATTAATTTTTTTCCAAAATAATTTTTTGCTGAATACTTCAATGAATTCTGAGCCATCGTGGAGTTAACTTAATGGATTGGTGCAAAGGCCCTAAAATTGTAGATAGCAATACCCAAGGGGGATGATGGTGGTTTTAAGAAACCGTGATACGTCTTCACTATATGTAATAATTAAATCACCATCAATAAATATAAATATTTAACAAAAAATTAATAAATTGTTGTTGATCAAAACTACGAAGTTATGAATAGCATCTTTATAGATCATGGTTTCCTTTAGCAATCTATTTATGCGAGAAAGTTTTCTTTTTTTATTTGGCTACTATCAATCTAAGTAAAACTAAATATTCTTTTATTTTTTAATAAGGTTATCTGGTTTAATAGCAAAGAAATAAAATTACATTGGCGAATGACACTTATTACACAGATGATCCTGGGCTCTACACATTCTTCATTTCTTTTGCATAACGTATTTGTACGTAGATACGAGTTTTTGTACGTTTTGTAATCGATATAATATTTGATATTTCTCAAAATGTGTAAATATGCAATTTAATTTATTCACTCATTCGTCAATTTTTATATAATAATGTTCTAATAACTTTAATTCTGAGTTTAAGGCCTCTATTGTTGAAGTATTGGTACTACAAACTGTATTATTTATTTATTTAATGATCAAAAAGAGTTGGATTGTGTTATAGAAATTTTGGTTGTTAAAGGTGTAGTGAAGATAAAATGTTTGGCAATTATTCTTAGTAGAAATTTTGATTAATGCTGAACCTTAACACCTTAATTTTTTTATTAATCATTAAACTATAAATAACCATTAAAACAAATTTCATACCCATTTAAAAAGTTTCCATGAGACATTTCGTAACAGGATAAACTTGTAGTTTTGAAATCAATGGTTATTATCTACCTAAAGCTTTAACTTTTTTCTATTCTCGCCTCTACAGATGACTACCTATAGAAACTTATGGTGTTAGGGAAAACTTCTTGTGTAAGTCAACTGAATGCTGATGAAGGTTTTGTAATAATTAAAAAAAAATTTAATGTATTATAAGCATTTAAAATCCTATATAAATGTAAATACAGGAAAGTATTTTTATTTTCACATTTAATAGTTAATTGTAATTTCAAAACCCTTAATATGCATAATAATATAGTATCAGTCCTTTTAGCGATCTTTTAACAATATTTCTTAATATTTAAAATAATACTCGAATTTTAACCGCATGTTAAGTTTTAGAACCTTTTTGTATGAACAAATCACACCAAATCAATTGAATTTCTTCTATGTCTACTTCATAAAGATGTTTTTGTTTTCACAACACTGCGGCATACAAACATGATCCCCCACCGTGGCGGAGGTAATCACTCATCTTATTAGACATTAAAATGAGTCACTTGGCCCCCATGTAATAATAAGCGACAGTTATTCAGCCTAAACACTGGTACCCAACAGCATCACCACTGCTGACAAACTAATCATTCACTTATTAATAGAGGTCGGCCCCCAAAATGTAATATCGGAGCCAGACACATTCACACCCGAATCATACTGGAGGCAGGTGGACATTTCGCTAATTGCGTTTGCACATCCCCCCAACAGGCACACGGTGACAAATGAATCGAGGGGGCAATTTGATTAGAGACAGGCAAGTGAGACACTTTCCACCCGTTAACATCGCGTGCAACCGTGGAATACGGAAGGACTCGTTGCTTTGTAGAGGATGGACAACCCCCTCTTCGTTCCATCCTTCTGCATTTGTTTCATCCACTTACTACACTGAGTTGGTGGAGGAGGAACAAAGTGATACGATTAGCCAGGGAGTGAGCAGCAATAAACAAGATGCATTCCGATGAAGGAGGCAATAGCGTAGTATAATTATGTGTAGTACTGGCTTTTGTGTAGTATTGTGTTTTACTTTGAGCTCAGATGTTTTAGAGGGATTTCCCAATGCAGTGATTGTTAATAATGTCTGAAAGGGAGGATAATTTTATTAAGGGCAGCAGAAGTATAGGTGAGAAACAATACAAAGTTCGTCGCTCATTAATTAAATCGAAATATTTCAGGTGCTTTTTAAATATTGGTGACAATTGTTGCTATTAATTAACTTTGAAAGTTACGCCTTTTGCATCATAATGAATATAAAATCGTTTATTAAAAAACTTTTTCAATATTAAGTTACATGTCATTGCAATGATTAGAAGAATTGCTAAATAAGTAAGCAATTGAATAATTGATTTATAAGATACGATATAAAAGTATATATACAATGAAGAAACAATATAAAGTCAGCTTTTTTTTATTCCAATTTGATTACATCAATTGTCTCTTAGATAATATTTAAATGATTGTCATTAGAAATATTTATTATATTTCAATGCTAATTGAATTAAATAAAATTAATTCTGCATTATATGGATTAAGGAAATAAAAGGATTTTATTAATTATGTTGTATGCAAGAATATACTTTTGTTTTTATTAAATTAATAATATATTATAAGCATTTAAAATCCTATATTAAAGTAAAAACATGAAAATATTTTTATTTTCCCATTTATCAGATAGTTGCAATTAAAAAAAATAGCAAATTAACATGCATAAAAATTAATTATCAGTCATTTTAACGATCTTTGAATAAATAACTCTTAACAATTAAAATAATACTTGAATTTTAACAGCACGTAAACGTTTAGAACCGTTTAGTATGAGCAAATAAGTTGTATTTCTTCAATCTTTACATCACAAAGATGTTTTTGTTTCCACAACACTGCCGCATACAAATATTAATCGCCAACCTTTAGCGGAGTCAATCACTCATCTTATTAGACATTAAAATGAGTCACTCTGCACCCCTATGTAACAATAAGCGGCAGTTATTCAGCCTAAACACAGCATCACAACCTCCACCACTGCAAACAAACTAATCATTCACTTATTAATAGAGGTCGGCCCCCAGAATGTAATATCCGAGCCAGACGCATTCACACTCGAATCATACTGGAGGCAGGTGGACATTTCGCTAATTGCGTTTGCACATCCCCCCAACAGGCACAGGGTGACAAATGAATCGAGGGGGCAATTTGATTAGAGACAGACAAGTGAGACACTTTCCACCCGTTAACATCGCGTGCAACCGTGGAATACGGAAGGACTCGTTGCTTTGTAGAGGATGGACAACCCCTTCTTCGTTACATCCTTCTGCATTTGTTTCATCCACTTACTACACTGAGTTGGTGGAGGAGGAACAAAGTGATACGATTAGCCAGGGAGTGAGCAGCAATAAACAAGATGCATTCCGATGAAGGAAGCAATAGCGTAGTATAATTAAGTGTAGTACTGGCTTTTGTGTACTGTATTGTGTTTTACTTTGAGCTCAGATGTTTTAGAGGGATTTCCCAATGCAGTGATTGTTAATAATGTCTGAAAGGGAAGGATCATTTTATTAAGGGCAGCATAAGTATAAGTGTAGAACAATACAAACTTCGTCACTCTTTCTTAATTAAATCGAAATATTTCAGGTGCTCTTTAAATATTGGTGACGATTGTTGTTATTAATTAACTTTGAAAGTTACTTCTTTTGCATCACAATGAATATAAAATCAGTTTATTAATAATCTTTTTTCAATATTAAGTAGTATGTCATTGCAATGAATAGAAGAATTGTTAATGAAATAAGCAACCGAAGATAATTGATTTATAAAATACATAAATTCCAATATATGTCAAATGAAGAAACAATATGTTGAATGCTTTTTTTATTGAAATTTAGTTACATTAATTGTTTCTTAAATAATATCTTAGTGATTTTTTATTAGAAATATTTATTATATTTACTGCTAATTCAATTAAATAAAGTTAATTCTGCATTATATTGATAAAGGAAATAAAATGATTGCATTAACTATGTTGTATACAAGAATGCATATTTCTTTTCATAAAACTTAATTACAATGGAAAGATTTTTTTGATATTTAATAAATAATTTTTTAAATACATTTTTAATAAATAAATAAATTTTTATGAATTAAAATATTTAAATTGTTTAATAATTTAATAATTCTTAAATGATGAATGCTTTAAAAGATTAATTTTTAATTAAATTTAAAATAGATTTTTTAATATATAACATAATTACAGAATAAATAAAATGATAGAAATACAAATGCAATATAAATTCTTTATTTTGCTAGTGTATTTTCAAATAACTTTTATTCATCTTAGGAAATTTCGTACAGTCGTTTTTAGAATAAATAATTGAATTTAAAATTTAATTCGCTTGCATAATTCTTTATCACTTTCATATTAATCTTTTCAAATTTTTATATTCATATTAACTATTCGCTTGCTTGATTCTTTTATAAAATATTTTATTATACTGAAAAACAAATTTTAATTTTAAACATTTTTTCAGAGAAAGATAAATGATAAATCCCCTTGTGTAAATACAAAATATGAACGTCAAATTAATATTTTAAAATTTAAAATAAATATGTTAGTTTCAGATTTATGGATACCTTTTGAGAATTATGTTTTAAATTGAAAATAAGTTTTAATAAAATTAAAGGTACTATAAATTTTTTGACAGCACAGTTTGAACTTATTTTTTATATAATGTGAATAGAAAGACTTTTTTATTGTTTTTAATAATTAAAATTCAGTTAAATTAAACATAATTTAATTTTTTTTAAATATTTTAATAAATTGAAAACATATACAAAATAAATTTAAATTAGTGATATATTCAACTTTTAAACCCGAATCCTTAATTATACATCAAGTTTTCTGTTATTTAAAACATGAAATTAAATTTGTAAAGGAACTGAATTGTGATCTTTGATTAAGGACACATTTTAAAATAAGTTCATTAAAAATGGCTTATTAATACATATATCACTCTGAAATGTAAAATTCTATAAAAAATATTCATACAAAAGTTTGACTATTTTGCTAAACATATTCAGTATGAATCAATTACAGTAAATAAAACTTAATATCTAAAAGTTTAACAATGATTACTGCGGAATATTAATTACGGTTTAGCGTTTAAAAATTAAATATATATTTAAAGTTAAAACCCTAAACCTTAATTATATACCAAGATTCCAGTTATTTATCTAAAACAAAAAATGAAATCTCTAAGGTAAGGGAATTATAATCTATGATTAACCACACATTTTAAAGTAACTTCATTAAAAATAACATATTGATTCATATATCAAATGGCTATATAAAAAATGGCATACCAATTCATATATCAGATGGTATATTGAAAATGGCATATTAATTCATTAATCAGCATATTAAATTTTTATGATAGTGTAACGTTAGATTTTGAATATTTGTTACTGTGATTGATTTATACCAAATATTATTATTAAAATAGTCAACTATTAATAAATAATATTAAATAAAAACAACAATTTATTTAATTTCTGTGAGAAAGGTAACTTTCTTTCCACATTTTTCAGAAATAAAACAACATTAACGTACTTTAAAGTTTTTAAAAAATCTAATGTTATCCAGATTACTCTTTCATATAACAAATGTCCAATGTTTAGTTTAGATGATATTATTCAATATGCGCATTAACCACCCTTAAACATATTGGAGCCTGCCAGACAAGGAAATATCTCAGAAAGCTTTTAAATTTCCGTCTATTAAACATTTCTGAGGCCATCATCAACTTTATCTGAGTGATAAGAAACCGAAACGCTCCTTTGCCTTTTCTAAACACACTCCCTGTATACTTAAACCTGATGAAAAATTCGTGATATACATTTCCCCCTGATAATCTCTGTCATGCAATATCTCAAGTTTTCTGCCGGTAATAATGGCCACGGTATAAAATAGCCGGATTGTTAATTCCAGGGAGCATCTTCGTGTTACTGGAAAATAAATGTCTAGTTGAAAAACGGACCCCTTTTAACTGTCGCGTACAGGAATGTACCTTAATTTGTCACCCTTACTGGAATTATCCCTCTAGCTCGGCAATCAATTTCAACGAACGCCAAACTCCATGCATTCGCTTGCCAAATGGAAGGCGCGTAACTCATTGTGAAAAATTATATTTAAAGTTTTTTAAATAAAAGTTAGCTTTTCTGAGTGATATATTTCTTAATAGAAACCATTAATAACCTGTATACAAAGCGTTGAGGCGAACTGCGGGAGCGAACTGTTCTCTTTGGCTAAATTTGTCACGAAAGCTCGATATATCATAATAGTTATCAAATAATTGGGCTCGCTTCCTATAAAAAGGTTCATTCATGTCAGATGAGATGAAAAGTAATCAGTGCAGAATGCTTTTTTATAAATTATTTACTGAATTTATTTCAACCTTTTTTGACCCAAAATTAATAAAACATGATATATATTTAAATAATAGTCATGATTATATATTTCAGATTTTTTGTTGCCTAACACCATCATCAATAAGGGCAATTTTTCATTATATGACATATTTTTTTATCATACTACTGGTCTCAAAAAGTAGGACCAATTATTTTTATTCAATAACTATTTACTTATTCTTCCAAAATTATTTCTTCGCCTTCAAAGTAATGCCCTACAGACACAATGTACGTATGGCAACTTTTTTTTCCTATACTCATTGCATGCATTCTAAACAGTCATTGTCAAAGATGGCTATCAAAGTTCTTTTTGGGGACAGTTAGGCACAGTAGTATCACACTGAAATATAAAAATCTTTAAAAAACATTGACTCAAAAACCTGACTATTTTATTAATAATATTTGGTATAAATCAATCACAGCAGCAAATGTTCAAAATCTAGACGTTAAATTATCATTTATTCAATTACTAGGAGAAATGCTATAAATTTGTGACTACTTTTTTCAGAAATCCAACAACATTAATGTACTTCAAAGTTTTTAAAGTAAATCTAATGGTACCCAGGTTACTCTTTCATATAATAATAAACGTCCAATGTTTAGATGATATTATTCAATATACGCATTAACCACACTTAAACACACTGGAGCCATGCCAGACAAGGAAATAAGTCAGAAAGCTTTTAAATTTCTGTCTCTTAAGCATATCCGAAACCATCCCCATCCTTAAACATCATCAGCTTTATGTAGAGTGACAAGAGACAGAAACGCTCCTTTGCCTTTTCTCTAAACACACTCCCTTTATACTTAAACCTGATGAAAAATTCGTGATATACATCTCCCCGTGATAATCTTTGTCATGCAACATCTCAAGTTCTCTGCCAGTAAATGGCCACGGCATAAAATGGACAGATTGGTAATTGTAGAGAGCATCTTCGTGTTACCGGAAAATAAATGTCTAGTTGAAAAACGGTCCCCTATTAACTGTCGCGTCCAGGAATGTACCTTAATTTGTCACCCTTACTGGAATTGTCCCTCTAGCTCGGCAATCAATTTCAACGAGCGCCAAACTCCATGCCTTCGCCTGCCAAATGGAAGGCATGTAACTTATTGTGAAAAGTTATATTTACCTTTTTTTTAACTAAAAGTTAGCTTTTCTGAGTGATATATTTCTTAACAGAAACCATTAATAACGGACTGTATACTAAGCGTTGAGGCGAACTGTGGGTGAGAACTGTTTTCTTTGGCTAAATTTGTCACAAAAGCTCGATATATCATAATAGTTATCAAATAATTGGCCTCGCTTCCTATAAAAAGGTTTATTCATGTCAGATGAGATGAAAAGTAATCAGTGTAGAATGCTTTTTTATAAGTTACTTACTGAATTTCTTTCAACCTACTTTTTTGGCCAAAATTAATAAAACATGATATATATTTAAATAATAGTCATAAGTATTTCTTTCAGATTTTGTGTTGGGTATCATCATCATCAATAAAGGAAATTTTTCATTATATGACATATTTTTTATCATACTACCGCTCCCAAAAAGTAAGACCAATTTTTTTTTTTCAAAAACTCTTTGTTTATTCTTCCAAATTAATTTCATCGCCTTCAAAGTAATCCCCTCCGGACGCAATGCGCTTATGCCAACTTATTTTAAGTCCCCAACGCATGCTAAAAAGTCATTGTCAGGAATGGCCTTCAAAGAACTTTTTGGGCACAGATGGGCACAGTAGTATCACTCTGAAATATAAAAATTTGTAAAAAATATTGACGCAAAGGTTTGACTATTTTATTAATGATACTTGGTATAAATCAATCATTGTAGCAAATATTAACTATCATTTGTACAGAATATTAAATATACACAACAATTTACTTAATTCCCAGAAGAAATGTTATAAATTCGTAATTTCCTTTTTTCCATTTTTCAGAAATCCAACAACAATAATGTATTTCAAAAATTTTAAGCAAGAGCGATGGTATCCAGATTATTTTTTCATATAATAAATGTCCAATGTTTAGTTTAGATGATATTATTCAATATAAGCATTAACCATCCTTTAAACATATTGGAGCCATGCCAGACAAGGAAATATATCAGAAAACCTTTAAATTTCCGTCTATTAAACATTCTGAAACCATTTCCCCCTCCCTTAAAAATCATCAACTGTATCTGAGTGATAAGAAACCGAATCGCTCCTTTGCCTTTTCTTAAACACACTCCCGTATACATAAACCTGATGAAAAATTCGTGATATACATCTTCCCCCTGATAATCTTTCTCATGCAATATCTCAAGTTTTCTGCCAGTAAACGGCCGCGGCATAAAATGACCGTACTGGTAATTCAAGGGAACATCTTCGTGTTACTGGAAAATAAATGTCTAGTTGAAAAACTGTCCCCTTTTAACTGTCGCGTCCAGGATTGTACCTTAATTTGTCATCCTTACTGGAATTGTCCTTCTAGCTCGGCAATCAATTTCAACAAACGCCAAACTCCATGCCTTCGCCATCGAATGGAAGGCGCGTAACTCATTGTGAAAAATTATATTTAACTTTTTTTTAAATAAAATTTAGCTTTTCTGAGTGATATATTTCTTAATAGAAACCATTAATAACGGACTGTATACAAAGTATTGAGGCGACCTGCGGGAGAGATCTGTTTTCTTTGGCTAAATTTGTCACAAAAGCTCGATTTGTCATAATAGTTATGAAATAATTGGGCTCACTTCCTATAAAAAGGGTTCATTCATGTCAGATGAGATGAAAAGTAATCAGTGCAGAATGCTGTTTTCAAAAGTTATTTACTGGATTTCTTTCAGCCTTTTTTTTCCCAAGAAAATTAATAAAACATGATTTATATTTAAATAATAGTCATGAGTATATATTTCAGATTTTTTGCTGGGTAACATCATCATCAATAATGATAATTTTTCATTATATGACGTATTTTTTATCATGTATATAATAACAGTAATATTTCTATATCTGAATGCTTTTATCTTATAATGACACGGAAATTATATAATGTAGAAATTTTGATGAATCATCCACAGACCTTCAATCATTAATAAATTATATTAAATATACAAAAAAATTTATTTAATTTCTATGAGAATTCTGTGAATAAGTTATTTAATTTCTTCTTTTAACATTTTTCAGAAATCTAACAATATTGATGCTTTACTAGGTTTTTAAGAAAATCTAATGGTAACCAGATTACTCTTTGTTATAATAAATATCCTATGTTTAGTTTAGATGATATTATTCAATATATGCATTAACCATCCTTAAACATGTTGGACTTCTGCCAGAGAAGGAAATATCTCAAAGAGCTTTTAAATTTCCGTCTATTAAACATTTCTGAACCGCCCCCCACCCCAAACATCATCAACTATATCCGAGCGATAAGAAATAGAAACGCTCCTTTGCCTTTTCTTAAACACACTCCCTGTATACTTAAACCTGATGAAAAATTCGTGATATACATCTCCCCATGATAATCTTTGTCATGCAATATCTCAAGTTTTCTGCCAGCAGTAATGGCCACGGCAGGAAATGGCCAGACTGGTAATTCCATGGAGCATCTTCGTGTTACTGGAAAATAAATGTCTAATTGAAAAACGGTCCCCTTTTAACTGTCGCGTCCAGGAATGTACCTTAATTTGTCACCCTTACTGGAATTGTCCCTCTAGCTCGGCAATCAATTTCAAAGAACGCCAAACTCCATGCATTCGCCAGCCGAATGGAAGGCGGGTAACTCATTGTAAAAGATTATATTTCACTTTTTTAAAATAAAAGTTAGCTTTTCTGAGTGATATATTTCTTAATAGAAACCATTAATAACGGACTTTATACAAAGCGATGAGGTTAATTGCGGGTGAGAACTGTTAACGTTGGCTAAATTTTTCACAAAAGCTCGATATATCATAATAGTTATCAAATAATTGGGCTCACTTCCTATAAAAGTATTCATTCATATCAGATGAGATGAAAAGTAATCAGTGCAGAATGCGTTTTTATAAGTTATTTACTGAATTTCTTTCAACATATTTTTTTTCCGAAATTAATAAAATGTGACGTATATTTAAATAATAGTCATGATTATATATTTCAAATTTTTTGTTAGGTAACATCATCATCAATAAGGGAAATATTTGATTATAGGGCATATTTTTTATCATACTACTGTTCCCAAAATTTAAGACCAAATAATTTTTTTCAAAAAATTTATTTGTTCTTCCAAATTTATTTCATCGCCTTCAAAGTATTCCCCTCCGGACACAATTTACTTACGCCAACTTTTTTTTCCAATCCTGAATGCATGCTAAAACGTCATTGTCAGGGATGGCCTTTCAAACGGCTTTTTGGGAACAGTTTGGTACAGTAGCATCACTCTGAAATATAAAAATCTATACAAAAAATTGACGCAAAAATTTGACTATTTTATTAATAATATTTGGTATAAATCAATCACAGTAACAAATAATAAATATTTAACAGTTAAACTATCATTAGTATAGAATATTAAATATACCCAACCACTTATTTAATTTCTGTGAGAAAGATAAATTTCTTTCCACATTTTTCAGAAATCCAACAACCTTCATGTATTTCAAAGTTTTTTAAGATAATCTAATGGTATCCAGAGGACACTTTCATATAATAAATGTTCAATGTTTAGGTGATATTACTCAATATACGCATTAACCATATTGGAGACCTGCCATACAAGGAAATATCTCAGAAAGCTTTTAAATTTCCGTCTATTAAACATTTTTAAAACTATCCCCACCCCCCTTAAACACCATCAACATTATCTGTGTGATAAGGAACCGAAACGCTCCTTTGCCTTTTCTAAACACACTCCTTGTATACTTAAAACTGATGAAAAATTCGTGATATACATCTTCCCCTGATAATCTTTGTCATGCAATATCTCAAGTTTTCTGCCAGTAAACGGCCGCGGCATAAAATGGCCAGACTGGTAATTTTAGGGAGCATCTTCGTGTTACTGGAAAATAAATGTCTAGTTGAAAAACGGTCCCCTTTTAACTGTCGCGTAAAGGAATGTACCTTAATTTGTCACATTTACTGGAATTGTCCCTCTAGCTCGGCAATCAATTTCAACGAACACCAAACTCCATGCATTCGCCACTAAATGGATAGGCGAGTAACTCATTGTGAAAAATTATATTTAACTTTTTTTAAATAAAAGTTAGCTTTTCTGAGTGATATATTTCTTAATAGAAGCCATTGATAACGGACTGTATACAAAGCGTTGAGGCGAACTGCAGGTAGAACTGTTTTATTTCGCTAAATATGTCAAAAAAGCTCGATATATCATAATAGTTATCAAATAATTGGGCTCCCTTCCTATAAAAGGATTCATTCATGTCAGATGAGATGAAAAGTAATCAGTGCAGAATGCGTTTTTATAAGTTATTTACTGAGTTTTTTTCAACTTTTTTTTTTCGCAAAAATTAATAAAACATGATATATGTTTAAATAATAGTCATGAGTATAGATTTCGGATTTTTTTGTTGGGTATTTTTTTGTTCTGTTATTAGGACTAAAACACAAAATGAAATTTGTAAGGGAACTGAATTATGGTCTTTGATTAAGAACGCATTTTAAATTCACTTCATTAAAAATGGCATATTAATACATATATGCCACTCTGAAACATAAAATTCTGTAAAAAAGATTGGTGCGAAATATTTGACTATTTAAATAATAATATTTGGTATAAATCAATCACAGTAGCAAATATTCAAAATATAAAAGTTAAACTATCATTAGTACATAGTATTAAAATTGACTGTAAAAAAATTGGCTCAAAAGTTTGATTTATAACATTTTTCGTAAAGTAGTGAATAACAGTAACACATATTCAAAATGTAAATGTTAAACGGTTATTAGTACAAAATTTTAAATAAACGCAACAATTTACTTAACTTCTTTGAGAAAAGATATAAATTCGTAACTTTCTTTCCACATTTTTCAGAAATGCAACAACATTAATGTACTTCAAAGATTTTTAAGAAAATCTAATGGTACAAAGATTACTCTTTCATATAATAAATGTTCAATGTTTAGTTTAGAGGATATTATTCAATATACGTATTAACGACCCTTAAATATATTGGAGCCATGCCAGATAAGGAAATATCTCAGAAAGCTTTTAAATTTCCGTCTATTAAACATTTCTGAAACCATCCCCCCCTTAAACATCATCAACTTTATCTAGAGTGATAAGAAACCGAAAACGCTCCTTTGCCTTTTCTAAACACACTCCTTGTATACTTAAAACTCATGAAAAATTCTTGATATACATCTCCCACTGATAATCTTTGTCATGCAATATCTCAAGTTTTCTGGCACTAAATGGCCATGGCATTAAATGGCCAGACTGGTAATTCTAGGGCGCATCTTCGTGTTACTGGAAAATAAATGTCTAGTTGAAAAACGGTCCCCTTTTAACGTCCAGGAATGTACCTTAATTTGTCACCCTTACTGGAATTGTCCCTCTAGATCGGCAATCAATTTCAACGAACGCCCAACTCCATGCCTTCGCCTGCCAAATGGCAGGCCCGTAACTCATTGTGAAAAATTATATTTAACTTTTTTTTAAATAAAAGTTAGCTTTTCTGAGTGATATATTTCTTAATAGAAACCATTAATAACGGACTGTACAAAACGTTGAGGTGAACTACGGGTGAGAACTGTTTTCTTTCGCTAAATTTATCACAAAAGCTCGATATATCATAGTAGCTATCAAATAATTGGGCTGCTTCCTATAAAAGGGTTCATTCATGACAGATGAGATGAAAAGTAATCAGTGCAGAATGCTGTTTTATAAGTTATTTACTGAATTTCTTTCATCTTTTTTTTTTTTTTTTTTTTTTTTTTTTTTTTTTTTTTTTTTTTGCAAAATTAATAAAACATGTTATATATTTAAATAATTGTCCTGAGTATATATTTCATTTTTTTTGGAGTAAAATCATCATTAATAATGATAATTTTTCATTAAATGACATATTTTTTGCCGTATATATAATAGCAGTGATGTTTCTACATCTGAATGCATTTATCATATAATGGCGCCGAATTTATATAATGTAGAAGTTTTGATGAATCATCCACAGAGCTTCAAGCTTTAATAAAGGATGGTAAATATAAACAAAAATTTATTCAATTTCTGAGATTAACGTAAGTTTCTTTGTCCCATTTTTCAGAAAACCAACAACATTAATATACCACGAGGTTTTTCTAAGAAATTCTAATGGTATCCAGATTTTTCTTTCATACAATAAATGACCAATGTTTAGAGGATATTATTCAATATACACATTAACCATATTGGAGCCCTGCCAGAGAAGGAAATATCTCAGAAAGCTTTTAAATTTCCGTCTATTAAACATTTCTGAATATACCTCCACCCCCCCCCCCCCACTTTAAACATCATTAACTTTATCTAGAGTGATAAGAAACCAAAACGCTCCTTTGCCTTTTCTAAACACACTCCCTGAGAAAAAAAAAAAAAAAAAAAAACTTAAACCTGATGAAAAATTCGTGATATACATCTTCCCCCTGATAATCTTTGTCATGCAATATCTCAAGTTTTCTGCCAGTAAATGCCCACGGCATAAAATGGCCGATCTGGTAATTCTAGGGAGCATCTTCGTGTTACTGGAAAATAAATGTCTAGTTTAAAAACGGTCCCCTACTAACTGTCGCATCCAGGAATGTACCTTAATTTGTCACCCTTACTGGAATTGTCCCTCTAGCTCGGCAATCAATTTCAACGAACGCCAAACTCCATGCCTTCGCCACCGAACGCAAGGCGAGTAACTCATTGTGAAAAATTACATTTAACGTTCTTTTAAATAAAAATTAGCTTTTCTGAGTGATATATTTCTTAATAGAAACCATTAATAACGGACTGTATACAGAGCGTTGAGGCGAACTAAGGGAGAGAACTGTTTTATTTCGCTAAATCTGTCACAAAAGCTCGATATATCATAATAGTTATCAAATAATTGGGCTGCCTTCTATAAAAGGGTTCATTCATTTCAGATGAGATGAAAAGTAATCTGTGCAGAATGCTTTTTTATCAGTTATTTACTGAATTTTTTTCAACATTTATCTTTTCCAAAATTAGTAAAACATGATGTATATTTAAATAATAATCATGAGTATATATTTGGGATGTTTTTTTGGGTAACATTATCATCAGTAAGGGCAATTTTTCACTATATGACATATATTTTATCATACTACTGGTCCCAAAAAGGATGACCAACTATTTTAAAAAAAAACTCTTTATTTTTTCTTTAATTTATTTAATCGTCTTCAAAGTAATCCCCTCCGGACACAATGTACTTATGCCAACTTTTTTCCAATCCTTAAATGCATGTTAAAGAGTCATTGACAGTGATGGCCATCAAAACGCTTTTTGGTCACAGTTGGTTACAGTAGTATCAATCTGAAATATAAAAATCTGTAAGAAACATAGACGCAAAAATTTGACTATTTTAGTAGTAATATTTGGTATAAATCAATCACAGTAACAAATATTCAAAATCTAAATATTTAACAACCACTAGTATAGAATTTTCAATATACACAAAAATTTATTTAATTTCTAAGAGAAAAGTTATTAATATGTAATTTCCTTTTTCACATTTACTAGAAATCCAACAACATTAATGTACTTCAGAGTTTTTAAGAAAATCTAATGGTATCAGTTTACTCTTTCATATAATAAATGTTCAATGTTTAGTTTAGATGATTTTATTTGATATACACATTAACCACTCTTAAACATATTGGAATTTTGCCAGACAAGGAAAATATCTCAGAAAGCTTTTAAATTTCCGTCTATTAAACTATTCTGATCCCCCCCTGCCTTTAAAACATCATCAACTTTATTTGAGCGATAAGAAACCGAAACTTTCCTTTGCCTTTTCTTAAACACACTCCCTGTATACTTAAACCTGATGAAAAATTCGTGATATACATCTTCCCCCTGATAATCTTTGTCATGCAATATCTCAAGGTTTCTGCCAGTAATAATGGCCGCGGCATAAAATGGCCAGACTGGTAATTCCAGGGAGCATCTTCATGTTACTGGAAAATAAATGTCTAGTTGAAAAACGGTCCCCTTTTAACTGCCGCGTCCAGGAATGTACCTTAATTTGTCACCCTTACTGGAATTGTCCCTCTAGCCCGGCAATCAATTTCGACGAACACCAAACTCCATGCATTCGCCACTGAATGGATGGCGCGTAACTCGTGAAAAATTATATTTAACTTTTTTTAAATAAAAGTTAGCTTTTCTGAGTGATATATTTCTTAATAGAAACCATTAATAACGGACTGTACAAAGCGTTGCTGAAAACTGTTTTCTTTGGCTAAATTTGGCACAAAATCTCGATATATCATAATATTATCAAATAATTGGGCTGCTTCCTATAAATGGGTTCATTCAGGTCAGATGAGATGAAAAATAATCAGTGCAGAATGCTTTTTCATGTTAAGCAGAATGTTATTTACTGAATTTGTTTCAACCTTTATTTAATAAAACATGATATATATTTAAATAATAGTCATGAGTATATATTTCAGATTTTGTTGGGTAACATCTTCATCAATAATGGTAAGGTCTGCATTTTATTTTTTATCGTCTATATAATAACGGTGATGTTTCTATCCTTTTATAGTATAATGACGCCGAAATTTTATGATGTAGAAATTTTGATGAATCATCCTCAGAGCTACTTTGAAATTGAATATTCTGAAATAATAAAACATGATATTTAATTAATGTTTCTGGAAATTTTCTCTTAAATATTTTCGAGAACTTTTTGAATGAAATCAGATTTAGTAACATAATGAATGATGTATTAAATAACATAAATCAATGTAATAGTTGTCAGTTTTTTCAAGATCTTCCCTAGATACCACGGTGTAACAAAAACTACATAAAATATAAAAAAGAGGAAAATAAGAGGGACAAAAGAATTTTCAGAAGCACAATAAATTTTTATAACAAAGGCAATGACAATAACATTCGTTATACTCAATTTTTCATATGCTATTAAGTTAGTCGCATAGAAAAAGTTATATCAAGGGAAAAAAGAAAAAGAATTTAATCAAGACACGATGCTTGCACGTAAAAAATAACTATATGGATTTAATTAAAATATGCTAAAGTTAGCTTTATTAAAAGATAAACCATTTTATTTCTGCTGCAAGTTAACTGTATCGAATTCAAAATGATTCTAACAATGTATTTCAATAACACACAGAAATTAATCTATCATTCGTTTAGAATCTGGAAGGAATAAAGTTAATAAATGTAATTACAGCCGTTCTTATAGAAAATTTCAAGACACTTGACATGACTATTTCCTGTTGATGATATCCAATAAGGTGTAATATATGTTCAGTGTATCTTATCGGAGAAAAACTGCATACTTTGCAAGCAACATGATAAAGACATTACGAAAGTATTTGGATCACATACAGCTAATAATTGTGAGAATTTTTAATGTGTGGGACTTTATTGCCCACCGCTGGGACATCTTATACCTACCTATGAATAGTATGTTAAGAAAGCAGAGTTGTATGGAAATTAATAATGTGATTAAGTCTTTTTTAAAAGAATTATCCAAAATATAGAGGAAGACATAATAATGAACAGGAAAATTATAAACTAGATATATACTCATGATAAGCCTTGAAGGCGTACTGCTATTGATTAGAGTATTTTGAAATAATTTTTTCTGTTGATGTTTAAAAATTGTACTGCTACAAATGGATTTATTTCTAAAATCTTGTAATGATGATATTTTGATGCTGATATACGAATACCGTGGAGTAAATCTATTAACTATTCAATGGAAAATTTACCTTTGTCAAAAATATTGATCTGTCTGTACATTATGTATATTACAAAGAAAATAAACTTCCAGTTTGTTTGTATTATTGTCAAATTAAAATCAGCAATGAAAGACAAATCTTATGAAAAAAATAATAAAAATTTGGATCGTTAGATACAAACTCATTCACTAACTTAAGTAGATTTACAATTTTGATTAGTAATTAATAACGGTCTTCAATCAGTTTTTACTTTTTTTTCTACATTTCTTTTTTTTCTATATTTTTGTCTCCCAATTTTATTATAATTGTCTTAGAGACATTTCACTTGTTTGAATAATTAAACTACTTTATAGCTTTATTTTACATATTCATTGCGTTTTTAATAATTCCTTTGTAAACACCATTTATGTCGTTTTCTTTCATTTCTCCCATTCTCTTGAACAAAAACACTCGAATAAAATTATAGATAGGTATGAACTATTTAACATTTCAATTTTTAAAATATTTTAGAAATCCTCTGATGTTTGCAAAGCCACAATGATGTTTATAATGCTTATTTTTTGGTTTAATATGATATCAACCGTACACTGTTGTACTATTTCTCATCTGTAAATTTACATTAATGTATTAATTTTTTTTAACTATTTAAATATTTTGAGAAACATATGAATTTCTTAATATAAATCACTTATTTTTATACTGTTTCTACAAAATGAAAGTGGGGTAGGTATAAGGTGGTAGATGTTGTTTAAAGTAACGAAAATTCCATAGTAACTCCTAACCAAAACGTAAAATAAATGTGGTAGCTGAGGTCCAAGACCTGAAATGATGCAAAGCAAAATTTAATGGAAAAATCTATATTGGACAATTTTTTTTCAAAGGGCAGGCTAGATGAATATATTTCATAATGTTTACAGAAGATGTTCAAAGTTTTCACCAACAGACGCGACAGAGTATTGATTGCTGAAAACTATCGAACCCAACTGAGTTTCTTTTATAGTAACTATAGCACAGATGAGGCTTGCTATTTGATTTAATTAAACTCCACAGATGATTCATACACGATAGATTTCACACTTCCTACAGAAATAAATCATCACTCGGGAAGTAAGGTGAGAATGATAAAAAGACAACTAGTGTAATAGATTCATTACTTCGTTGACTAATAGACATGTTCATGCACTTGAATATACTTTCTATAATGGTGAGACCCTCCATCATGTTGAAATATTTAAATCTGGCGGAGTTCGGGCTATTCTCTTGTAAGCTTGATAGAATCTATAATGAAGGATTTCATAGTTCTAAGATTTTATACGTAGTGGTTGCCCACTAATGTCAGTTAAGCTGGAAAATTCACATGTTATGCAAATTCTTGGATATATGACTGCACATGCAGGGTTATCTATAAGAAGCACAGTTTAGGCAGAACCATAATATTTATGCTTGACTCTCTTCATGCAACATATTCCATAATGGAAGTACGGTTAAAATGTGATCTGACGTCACTACTTCCATTATCTTGGAATGACTTACAGTATTATTAATTTTGATGCATACGCGGAAACAAAAGATAACCTTGTATATGCCTATGTGACAAGTTTCTTGTTTCAATCATTAAGAGGCTCTTTCATTACCCTCGTCTGTCCCATACACTAAAAGGATGTCTAGTATTTCTCTATCTGTATATCGCTTCATGCTCTTTGCATTCGCTCGAATAAGGAAATTAGAATTTACCCATCCTCTGGATGATTTACTGTAATGTATGATTATTTCTATACAATTTTCTTTTATTTAGATATTATTTACCCCCTTAAAAATGAGTACCTCTATTTTTGAGACACCGTGTGTTTTCTTTAAGATATAATCTGTAATTTAAATATTTTTTTAAGAAAGTGAAACCATGTATAGATCGCAATATGAATTATATAAATTCCTTTTGAAAATTAAATTCTAAAGCAGTTATCACCATTCAAAATCCTAAAGATCTTTCTTAAAAACTTTTTTATACACACACACACTTTATATATATATATATATATATATATATATATATTAGTTATTGTTTTTTATTTTAATTCTTAGGCTTAAAACAGATTCAAAACGGCAGATAAGCAGTAGATATAAGTTTGTCCTAGGATGCACCACGAAGCTCATATTTTGCCATTATAATTTTGAAATCTGTGACATTTGTATAAATTCCCACATGCCTTTTCAATAAAACAAAAGAAATTTCATCTTATTGCTTTAAAAAACCTGAAATATATGGTACTTCCATCATAAAAATTTTCAATCAGATTTCGTTTGTTTAACTCCATACCTGGCTTTCCTAATCGGAAACCAGCGCGATTTTAAATAGAGCTTAAAATTTATTAATATGTATTCATAACTTCCAAATTTTTGTGAATGATGCCATTTGTTAGAGACGTGTTATCTCTCCTTTTTTGTAACTCAGGCGAAAGCCCATATTTTACCACTATAGTTTTGAAAGCGGTGGCATTTGAATAAATTCGCACGTGCTTTTTCAATAAAGCAAAATTAACTTCGTCTTATTGCTTTCCTTGACCATACCTGGAAAATATCGCACCTCAATCATAAGAGATTTTCAATTAGATTTCGTTTGTTTAAATCTATACCTGGCTTTCTTAACCGAAAACCAGCGCAATATACTGAGCTTCAAAATTTATTAATATGTATTCATAATTTCTAAATTTTTGTGAATGTTCTCATTTGTTAAAGGCGTGTTATTTCTCATTTTTTTAATTTGAATTTTATGCAATATTAATCAATTCATTAATGTAGTCTATTCAAATGTTTCCAAAACATATCTATATTTCAACAATTCTAAACATGCACTCATGATTATAATGCACGATTTCGAAAATCATATTATATGCACGATTTCGAAAATCTCCAAAACAACTTTTATGATGTAAATTAATTATATACACTCTGACTTGTTGAGTCGCTCTTCGGTAGCTAAACAGAATTCTGAGCCCCTTAATTTCAACTCTTATGTATTCAGTAACATGTAAACCACTTCGAAATGAATTGAGGATAGAAATTAGATCAACACAACACAATTTAAACAGCGCCGTAGCATGGAAGTTACACCCTAGAACCAGCAATTGAATCCTTATTCAAATCGTGCTGTATTGTTCCGAATGTTGTGAGCATGCTAGTAGTCATAATTCAACACAAGTTGCATTAAATCACTTGATGAATTTATTGAAAACACACGGAGATTATCTGCGCATACATTTCTAATTAGAGAAGTTGCGATTGATGTTGATGTTGCAAACGGTAGCGTGTACTCATAATTTCTCTATTAACTTGCATTCTGTGAATGAAATATTTCAACTATCCCTACGTAAATTTGGCAAAATAAACATCCAGATAACTAAGTTCTCAGCATGCGCTTTCCTTACAAAATTTAGAAATACATAGATTACAGGTTAGTATTGTTATTTTGTAAAACGAATAAAAATAAAATGGAAGAAAAATAGTATACAAAGAACAGAAGTTATGGTTTCTTTCATTAAGTTCATTTTTTGAAAAAAAAAATACAGCAAAATTTGTTGATTTGAAATAACCCTTTTGTCAAAAAACATCTTGTTATTGTAAGAGTGTTGTGACTAATCTTCAGTGTCCGACAGCGCGGGATGGACACCCCGTGAGTAACTTATGTTTACTAATGTATAGATGGAATATTCTGTTGCTATGGAGCACCGGCAAGTTGAAGTCTGAATTGACTCCGAGTCTCAGAAGAAGAAGGAAAAGGCCTTCCGGGAGGACTTTTAGGGGGGAAACCCAGCATTTGTCTATCGTATGGGAGATAACTTCCAAATCTCCCACCAGATAGTCTGGCTAACGGCTGGCTTTGGCATGGATGTTTCGGATGGTTCGGAATCCACGTTAAATTGTAGGTCGAAACCTAAAGTGTGCACAAAATGACCGTAGAGCGACAAACGAAACATCGTTTTTAAAACATCTACAACAATGCCGCCGGGGGATTGAACCACATATGTAATTCTCACCAGCAACGCAAGTTACCACTGAAATACGAGTCGGTGATTGTAAAAATTAGTTTCATTATTCGTTTTATAACTAATAACTGGAATAACAGACTGCAGCTATAAATATGTTAATGAAAAGCGGAACAATTGTTTTTTGTAAATAATTGAAACGCTTATTAAACTTTTTTGGCGTTAATTAATTCATGCTTTAATATTTTTCAACATAAAGTTTTTTTTTTTTTTTTCGTTGTTATTAATTTTTACTACAGAAAAAAAATCGAAACAGTTTGGAATAAATAATATTTCTTATCTCTTTGATATTCCACAGCATATTTTACTTTTAAATAAAAAAAAAGTTTTTATTAATGTATAGCCATACTAAGATAAAACATTTCGAGATAGTCTATAATGCCATGAAAATGATACTTGTTATAGAATATACTAGCTACTGACATAACTACTACGTCAGATAACAATTGCGATATAGTAGCTTCAGTATAGCATATGCTGTCACTGATTTGTAATTGGATACGAAGCTAGTAGATATATTCTGCACAACATCGTCCTCATAAGTCCATCATCCTAAATGAGTCATGATATAAGATTTATTATACTGATAAGGCACGAACATATAATATTCATTATACATAGTTGGCACTACGGCATAAAATAGGCAATAAATTAAATTCAATAAGATCGGAAATTGTAGCACACACATATTTGATTTTTCTTATGCAAACTTAAGTGCTGTACAATTTACCATTACATGTCAAAAATGCATCATAAATCATGTGTTATATGTTTTCTTGCATTAATTCACGTAAATGTATTTTATAATTCCTTAATAATGGGTTTCTCAAGACTAATGCACAAAGCATTAAAATATTTTTTTACCATCAAAATATTGTATTTGAAAATAATCTGAAAATTGTAGTCTAAAATCGTACATGACAAGAATCATATAAATTTTAAAAACTGAGAAATTTTGTGTAATATCCATCATTAATCAATAAATAAGAATTTAGATAAATCAACACAATTTAGAATTGCTTATATTATTTTGATAATTAATATTTTTCTATTAAATAAACGTATAAAAATGGCGTTTAATATTTTCCAATACTGTGCAGCATTTATAAATAATTTAATGAAACGATTAGGCTTTTCTCTTCCACCATTTAAGCTGAGCAATTAAAAAAATGAGGAATTTAACCTTATGCATTTTGTATCATTTTTTTGCATATTTCCTAATCCTAACTTGGTTATAATTTTTGTTATTATTTTATAATATTTAAATCGTTTTATTTTTAAAAACATCAAGCTTATTAAACATTTTAAAACAATTTTATTAACATTTTTAAAACATTTTATTAACATTTTAAAATCATCATCAAAATTTAGCAGTTCTTTTAAAAAAAGCACAATTTCAGATAACTGTCGTCAAGTCATTGACTTCTGTTTAAACGGAAAGTAAAAAAAAAATAAAAGTCATCGTCATCATCGAGTTGAACGAGTAATCGATTTGCGATGAAGAGTTTCCTCAAGTATTGTCGCCACAAAATATTTTGAACCGAGATTCAAGTGAAATTCGATTATTTCAGGCCGGCACTGAACGAATGCTTCTTATCCCTGTGGGCTTAACTCTCATGTATTATTTAGGAGATGCCGTAAGATCTCTTCGTCATAATTCCCTTGCTGACGAGTTAGTACACAAGAGCCAACGAACGTGCCTCGCAACTAGTTCTGCTCTTTATTTTATTCTGCAGGGGTGGGCCAAAGGTACAGTAAAACGCCGATAATCCGCCAAGCCCCGAAGGTGAATGGGGTGCCAAATCAAGGGTTTGGCAGAATTTTCAGAGGTGGCACGTGAAACTGATTTTTTATTTTTCTTCTTCATCTGTTGTCCGAGGGTAAAATATTTTACTCGCGTAGAGATTCATATAGTTCCTATACAGGATGCCTAGGATATGAGCATATATCTCTACATTATTTAGAACTTTAAAAACTTCGAAAGAAATGGTTGAGTTCTATTCGATGTAGAATATTTTCTATGGATTCTTAAGTTGTTATGAAGTAGATGTGGCCGAAAATTTACTGAAGGTAAAATCACAGAAAAATTGAAATAATGATTTTAAATTTTTCACTTACGTGTAGTTTGTATTTTTTTCTTTAATATCTTTTTAAGGGGCAATAGCTTCTTTTTTCTTCTTATATATATGTATATATATATATATATATATATATATATATATATATATATATATGTATGTATATTATAACAGGTTCCTATTTGCACAATGTTTAGACGAATAAATTTTTATTTAATATTTTAAAACTACATATGTATAAAATAGTTGTTAAAAAACATACCAGTGATGTATTTTTTTTTCCAAATAGATAAAATAATGTTATTGTTATTATCTTACAAGTAGTTTTCAAACCTTAATACAACAACAAAAGACAATGATTTAGGTATATCGAGGAATTATATGTAGTTTTTCTTTTTGGAAATCTAAGTTGTTGTTTTTTTCCATACGATGTCTTAAATTATCAAAATAAATTTCTATGAATTTTAAATTATTTAATTTCAAATAATTTCAATTAAAAAATAATATCCATGAATTCATGCAATATACCCTACTTTTTCGATAATCTTTTTGTAAATAATTCTTCCTCTTGAAAGTTCCATATGCAATATGATCTTTAATATACCAGGTTAAAATTAACACATTCCTTTGCGAAAAATAATGCATTCAGTTTCATCTTTTACAATTACGTATATATGAAATAAATGTTAAAAAACTTACCAATGACGTAATTTCTTTTTCAAATTGGCAAAACAGTGTTCTTGTCATTCTCCTAAAAGTAGTTTACAAATCTACAAGTATAATAGCAAGAGATAGAGATAGCAACAATATAGTAGCAAGAGACAATAATTTAGGTTTATCGTGGAATTGTCTGTAGTCCCTGCATGTTTTAGATCCTATATTTTGTATTCTATAATAGTGTCATAAATTATATGATAAATTATAAATTTTAAATAGTTTAGTTTCAAATAATTTCAAATAAAAAATATTTTCATGTGATATTCCTACCTTTTCCAATAATATTTTATAAAGAATTATTCCACTGATATATATACTTCATATGCAATATGATCTTTAATATACCAAGCTAAAATTTGCAAATTAATTTATGGGAAATATGCATCCGCCTTTCAAAGAATGTGGTTATTCGGTAGTTATAATTTTATAACTAACATTATTCGAATTATGTATTGGGAGCTTGTATCTTTTTGCGCTTGTATTGATTTTATAAAATAATATTTCAAAACATCTTACAATGTAAAAATAATTTAAGCATCAAATATATAGAGAAAGATTATACTTTATTAACAATTTTCCATAACTTTAAACAATTTATTTTCATTGGCCTATAACATGGAAAGTGGCACCTTGTCCACATCAAACCCACTATTCGTGACTTAAAACCGTTTTGTTTATTTTAAAAAAATGAAATACCTTTTTTTTTTTTTGTCCTCTTTGTTCGAAAAGTACTTTTAAAAAGAAAAACATCTTCTGCTCTGCGTGACTTGTTGTGTATAAAAAAAAAAAAAATTAGCTTAGCCCCGCAACTTTTGTTTTCCCCATGCTGTACTTTCCTAGACACAAATGCTGAATAAAGTCCCTCAAAAAACTTTTGCGGAAAACGCAGCTTTAAAACTTTGGAGAATGCATAATGATGCGTAATCTTTTTACTTCCAGATAATCTCCACCAGAGAACTAGTTGCTACCGAATAAGTTAATTGCTTTTTTTGTGCTCTCCATGAATATTTAATTAATGTACGCACTAATTACTTAGCAATATTGTAAGTTATCCCAAGATATAGTGAAGAAGAGTTTGGTCTGAACAAAAAAACTTTTACTACATGGATGGCAGAAAAATTGGTTTCTCGATTAAATGCGTCCATGTAAGAATTTAAGAAGAAAATGTTTCAAGTGATCTTACCATGTTACAGGATAATTTTAATTACTACTCACGTTATTGGACGCTGATGTGGAACTGATTCAAATTCACGAATACTTAATTTAGGTAACGTTAATTTCATTATTAATCATCCTTACACAGTACACAAACCTTTAAAGATGCAGTTTACTGTTCTAAAGTGTAAACTGTTAAGCTCATCTAAATAAGAAAGAAAATTCAAAAAATGTAGAAGTAAGCCTATTTAAGAGCAATTTATTCTTTGTCGGCAAATTGAAATACAATTTTTATGAATACTTTTTCGATAAACATTTTTCATAAAAGAAATTCAAATTTAAATGTTTAAGTACTACATTTTTATTGAGTTAAAGGTTACAAAAATCTAAATTTTTATTTTGGTTGATACAACTCAATTTTTTTAAATATTTTGGTTATTATTTCAAAACATTTATAAAGATATATGTAAATATTTATTTAGACTTTAAAATTTTTAATTTGTTTTTAATAGTTATTTTACAGATTAATAGAACCTAGCTTATACATCTTAACATTATTAATTGCAGCAGCATTTAAAATCCATGCAATTAAATAATTCCTGCATAGAAAGTGGTATTATTTAAAACTGAAAAATATGTAATTTATTAAAAGAATTAACCATCAAATTTAACCATGATTTTAAAGAATAATCAGACCACTATGATTTTAGAGAATAAATAGTTAAAAATAAATGAGATACATAATCCATTATTATGATTAATAAATTCTAATTATTATATTAAATAAATTGTAGTAATTTATTTTAATGAATAATTTACAAATACTTTTTACGTTACATTTAATGTATAGATTCTTAAAAAATTTAATGGTTAAGGCACATTATAAAATTTCTCATATTTAAGAGTATCTAAAATTAATTTGCATTAATTAGCTTAGTACGATATTATAGTTTTTTTTATTTCTTTTCGAGTGAAATTTTAAACGCAGTTGAATTTCAAAAACCATATTCAGATTTATACTCTTAATCGTAAAACTCTAAAGGTAAAAAACTGTTAAAATTATGATTATCACAGATGCTACTTTTCTTGGGATTCACAGAATTATGGAAATATTTTGAAATATATCTTGTTTTAGCCGTGCTAAATAACTGTTTCATTATCTGTCTAGTGCCTTCTCATTGATAGTCTTGCCAAACAACTGGCCAACATTGCCAAACAATTGGCCAAAGTCATCAACTTCGACTACAAAATGGCCAAATTGATTTGCCAGTTTGGCGATATTTTAGCACTTGGGCATTTAAAAAAAATATTGCTTAAATTAAATTAATTTAAAATTTACTAATGCAATTTAAAACTATTTTATAAAATAATTTAATAAATTAAAACTATTTTATAAATTAATGAGTTTTAAAAATATCAGTTAAATTCCATTTTGATAAAATGATAGGATTTTAAACAAAATATGGTCAATAGAAGTTTAATATTTTATTTAATCTTTTATTGGAAATTGTCTTAACTATTAGACAGGTTTCAAATTGTGTGACAAGAATTTTTTTCCTTTATTACAGATTTCCTTCCGTCAAATATATCTAAGCTTTAACTAACGTTTTTTATCGGCTCATCATTCTTTGTTTTCTCTTGAACTTCAAATAGTCAAGTCGAAAAATGGATTTCAGAGATTGTTTACAAACTGTTTTTTTTTTTTTTTTTAATTAAAGCAAAAATAAAACGATTTAAAACATGTTAAGACTTCTGAAAGTTATTACTTAAAAAATGTTTTAAAAAAATTATATTTCTTAAATAGCGTCAATGCTTTTATTTGTAATTATTAACTATTTGAATCGTATGGTCTCATTTATAAATTTGAATAGTTTAATTAATTATTTTATAGCTTATTAAATATTTATCATTAATTATTACTGATATTAAAGGAAAACACTTAGCTTAAAAAAATAATCATCAGGATGAACTTGTATTAGTTATGATTTCATTTCGAAAATACAGTTGATATTTTAAAGTATTGTACCTTTGAATTAAAAAAAACAACTTAAAAAATGTTTATTTTTTTAAATTTTTAGTTTTAATTATATTATAACACTTATTTTACTCATTAATTTTGTTTATTAAATATAATTCCACAAATGTTATTAAATCTTTACAGTGTTACCATTTTAATAATAATTCAAATTAAATATAGTAAGTATACTCAATACAAAGAATCAAATATTTTTATTTAACTTATAATGTATCACTACATTTTTTAATTACATAAAATTTGTTTTTAAAACTGTATTTAAATTAAATATTTAAACGAATGTGCTAAAAAAATACTAATATATATATTTTCAAAATGAATAAAGTCTTTGTTAAACTTAAGTATCATTCAATTTGAATGAAAACTGAAATTTGTTTTTGTTCGCGTTTTAAAGAAATGTGAAAGATTATTTTTGATATGAAATAAAATGAGTTCACAACTTAAAAATAATAGAAACGTATATTATTTAAGTATAATATTTTTCAATTCATTTTAATTAAAATACCTCTTCACTCGTTTTTTTAGAAATGAAGTTCTTAAGGTTTACAAATAAAAATATAAAGCATACCTAAAGGCAATTTCTGCATAGCATGTGAAAAAATTTGCATACTTAAGAATAATTTAAATTAAATACATTGACTACAAAACAAAGAAAGCTTCAAGGAGCTCATAAAAAATCATTTAATAGAATAATAAAAAAAATAGCTCATTCTTAGGGATTTATTTTAAACTTTAAAAAAAGAATGCGAAATCTTAATTCTATAATCCAGATGAAAGGCTATATTCCCTGAAGGTTTCTCTTTCAAAAGTTGTCACAAAATCTTGCATCAGTTTTTTTTAAAAGACGCCATTTTTTAAATGATAATTTGTAAAAGATCGTGACATACTTTGGTAGATATTATGTTTCATTTTAGCGCTTTAGCATCATTTTTTTCCCAAATGAAAACTGTATTCACTCAAATTATCATTTCGTTCTTTTTCAAAAGCATTATGTAGTGGAAACAAAATGTTTGAAAACAACTGAAAAAAAATAAAGCTTTTTATAAAAAGGTTTTTGCTTCCTTTGAGGTTTGGTTTCTTAGTTAAATGCCACAAATAGATATTTTTCAATTAATTTATTCTTTACTTTACTAGTGTAATATTAGAGTATTTGCATATTAAAAAAGCGTATTATTTATCAATTGTAATACAATGAAACAATACTTAATACTATAGATATATAAGCTCATAAATCTTTTGTAAAACTTGATTATTTAAAGATTATTCAATTACTATCAAAAATCACAGAAATTGTCAGGATTTCAATCCATATTTTCTTTTGATATAATTTCTATTTTTGTATTTGTCTATTAATCTGTGCATAACCAGACTTAAATTTTTGAATTAATTTCTTCATTAAAAAGTTCATTAATATACATTCATTTCTTCATAATCTTTGTAAGAAATAAAATCAAATGTTATAAATCTATCTTCTTTAATATTTTCTATAAATGATCTTTTAGACAAAAATGTCCATCTCATGTTTATTGATTGAAAAATCCATGTTAATTGCCATAGATTTTTATAGTATTGCAGTTTTTTTTTTTTAATTTATCAATAATCTATCTCCTTGAAATAATCCTCCATCTTAAAAAATAACGTTACAAATTTTTAATAATTAAAGAAATAATAATTAAACTCCGAACTTACTCTGTTTAGTCTTTGTTCACAGTGTTATATACAGCATAACTAACTTGAAATTTTATATTGTCTGGATAAAAAATAGAATATTATAGTCTAGTAATAGAATATCTAAGTTTTTTTGCAGGATTCGCAAATATGATATTTTCAAGTACTAGAGATATACATACATATATACATACGGGGGAGTACACAAAAGTAACCAGAATGGCAATGGTGCGGGCGGGGCTTGCTAGGTATGCATTCCTACCGATAAGTGCGTGTGACGCAATCCTTTTTGCGTTTGGTGCACTCTGTGCTTTTACCGAATAATGTTATGCCATGTTAAATTTTTTCTGTAAAAGCATTTTCGATTGCTCCTCGTCTTTTGTAATGAGGCTAAGAAACTTTGTTTCCTGCTGTGAAACAATGCTGCAGAAACATGTTTTGATGTTGCAAATATCTTACATGGATGACGCTATGGGTAAAAGGAGTATGAATAATTTTCTCGTTTCAAAAAAGGAAAATTTCGATCCAGGATAAACATCGTTCTGGACTTCCTTCAACTTTCGGAACGAACAAAAATGTCGAGAAAATTTTTGAAATTGTTATTAAACACCGACAACGAAACGATTGCGGCAATTGATGAGTTATCTGGAATAACTTGGTGCTCAGTGCAACGAATTTTGTCTGGAGATTTGGGCATGCCATGCGTCCCCAAGAAATTCATGCACCGCTTTTTGATTGATGATCAAAAAGGGCATCGAGAGGAAACATGCCATGATTCAAAGAGCATATCCAAACCTACATAGATGTTTTATTCACAGAGGGCCAGTATTGGTGCTACAGTTACGGCACTGAAACGACATCATTTTAATAATGTGGAAGAGGTGATCTAAAAAACGGCCCAAGAGCTCGCAGACATACAAACAAAACAATTTCATACAATGTTTCCAACACACGAAACATTGATTAGACAAGTGTATACAGTTAAATTGACAGTATATTGGAGGTAATAAGGTTATTTTGTAAAAGCAATTCAATACAGATTTCTATGAGGAAATTCTGGTTATTTTTTTGATACTTCCTCGTGTACACACATACAGGGTATATATATGATTCTTAGCTATCTACAGAGTAAAAATACTTTCCCGACACATGATTCTTAGCTATCATACTATTCACAGAAAATGAGAGAAATTTCGATTGAAGATGTATGCGATCAAGAGTCACATGAAAAACAATAGTTAAACTCCAGCAGTTACGTTTATTGTGGCAAGATTTCGAAAATTCCAACTGGCAACACATACTTTTTTGTATTGGAATGTAATCTCCATAGTGCAAAACCATAAATAAAGTTGGAATGGTACATGTAGTACGAAACCCACCGGTTCTAGACCTAAAAAGAAAAGTGAAAAAAAAAAAACAATAATTACAAAAACGCAACAGAAATGAAAACATTTTATTGTTTTTCACAAATTATCTACGTGCATTCTTTCACATATGATGACACTTTGCATGCATCAGATGGAGGGTATCATTGAAGCATTCAATTGCAGCATGCATTGCATCATGGTGGATGGCATACCAGGTGCAGTTTGCGGATTAAATGTATATACTTTAGATTTTAGGTATTCCCATAATGAAATACTCTATTTGACACCGTGGGAATGCAAGATGGCACTTCTCCATTTGTGAGATCTTTTGAAATACAACAATTTTTTGACAGAATTACCTCACGCCAATTCACGTTTACGTGTCCACCAAGCTCCACCCATCTGATTCCAATGGATTTCTGGGTGTGGGTATACCTTAATCTATTTAATCCGTAAACTCCGTCATTAAGGTGCCATCAGATGTCAGGTTCAGCAGATGCTTCTTGCCATAGTACGTGCTCCTGTGCTTTTCACCATCTGCCGCATGCAAAGTAACGTCGCACGTGAATAGGGTCACGTGAAAAATTTGCAAAACACATAAAGTTTTATTTTACGTTGCCTCTCGGTAATTATTGGTTGTTTTCCCTTTTCTTGTTATTGTGTCTACTAACAGCTATTTTGATGCTACAGGTGCAGTTTCATAGCTATTTATAGTTTTTCACTATGAAAATAACATTCCAGTAGAAAAAATAAAAAGTATTTTCGTTTGAATTTTTCGAAATCGTGTCACTCTAACCGTAACTTTCAATTATTGTGTCCAGCAACAGCAATTTTTTGCTAAAGATACCGTTACATAGCTATTTATAGTTTTTTACTATGAAAATCACATTCCAGTAGAAATAGTACAAGGTTTTGCTGTTCGAAATTTCACAAATCGGGTCCCTCTAACTATAACTTTCAATTATTGTATCTAGCAACAGCTTTTTTTCAGCCACATGTACCGCTTTAAAACTATTTATAGTGTTTCACTGTGGAAATCATATTCCAGTAGAACAAAACAGAAGGTATTGCCATTTGAAATTTTCGAATTTGTGCTACTGTAACCATAACTTTCAATTAACTGTTGTTTTTCACAAGATTCTTATATGCATACCTCAAATACTTTAAACCAAAGTTTCATTAAGTTTCTGTGAATGATATATATAAAACTGTATAATCACCCTGTATACATATATATATATATATATATAATAAAAGAAAAAAAGATTCTTAATTTTATTTTCACCATTTTTTGTTAAAAACTTTTTTTCTTTTCATTTAATTTTCATAAGAAAAGAGATAAGGGATTAATATTAAAGCACGCGCCATCCACTTTAATAAGCTCTAAAAGCAAATGAATCTTATTATTGGCCCCCTATGGCGCTAATGTTCCGAAGATGCTAATTTTATTTCTTCCATAACATTTCGAAATATTTCACATTGGAAATCATATTCCAGCAGAAAAAGGTAGAATGTATCGCCGTTTGATATTTCCGAAATCGTGTAACTTTAACCATAACTTTCATTCAGTTATTGTTTTTCACATGATTCTTAAAATCTTAAAGCAAAGTTTCACTCAGTTTCTGTGAATTGCATGCTAGCTAGAAACACATACATTGAGAAAAAATTATATAATCACCCTGTATTAATGTATATATGTGGACTGATGGCCGAGTGACTAGCGCACTGGCGTTCGATGGCACATGTTTCGGGTTCGAGTCACAGCGGCACCATGGATGTTTGTAGTGGTTCGAAAACCACTTTAAACCGTAGGTCCCGGTCTAATATGGCTGTAGAACGTTGGGCATAGTGCTGACATCCCTCCCTTATAAAAAGAAAGCTACATTGAGAAAAAGAGATCTCTTGTCTAGAAATCTGCCTGTAGGCAGACGGCTTTGCTCCACCATGGGGTTATTGTGCCACTGATGATATTGATACATGTATATATATATTATATGAGTTTATATATTTGTATATATTTGAGTATATAAATATATATATATTATATGAGTTTATATATCTGTATATATATAACCGTATATATATAGAGAGAGAAATATAAGAGCATAACTGTTGGAATTTTTAATAAAGGAAAAAAAAAGATGCTTAAGTTTATTTTCACAGGTTTTTTTTTTTTTTTTTTTTTTTTTAATTTTAGAGCTCATTTTTTTTATTTTTGCAATGTTTCTCTTTCCATTTAATTTTCAGGGGAAAAAGGATTAATAATAAAGCCCATGCCATCCACTTTTATAAGCTCTAAAATCAAATCAGCTCTTATTATTGGCCCACCTATGGTGATAATGTTCCGAAGGTGCTAATTTTATTTCTTCCATACCATTTCGAAACTTTTTTTCACCTTCACAGTAATACTATATTTTTTTTATATATATAACGATTTTTTTCTTTCCTATTCCTAGTAATTTACTAATAAAAACTACGGATATTTGCCTAAATAGCTTATTAGCCTTTTGAATTTTCTTCAGTACGCCCTTAAAGTAGAAATGACTTTTTTTTAAAGTCTAAAATGGACTATACTAAACTGAAATAAGCTTTCTCTGTTTAGATTTCTCTAATTTCGTTTTCTCCATGTGAAGTTAGCGCAAAGTATTTTGCCTTAATGCCTAAGTATTTCTCTTTTTTTTGCTTTAGAAAAAGCTAATGAACTTTTTTGGATGGTTTTATTCAATAGCTTATTTGCATTTTGAATTTTCTCAATGCGGATACCAATAAAGTAACGCTACCTCTTATTGGTCGGTAGGTGAGCATAAAAAACAGAGAGTGGGAAAGAGCACAAAAAGTGAGAACACATTCTGAGAAATCATTTCTTATCTTGTTGACCATTTTATGAAAAAAGGTGAATTAGATTTCTTTACTTAACTTTTGGGAGTATTTTTTAGGTCTTGCCACATTTAGCCCTGTATCTGTTTTGTGCGATTTCATACAAGTTGAAAGCATTTTGTAAAGTCAATTAAAAAAACAATTTTTTTTTGTTGAACTATTTAATGCGGATAAATATTATAGTAGTTTTCCCCTTAAAATTATACTGTTTAAAAAAACATTTATGATATAGCCATAAATGTTTTTTTCTTTTTATTTCCATCAACTATAGTTGGTTATACATCTATATTTAACCACTTTTTCAAAAGTAAATTAGAATTTTTTTAATAAAATATCTAGAAAAAATAATTTCCTAAAAATGTGATTATAAAATTTATCATATAAAAAAGTTAAATTAAGAATTTTTTGTGAAGTAAAGATGCAAAAAATCAACAATTTTATATATTTTTTTTTTCATTTAAAATAAAAAAATTTACAGTAAGTATTTCTGAAAATATACATAGAATTATTTCTAGTTAAAGGCCTATCCCATGTTTTTTTAAGGTGCTCAGAATATTTGTAAAATTATGGACATTAAAATGAGAACGCCATAACACCAACGCAACCAATATTAAATTGAGAGTTATCGTTAATATTTCTTACTCTCATAAATTAAAAAAATGCATAGTATACCAATATTTGACATTTTTTTAATATTCTCTGTTCAACATCTTTGAAAATAAAGGAAAAAAAAATTATCGTTTTTTTTAATAAAATTTCATGAAAAAGGATGTGAGTTATCTCTTTTCAAATATTGAAATTTTTACTAAGTATAATTTCTCAAAGTGTTTTTTTTTTAATAATACACAACAATTATCTTGAAATATGACTTTTTCTTACGTAATGTATTTTATAAAATACTTGAATATTTGGAATTTCAATAGATATTTAATAATATTTGTAATAATTTTTAAGTTTGCTTTATTTTGATAATAATTTATTGATTAGAGGTTATATTATTTAGAGTACAATAACAGAGGTTATCTAATATTTCTAAATTTTTAATTATTCTACATTATTTTATTGACATATTTCATTTTAAGCATAACCGTTATAGAAATGTCCTTCACGGTAATTAATTTTGGACTAATATATTAATCTTTTCACCAGATATACCTTTATATAGCCAATAAGAAAAAATTATTTAACATATTCTATATCAAAAACATAATTGTTTTAAGTTTTTTTGGTTATTTTTAATTTTCAAGTACTTTCGCGCAGAATTAGACATTTATAAATCAATGATTTAAAGAATAAAATCTATGTGTCTTATTTATTATTTTTTATTTTAAGCATAGATAAAAAATTCTTTATACATTGTTATTATCTTAATATGTATAACGCGGATTATATTTACTTATTTTTTATTTTTACTTCAAGACGACAATTAGCAATAAAATAAAAAATAACACAAGTAAAAAACAACAACAATAACAACGAGAAGCTAAGGAAATCACATAGTGTCATGCTGAGCCCATAAGAGCCCTGGCCTTCTAATAAACACCATACGCAGTAAAGGAAGCAACTGCACGGAAGACAGGAAGGTGGGATGAATCCATGTCCTCTCCCAGATTGCAGAGCATGCATTTGGAATTATATTTATATATCTATAATAAATTTCTTATATTTCTAAAGCTTCATGTTTTCGGATTTTTTAATATTCCAAGTTGACCTTTGTACAAAGTATTGCACCATGAGAATAATTGCGCTTTGAGGTCGAATCCATACAAAAATGAAGTTAAATTAAATACATACTAATACATGGATAATTTAATAAACTTAAACAAATGAAATAACAGAATGGAAAAGGGAAACCAAGAAAATAAAATAAAATAAAGTAATAAAAAAGAAACACATTCTAAAACGTGCTACTCAAAATGTAAACTCAAAAAAATACATAAACTCGAAACTTTCAGCTACCAATCTTCCTTGTTTTGTTACGATCAACCATTTTTGAAACAGTGAACCCATAAAGACGATGCTTTTCGAAATTAAATTATAATATTGAAAGAAGAGAAAACGAAAACAGAAAAAAAAAGAGAGAAAGAGAAGAAAAGTTGGAAATAATTCTGCACACAAGGTGCACTTCTTTCTTCAGATGCATAGTTTAATGATCCACATTTCGTAATTATTTCAGTGCGCGGGCCGTAAAATTACCGGGATCGTAAAAATTTAATAAATTCCGTTAGCGTCACGGGGGAAAACTTCTGCCGATGTGAAGCAGATAAACACTCAAAATGATTTTGTAACGTCTTGGGGACTAATAACGTCATTTCACGTGATTGCGAGTTCAAAGGGGGTAGGGTGGGAGGTAATAGCAAAACACATGATGTCATCTAAAATTGCTTTAGTTCGATATACTACAGTTAAGAACAAAGCTACGCGATTGTTCTACCCCACCCACCAAATGGCTTTTGCTTTACGATCTGCTAGTACGAAAATTGCCTTAATAAAACTACATCAATATATTATAGTATAAATCATTTTAGTTACGACATTATTTTAAGATGGAATATGTAATGGCATGTTTAGTTTACAGCGACTTCAGTGCCTTTATGCCCAAAATGCATTCTTAAACTCATGAAACTATCAGTATATGATTTGAGCTTAACTGCTGAATCTCTGAAGAGATTCTTGAACTATAGCCTTACCTCAGAAAATATTTTATCAATAAATATTTGATTATTTTGTAACCTTTCTTAAATTCAGTTACATGTATATAAGTGTATGATTAGATGTTGTTCTTTAAAATTAATTTAACTGAAAATATATGTTGAAGAACAGCTTACAAAATTTCAATTCGTTAATGAAAACAAAGAACTAGTCATATACCTGCAATGTTTATCTAATAACGGTTTCAAATATTACACTATATTGAATGATTGCATTTAGGGTAGAAGGAATGTATGTATATTATTCTAAAATCAAAAATTTATTCATGTGTGAGATGAGGATTTTTTATATGAGAAACATGATCAATGTGAATCTAATTCATTCGTGAAAAACATAAATAAATAGATATTTCGACGAATAAAATGCTTTCGTCCATAATTTATTATAAAAACTCAGCGGGTAGGCATATAAACATTTGTTATTTTGGAAGGAGCTTATTATTTTCTTGATTTTTATTGATGAAATCTTATTAAAACTAATCAAAAAATCAATCCACCGTGTCATGAAAAACATTATATAAGATGGGCAATTATATATGTGAAAAATGTAAATGAATGAATACAATCTCTATGAACTAAAATTAATTCATCCATAATTTGTTATATAAGCTCAATAACCGCGTATAAAAACCACGTTTTTTTTATATATAAATACGTATTATGTTCATAATTTTTCTGGTCGTCGGATTGCTGTCCACCTAAAATTAACTAAACCTAATCAAATTATTTTTTTTTTTTTTATAAGTGCTTGCCATAAGAGGTTAAAAATATTTTTTAATAAATATATGTAAGCATAGTTTATTTCCTAGTGATTTTTAAAACTTATTGCTTAAATTAGTTTTGGGGTTTTAAGATATATATTATTTTTTCTATTATTATTCCAATATTTCTTGGTATTTAGATTCGTATCATCACATTGTGTTTAAAGACTTAGATATCTAAAAACAAATAAATAATTTTATTCGTTTTCAATGTATGTTAGTTTTAATTTTTTTTAAAGGCATACATTTATTAGTAATTGTAGATAGAATACTTACATTTTAACAATGAGAAATAGTACTGAAAAAGGAAAATTTTAAATTTATATCTTCGTAAAATGTTTAAAACTATTATTATTAATACAAGAATCCAGTAAATTCCACATATAAACAAATTGGTTTTCGTAATTAACAAAAATAATAAAATCTTTATTAAATAAATAAATAAAAATAAATAAATAAATCTTTATTAAATAAATAAATAAAAATAAATAAATCTTTATTAAATAAATAAATAAAAATAAATAAATCTTTATTAAAATACTTATTTGTTATCTATTTAAATATTTATTTTTATAAATATTTAATTATGGTTTAAAAATAATAAGACATAAAAGCAAAATATGATTTTAAATTAAAGCTTTCTAAATTTTAATAAAGATATTAATGAGCGAGTTAACGAGCCATGACTAATCAAATACTAAAAAAAGAATACTGCTTTTTTCTAGCGTATAAAAAAATGTTTGTCTCTTAGTAAAATATACTTTGTAATGAGGTATACTTTAATACAAGTTCTAACCATAAATTTACTGAGGTATCAAACAGAATCCCCATTCATATATTTTAATGGTTTATTATTATCCTATGGTGAATAATAATAAACCATTAAAATATATGAAAGATAATGAGCTATAGTATTTTGATACATGTTTTTGAATGCCTATTATAAGGTTTACGGTCAAAAAATCTCAAATTTTGTTTTTCATGTTAAAGTTACTTCTTTCATTTAATAACCACTAATTAGATGAAATTTAACACTAATTAGGTAAAACAACGTATCTAATTACGATATTTTTTACCTGTATTCATTTTCCTCGAATAATAAATATTAAAAAATATATTTTTTGATATATATGTATATCATATATATCAAATGAATTGATTCCCTATTTTTTTAAAATATTTTTTGATAAATTTTCCTTTTTTAGCAGAATTTATCCTAAAGACTTAATTACAAAATATTTAAAAACCAAAATGTTTCATATGAGAAATGAGTTAATATAATATATTTTTAGATGAATAAACTCTACGTTTACACATGCATGCATTTACGTATCTATAAGAATTTTTTTTTTAAAAAATACAACTTTCTCGATACAAATAACTGTATAGACACAATATCTGAATTATTTCGATATATATTGATTTATTTTGCAGCAAATATTTATTTCTTTATACGCAATTTTGAGCTATTTTTTTTTATATTCGTGCGTTTCAACAAAAAACAAGTTCAAATACAATGATATCTTCTATAAAATACAAGTTTTAACAAAATGAAGAAACATTCCAGTTTTTTAACTCTCTGTAAATTCATCCTACTCGGATTTTTTTCCCAATAACTCTAAACAAACTAAATTTATTGAAGCTAGTTGATTGAAATTATTTTTTATTTCCGAATATTAAATGGAATTCTCAAAGAATAGAAAGCATACATCATACAAGATGTATCCAATCTTTTGAAGTGTATTGAATCCAAAGGTAAACATAAATTTCGAGATTAGTTCTTGCAATTCAGTTGAACCCTACAGTTAGAGAACATTAAATGTATTTGCTGAGGTAGATGAACAAAAAAATCCAACAGAATTTAAAGTGAGGGAATTTCGGTATAAAAAGAAGCTTCAGGTAGAACTACGAAGATATTGTCTGAACAAAACATAACATTGCATATAATATTTAACATTTTATTGCATATAATATTTTTTTAAAAATATTAAGGGAACTTTATGAAAACTTTATTTTCATACATCATACACATTTATGAATACTTTGTATAAGTACAAGAATTTAAAAATATCTTTATTTTTAATGTATCTTTTAATTAATTATTGATTATTATATATAATATTACTAATATTTATGCCTATAGAAAATACTGTATGCGATGTTATGTTCTGTTTCTTATTAAATAGTAAAGTAAAGTATAAATATTAGTTTCTTTGTCAAAATATTACATGTAATAACATATTAAGAAGACATAACATTGCATATAGTATTTCGCATGTTATTGCATGTAATATTTTTAAAAATATATTAATAGAACTTTATGAATACTCAATTTTCATACATCATACTTGTGAATACTTAAAAGTTACAAGAATGTAAAAAAATTTTTATTGTTGATGTTTCTTTTAATTAATTGCTAATAATTATGTATGATAATACTAATATTTATGCTACAGAAACAAATCACTTTTATAAATCAAGTGATATAAGGCGTTTTCAGGCTTAAGGAAAAACTTATACTAGTTTATTAGTTTAGAAAAAAAATATATTTAAAAAGAGAAAAATTTTATTCGATATAATAGCCTCGATATGTTAATAAATTCAAATGAATAAATTCCATATTTCTGTATCTACATTTGCATCACAAAAAAGATTTGATTTCAAAGGAAACTTATTTTTTTCTATGTGAAAAAATTATGAAAATGTATTTCTTTTAATTATATAATTTGGAATTTTTTATACACGCCAAATATTCACTATATAAGTCATTTTAATTTCATAACTATTTTATTAAAGCCAAAAAAATATAATACCTAGATTTGTAGTGATATTTTGACAATTCGTGAATATTTCAATCCGCTAAAAAAGCAGTATTATCCATTTCTTACAAAGACTTTTCAAGAAAACTGAATTTATCGACATCCTAGTTGATTAAAATTACCTTTACTCTTCGAATATTAAAAGGGAAGCCAGAGAATAGAAAGCATACAGCATATACGATGTACTCAATCTCATTAAATAGATTGAGTCCAAAAGGTAAACATAAATTTCCAGATTAGTTCTTACCATTCAATTGAATCATGCAGCTAAGAATATTAACTGTAGTATTTGCTGACGGAAGATGATGAAAAAAAAATCTCAGCAAAATTCATATCGAGCAAAAACCCATGTATAAAAAGGTAGTAGATAGAACTAAGAATACGTATTCTTCCCTGTGTTTCCAAGTGATCATACAATAAAGAATACATTTAATTAATGATTGATAGTTATGTATAATATTATTAATTTTCATGCCTATAGAAATTAATATGATTAACAATATATGGCTATGTAAAATATTTTTTTTTTAATATCAAGCTATCCGGCTTAAAAAAAACTTATAATAGTATAAAAAAGAAAAAAAAAAATATTTAAAAAGTTAAAATTTTTATTCAATATAATAGCATCAGTTTGTTAATAAATTCAAATGAATAAATTCTCTGTAGCTATATTTGTATCTCTGTAGAAAAAGATTTGCTTTCATTGGAAAATTATTTTTTCCATGTAAAATAATTATGCAAATGCCTTTCTATTAGATGGAATGTTTTGTATACGCCAAATATTCATTTATATATGTCACTTTAATTTCATGGCTGTTTTATTAAAGCCAAAAAAAAAATCTAATAGCTAGATTTGTAGTGATATCTCAAAAAACTCGTGGAATATTTCAATGCGGTAAAAATGCAGTATTATCCATTTCTTAAAAATCCGTTTCCAGCAAACTGAATTTATTGACATCCTAGTTGATTAAAATTACCTTTACTCTTCGAATATTAAAAATGAACCCAACATATACGCTGTACCCAATCCCATTAAATAGATTGAGTCCAAACTGTAAACATAAATTTCCAGATTAGTTCTTACCATTCAATTGAATCATACAGCTAAAGAATTAGCTGTAGTATTTGCTGACAGAACATGAACAAAAAAAATCTCAGCAAAATTTATAGCGAGCAAAAACCCATGTATAAAAAGGTACTGGATGGAGCTAAGAATAAGTATTATTTCTTATGTTTCCAAGTGGTCATACAATAAAGAACACGTTTAATTAATGATTAATAAATATGTATATTATTATTAATTTTTATGCTAATAGAAATTAATATAATTAATAAAATATGTCTATATAAAACATTTTTTTTTAATATCAAACGATATAAGGCTTTCTAGCTTAAATAAAAACTTCAAAGGAAAAATAATTTTTTTCAATCGGAAATAATTATGCAAATATATTTCTTTTAATTATATATAATATTCACTTATATATGTCATTTTAATTTCGTAACTGTTTTATTAAAGCCAAAAAATGTAATACCGAGATTTGTAATGATGTTAAAAAAAAATTGGTAGAATTTTTCAATCCAGTAATCCATATCTTAAAAAGAATTATTATCCATTTCTTACAAAGAAGTTTCGAGCATACTGAATTTATTGACATCCTAGTTGATTAAAATTACCTTTACTCTTCGGATATCAAAAAGGAACCCAGCATATACGATGTACTCAATCCCATTAAATAGATTGAGTCCAAAATGTAAACATAAATTTCCAGATTAGTTCTTGCCATTCAATTGAATCCTGCAGCTAAAGAATATTAACTGTAGTATTTGCTGACAGAAGATGAATAAAAAAAAAATCTCAGCAAAATTCATAGCGAGCAAAAAGCTATGTATGAAAAGGTAGTAGAGGGAGCTAAGAATACGTATTCTTTCCCGTGTTTCCAAGTGGTCGAAGATCAATATTTAGTCTTCTCTTAGCTTCTCGTTTTCATGTAGTATGACTAAAAATAAAAACACTCTTTAAGAGGAGAGAAAAGGCTGAGGCAAGCGAAAACGATCGGGGTGCGAACAGAATTCGGATATCGAAGAATCGATTGAATTCGGCTGCATTCGGCTTTCATCGGGAGAAGTCGGATAGGTTTCAGCAGCAACCGGGAATCAAATTTTGGTATGACAGCAAGAAAAAAAAAAGAAAAGAATTCTGCAGCAGTTCTTACCTTGCTGAGTGGTAGGTTTTTGTGTCAACTCATCCTCTCGCTCAAGTACTACATTGTAAATCTATACGGATCTGAATAGAAACAATCTCTCTTTGAAAAGAGTTTTTGCGGGAACCTTTTCGCCTTTCTTGCTTATTTTTACATAGTGTAGGTGGGTGGATCCTCGCGTTAGAGTTTAAAGGGTTATTGGAAAAATTTAAATAGAGAATGCCGCTGAAGATCATTTACTTATGTTTTCAGGCACCTGGAGATAGTAAATTTGCATAAAAATGGTAGATTTGGAACCTGCATTGGCATATATCCAGACCACATCCAATTTCGGTTTGTGGAAAATAGGGGGTAAAATGTTTATATTGGGACATGGTTGATAGGAGTCTTGAGCCTTTTATCATGTCGAAAATATATATGTCAGTTAGCTCTGTAAAATAAGGTTAATTCAAATATAAACTTATAAAATAAGGTCAACTGAATGCCTCATAAAATAAGATTGCTTTTATTTCTATAATTTTTCTAAAAAAAATCAAGATTTATAATATACAAAAATATATTAACATTATATTAATAAATCGTGAATTCTTAGTGTATATCTATAACAGAGAGAAATATAAAGTTTTCACTTAGTTCAAATTGTATTAAATATCAATTTTTATTGCACAAAAAGAGGAGTTAAAATGACAAATATTTTTTACTGCTAAATGCCTAATAACATTTATATATGGAACTCCGTTTATTATGGGAATATTTTCTTGTTATACAATATTTGACATACAATCATATTTGCGTACATTATTGGATAAAATCATTTGTAAATATTATATATTTCAGTGTATAAGATGAGAAGTTTTAGAAGTTTTAGTTTTTATAGTTAATTTACGGTGACCGTTAATATACACAATTTGTATAGGCAGTTTATATATAGTAATAACTTTTATATATGGAATACATTTTATTATAGAAAAAAAAATTGTATTATAGAATATATTACATACAATCATATTTACAAACATTTTTGCATGCAATCATTTGTAAGTACCGTATATTTCAGCGTATAAGACGAGAAATTTCAGTTTTTTTTTCGAAGGATAAATTACGGGATCAGTTTATATACAGATCCGCTAATCTCACAAAAAAACAAAAACAATTTTCCGTTAACCAACGCAAGCGATAAATCGCCAAATATCGCTAAATATAGCAAATATTTGTTTCCTTATTTTATCTTAGTTAATGAAAAAGTAAAAAAAAATATATATATTTTTTAGATTAAATGAATTATTTTTTTTATAAAAGAAAGATATTTTATTTCTGAAATTGTTTATGTTGCTAGTTTGTTGCGTCGTCGTCAAAACAAAATATCTCCTGTCTGGCTAATTTTACGCTCGGCTGACGAAACAGTACCAAAACATACACCAGACATAATAAAAAAAAAATAACAGTGAAAGGAAAATTATTTTATCTTGCGTGTTTTAAATGTAACCTTCATGGAAAAAAAGTCCGTGTTAGAATCCAAGTTCCAAATAGTTTACCAAAAAATACATCAAATATTTATGCTAGTTTCCTTAATTGAGATGTCCGGATGTATATCATCATGACTTTTAATTTTATTCAACCCCTTTTCTTTCCCTCAAGGACATGTTTGAAACTTACGGAATTTTTTTTTTCATTTTAATAGGAATCAAAATGGACTCTTTGCTATGTTCGGAAATATACGGTAATTAAAAAGAAACTTTTAATTCAAATAATATTAAATTGCGTAAAAGGAACATACTATTCATGTACAGAATTCCACTTTAAGATTCTATTTACAAGCTTGGAATTTGCAAGATATGTATTAAAAAAGATTCAATTTAAACGATCCACAAGCATTGGCAGAGCCAATAACGCTACATCAAACAATACAAAAGAATATAGTTGTACATTTTTTGAAAAGTTAACAATAAATTCCGAACTGAAAGATACTCACCGAATATACTTGTTGAATCTCCTTTCATCACAAAATGGCATTCAGTAACAACAACCATAACGCAAATTTTAACAGCAAAAAGAGATGATAGCTTCACTTTATTTAAATTTTAATTTCATGGTTTACTTAAATATTCTTTTCAGATAAAAGGCGGACTGCAAATTTGACTTTCATTGAAACTCTTTTATGACCGAAATAGTCTAATGAATACCTAATCCCCTTCAAAGAAGCCATTCCCTTAAGTGTAAACCAGCAGCACAAAACCCTGAGTTTCTTAAAACCAATTTGTGAGACCGCACAATGGAAATCCAAACCGAGCAGCTCTTTCTGAAAGAGTGCAGAAGAATAGTAGCAGAAGCAGTACTGAATGAATTGAACTTTGTTCGTATTCAGTGCTGAATCAATCTTTAATTTAATCAGCATTACCAGGGCTTTTGGGTAAGAATGGGACCTTCTGCAAGTAACTGTGGCCCCGCCACTTCATGAAAAGTCAATTACGAATTTCTTTCCATTGTCCTTTTCAGTTTCTGGCAAACAAAAGATTTTTCGGCCATGTCGGCAAACCAGACAGTGAACAAAGATTCTTGGATGTTTAAGTGTTCCTTTTGGCTGTCGCCTTTAACTAAGAAAGGGAGCATTAATGAAGTTCGAAAAGGTAAACGAACGCTGCGCTGGCCATAAATTATCTTATTTAAGTAGGTCATTTATTCTGAACTTACATTAGACACGATTTAAATAGTTGTTCAACAGTAAAAAAGTGGTATGTAAACATAATTTTTGCATGGTTAAATACAGTACGAAATCCAATTATTTTGAAAGTTATATTGAGCAATACAAATTTTATGTATTTAAAACAGCTACAAGCAATTAAAGAAATTAACATTAAACTTTACCTTTATATATATATATATATATATATATAATATTATATTCATATATATAAAATTTTGTCTATTAACATTATAGTTGTTTTTATCCTTCATATTTTCATAAATGCAATATGATGTCTTTAACTATCTGTAAAAGTGTGTTTTTCTTCATCTATTAATGTAGAAAAACAGCTTACAATTTTAAAATAATTTTATGCGTTTTCTTCGTATGAATAATTGCTATAGAAATTTGGATTATTAAATAAGCTTTTTAAACGCTTAAATAAGAATTATGTTTAAAAAAATGCTATGCAACCTGTATACAAAATCAAATTCAATTTAAAGAATTAAAAAATGTATTGTGTAATTAAATATCTTCTTCTTCTTCAACATTGGCGCAACATGCCCATGATGGGCCAAAGCCGTCTACCTACTGGCAGATTTCGAGACAGGAGATGTTTTCTTTTTACGTGTCAGACCTACGTCCAATGCTCTACAGTAATATTAGACCGTGATTACGGTTTAAAGTAGATTCCGAACCACTACCAACATTCATGGCACTGCTCGAATGCGAAACATGTGGCACCGAGGGTCAGAGCGCTAGTCAAATTAAATATCTACTATTTATTTATTCTTGTCCACTAATAAAAATTTTTATGATTTAAAAAATAAATATTATTGGTACAATTTATTACAATTGAAAAGTTCAGTATAAATTTTATGACTTAATACCAATATTTCGAATATATCAATTAAGCTATAGATACATTATTGATGTTTACTTCTTAGTTATAGTAAATAATGGATTTAGGCAACCTTATCTTTGAAAATTAAATTGAACTTTTATATGAAATAACTAAGTTTATTATAACCAAACAAAATAATTTTTTCATAATATTTATTTTTGTTTTTTGTTACATTTTCAAGAAATCAATAATAAACAGTAAAAAAAATTACAGAATAAAATCTTAGATTCATTTTTATCAATACATTCCAAGTGCCTATTTTCATATAATTAGAATTAAAATTTAAAAAAATAAAACCTGAATTAATCAACAACTATTATTTAATTTTAGGTTATCACAATTTTAAAAATGCATTTTAAATTATGTATAGCATATAGAATAATGAGTAAATCAACGAAGTCAGTTTTTTATGTGAAATCATGAAATTTATATAATAAAATATAATTACAATCACTGTTAAGTTACATTAATATATTTCTAAGGAAATATATATACCTTTATTATAAACCTTATTATTTACCTTTATTATTATTATATATTTCTAAGAAATATATGGTTTCTTATTTTAAATTTTATTATTTTTAAGTGTGTATTCTAATCAAGACACATGAAATAAGCAATGAATTTGATATAGGATAAAAACAATAGTATCATCAAATTTATAACCCAACATACACTTATTAGTTTATTTATAACTCTAGGTATTAGAAATAAAATTTTAGGATAAAGAAATAAATTCTTATCGCTTTAAGTGATAATTTTATTAAATTTACAAACAAATGCCGATGAAAAAAATAAGAAAAAAAAATCACCAACGTGCCATTTTTTTTTTTTTTTTTTTTCTCATTATACTGTTATAAATGTACCGTAAAGAAAATTTCCGGTTTTGCATCTTTCTTCTAGCGAAAACTTCTTTCGTTAAGTCATTTCTGTCTAAACGCGTTTTTAAACGCAACTTCTGCGATGTTAATGCCTTAAAAAATGACGCTGGAAAACTGTTGACGTGCAACACAAATTGACTTTTTCTTGTACAAAGGAGGCGAGAACTTTTTTTTTCTTCTTGCGACAGCATTTCTACGGCCGAGATAGTAAATTTAATTTTAACCTCGTAATGCTTACTCGGACGATAAAATTATGTGACACGAACGCAGTATCGACGAAGATTGATTTAGGAAAACATTTATTCAAAATAGAAATCACTTTCTTTTTGTCTTTTATCTCCGTTTTCTTCTTCAAATATATTTTTTTAAAAAACTGAAATTTTGCTTTTGTAAGCAGTTTATCTTTTTTACCAATGTTTCTGTGCTTTTCTGCAAATGCTGTTGGTTTTATGACTTTTTCGACTTTTGGCTAAGCTTTATTTTAAAACTATCATCGGTTTTAAGAATTATGAATGAAGTAATAATATGACAATAAAAATAAATATGCCTCATTTATTATTTTTTAAATAAATAAATTTTGGACAAAATAAGAGAGAAGGTTGCCATTTCTTACATCATAACTTCACTTTAATTGTGAAATTTTTATGTGTGAAAACAATTATACTGGTTGTTACTTTTTTGCAGCGATTGCAGTTCTTCTATTTAGTTCATGTTAATTTGCTTTTCAACAAGAAAACCTGAGCGATATATTATTTATGTTTACTGAAAAAAAAAATGGCGATTCGTTGAATAAATAAAATATGTCAAATAAAAAATTATTATTATACATAAAAAACTTTAAAAATTATTAGGATGGTAAGCAATATTGATGAAAGTTGATAGTTCTTGCATTTTCTATAACTTTTTGGGGCTTTTTAATAGTTAATTTACATCAGATGAATAAAATAAGTTTCGATTTTCTGCAATATTTAATTTGTATTACTCACCGTAAAATATAACAATCATAACTCCACTTTAATTGTTTTTATGTGTGTCTACTAGAAATACTAGAAAAAAATAATTACAACTAATTATTATTTACCTCATACGTGATCAATTGAATTAAAATTCCCTATTTTAAAGTCTTCTATGAAAATAATATATGTACTGAAACGAAAAGAGGTTTAAGTGATCTATTGTTATGAAAAATACTCTCATACATAGACATTTCTAACAAAGCTTCTTCTTTTCATAATAAGATTGTAATAAATGAAACAAACATAAATAAATAAAATAATTTCCATAATTATATTAAAAACTCAGTTTTTCCATTATATAGTTCCCATTCCATTCTGGAAATAATAATTAAAATCAATTATTTACCTTATTCATGGTCAATTTAATTAATATCCCCTTTTCTAAAGTCTTCTATGAACTTAATAACCTATGCACTGACAAAAATGAGACATAAGTGATCGATCATTATAAAAAACAATCTTATACATATACAGCTCTAATTTTTTATAACAAGATTGTAATAAATGTAACAAACATTAATAAATAAATGAATTTCCATAACTATATTAAAATCTAAATTTTTCCATTGTTATCACCTGCATATGTTTTAAATCATAAATAAACATATATGAAAACAATAAAATTATAATTTTAGCATCGTTAATAAAACAGATATTTGCCAAATTCCTGTACCTCAGCAATTTCAGCCCTGATCAAGGCCGGTCCCAATAGAAAAGCGAGTTCAAAATACCATCCACTAAAGTAATGCACAGTAAGCATTCGTGTCCGCAATATTGCGCCAGATCATGGCAAGGGGAGGTCATAAGCTTCCGAGCTGGACTACAATAAGCACTATCCTGGGATGAATCGGAATGGTGAATTCCAGTAGGGTCTTGACGTCCGCCCATATTACTAGTCCCCCTCTAACTCTCCAAAGCAAGAATAGAGGGAATATTATCGGATTATTACCATACATTAATAGTAAGGCCCTTTGCCGAGATATTGACGCTTGTTATTAAGGTCAGATAAGGCAGATGTATTAATTTCCAGAATCGGATTAGACCCGAAGAGCATGATGAAGTGGAATTTTGGGGACCTAAATGGGAAACCTGGGGGGCACATTATGGTGAGGCAAATTGTATGTTACATAATAGTTAAGTGTTCTTGAGTTCACATTGTGGGGAATTAATTGAATTCTGTTTGAAGGGAATATTACTGAATAGTTTAATTGTGCAATATAAATTAATTTTTAAATTGATGTTATTCATCATGAATATAAGAAAGATACCTATCTTGAATCGATGCTTCAAATACAGAAATCCGCTAATGAATGCTTACTCAATTTTCTGTTCAACATAAATCATAATAAACAATTCTAAAACACATCTGGGAGGTGTTGGCATAGCTATAAACCAATTTGATTGAATTCAACTCTCTCTCTCTCTGTTGATGGTACAGACCCTTCTAAACAATAGTCTATTGTAGTTAAACAGAGAAACATTGTCATACTGAATATTATATTAAGATATTTTCAGTGGAGTTTCTTCGGGTCGGTACTAGGTAAGAAATAACTTCCACACCAAATATATTAATACATTAAAATAGAATAGTAACTTTGTCAATATGTTAATAGGTTTTAAAGGGCAGATACTAGATGAGATACAAATGTATTTACATAAAGGCATTATAGAAAATTAATAAATTTGTTAAAGAAAATTTTTCAACTACTTATTCAGGAAATTACTTATCAAACTATTTTAAACAGACTAGTTACCTCACTAAAATTATTATCAAGATAATCATGAATATCGCGTGCTTTTGAAGATATTTTATTTCTTATTCAAGTCAAAATATATATGAAAAAGAAAATATTTTATATATATTATATTTTATAATATAGATAACGTATATTAATTTAATGTATTTCTAATTGAATTTCATAATAAAATTATGTTAGAATCATTATAGAATTACACTGCAGTATTATCAAAAATTTACTTTTAAATTCACCAGGAGCTATATTTATATATTTCTGTGTTTATTATCGCAAAATTAATTTTTTTAAAGTAAATTAAATAATTTCAACTAAAGAAATACAAAAAAAAAAGTATTTATTATATTGGCACACCAATTACTTTTAAGTAACAAATAATTATGATACAATTTAAAATTTTTAAAACCAAGTATGTTAATTTTTAATAATATTGCTCTTTCATTTCTTTATTAAATTTTTTTTTAAAAAAATCACTTTTTTTTCTATATTCGCAAGAATTCTATTTCTAGTGATACATTTGAAATGGCAAATTACTAGAATTATTTTATTATAATTAATAATATTTATAAAAAGAAAAACATTATTTTTCTAAGCTAGCAAAAAAAGCTATTTCCAATTATGTGTTTCAAAAGGCATGCTACGTATAATTATTCGATTATTATCATAATTAATAAAACAAGAATTTATAAAAAATAATATTGATAATTATTATTGTTACATCCTGCTTATTTCAAAATTACTTGACAATAAATAAAAGACTTTTTGACAAATACATGATTAAAAGGACAAAAACAATGTCTGTTTTTCTTAATGACTCGATACTTTTTATAGCTCGAGAAACAGCAGTTGATAAGATTATTATCCACAAAATAACCTCTCTACTTATAGCTTTTTTATCAATGGTACCATAATCTCAGAACATTTCTCGATGATAAATTGTTCTACAGTTTATTGAGCGAAGGCTTTACAATTTGTCAACATGGTTTTTTTTTTTTTTTTTTTCAACATTTTCCCAATTGCAAGTAATTGTGTTATTTTACTTTTTTTTTCCAATACATTTTCCGATGAACGATGAAGAAAAGATAAAATTTTTCATTTTTATCGCAAAGTAAATAAATGGGGGAAAAGAATTAGGGATAACATTTTAAGACTTCTTTAAGTTGTTAATGTGTGTGTAAGAAAATATTTGAAACTTAAGATTGCTATTGATTTAATAGATTTATGTGCAGAATGCCTAAAATATATATTTTTTTAATTTAAATCGACACTGTCTTTTTAATTTAATGTGAAATAGACCAAATTTCGAAATCAAAATTATGCTTTTGTAATGCATCTTTAACCTGACACTTACACTTAAGTATTTTAATTATACATTTATAGCATTATTACATACATTATAAGATATATTTATAACACATTTATAACATATTATATATTGCAATCAGTCATGCTCAAACATTTATGCAGGTTTCAGTACGTTTGATTAAAATATATATTTACCTGGAATAATATGTAATTATCTTCACTACTCCACATGGGGCGTCTTCTAGTTGGGAAAAGGAAGTTTGCTCGTTTAAGAAGGACATTTGATAATATCATGCTTATTAATAATTTATAAGAATGCAGATAAGCTTAGCACTGATATACTGTTTCTACATTAAATATATGCTATCTATTTGATAGAACTGTTTTCTGTTGTAAGGAAGTACAATAGTAAAAAAATAAATGATTTATACAATTTAATATGATGAACATTGATTTAATAATCAATTGACAGTAATATATTGAATGACTAGCTTTGAATAGTAGTAATCATTCTGAATAAAGCAAATGAAATGAAACGGAAAAGCAAAACAATTCTTAGCATACAGTTTTTCAAATCTTTATAATTGATCTTCCTTTAAGTGAAATTAATTATTTATTAATTTTTAGAATCAAATATTGTAAATATTTAATCTATCTAACGTTCTAAAAAGGGGCTTGATGGCCGAGTGACTAGCTTTCTGGCGCTCGATACCACAGGTTCTGGGATAGAATCCTAACGGTATTAGGGATGTTTGCAGTGGTTCGGAATCCATTTTAAACCGTTGGACCTAGTCTAATAGGACTGTAGAGCGTTGGGTAGAGGGTTGTCAATCATACTCCATAAAAAGTAAATATTTCCTATTTCGAAATCTGCCAGTAGACAAACGGCCTTGGCTCATCATGGGGCTGTCGTGCCAATGAAGAAGAAGAATCTTAACAAAATCACAGCTACATTTTTAATTAAATTGCTTTTGAAATTATCTTTATTATACGTACATGTGTGTGACATATATAAAATATTCTACAGGAATATTTAAAAAAATATATTTATTTTTGTCACGAGAGTTAAATCAATGCAATATAATTTCAGATTTGTTTTGTTATACTATGCATTTTAAGTATTAATTTTTATTTCATACAATTTAATTTATTTTATTTAAAAAAAACCTTAAAAGTGTCATGTGTCAAAATTATAAATACAAGCAAATAATCATACGTTATTTTTTCTACTTTCAATATATATATAAATATATTGATTAAAAAAGTTTACGTAAAATAATTAACATTTAATTTTTTAAAAAAAACAATGTGTAGAAACCACTACTAAGTATTCATTTTATATCAGCATAGTTACCCGATATATGATCGTTAATCAAATGTTTAAAAAAATATGGATTACTTTTAGTATATGAAAGTAACCATTCATATTTTTCTTCAATGTAATTCTTTGTAAGAACGAGTTTTCCTTAAGTTGAAAAACATAACGAGAGAAGGAATACAAGGGAATTCATTCCCTGAGCATTAGTTCTTCAACACGAAAACTAATCTCGCACACTTGGCGCCACTTTAGATCATTCAAATACGTCCGAAGGCCTATTTTTCTCAATTTAACTCAGTTTTATTTTTCACTTTGAATCCATTCGTGACACAAACAAGTTCCGTGAGCAAAAATCATTAATAAAACTGAGCAGGTTGCGAATCTCCCCCCCTTGCAAAAAGACCCCATTTTTCTTTCTTCTGGGGGCTCCATCCACTGTTGTAACTCCTGGTGTTAACCAAATCGCAATTTTTCACAATAAACTGCCTTCCCAAAAATCTTGGGGATCTTGGAGGGTAGACAGGCAAAAACGAAGCATTCTTTGCAGCTTGTCAGGCGCCGTATCGGCCACGTCAATCACCAGTTAATTGTTGTGGCACTTTTCCCGATTTTGTGTTTTTCTGCTTTTGCCCCCCTTTTTTTTTGAAGTATTGCCCCAGCTTACGACTGGTGGCAACCTGTCTGGAAGGCCCAAATGTATATCATCTCTTTGCTGCTGTTATTGTCTTGGCTAAGAAGTGTTCTTATCAATGAAAATAGTCTGAGTGGAAAAACTGAAATGTTTAATAAAAATATTATTTTGGTTTCCTTTGTCCTGTACCTAATCCTGAAACAATATAAAACAATTTCAGTCGTTGTTTTCACCAGAAAATATATTGTTTCTGTCTAAAATTTTACAGGACAGTAAATTGCATCTATGGTATTTTGTATTTTTTTTCATCAAGAAATTATTGTGATAAAAGTGAAAATACAGTCGGTATAATCATTTTGTTGATAACTGTTCAAAAAGCAAAATTTTCCCCATTGTCTCTTTTATAAATCACAGAGATATACACGCGTCGAAATAATAGAGAGTTTTTGCATACCGTACGTTAGTTACCGTAGGACGTCCGTTAGCTTTTTCTCCCTAGCGCGCATGCTCATAGGAAACTGAGCATGCGCGCTAGGGAGAAAAAGCTAACGGACGTCGTACGGTAACTAACGTACGGTATGCAAAAACTCTCTAATGACTAGCCATGCCAATCACCAGTTAATTTCTGGCCCGTATAATGGCCTTCAGGGGATAAATATACAGGTTTTATTATTATTATTGATGTTTGCAATAAATTCATTTGTACCACAAAGTATTACATACGAATTACAGAAGTAAGTATCAAGCAAATCAATGAGAAAGTAATAAAAACATAAAATAAATGATAAATTGAAAAGGATGCATAATATTACAAAAGAGGTAAAATTAAAAGAGAGATAGAGAAGGAATTTAAGAGACAATTTGCAAATTTACAAAATGCTGCAGAACCAAGCTTTTTATTAACAAGTTGATGAAAGCTTGGTGACCATTTGACTTTTTTGGGACGCTAGTTATTTACTTAAAATATTTCTATAATATTCTATCTCGAGACAGCTGAACAGAATGTGATCGATATGCTGCACTCTATCTACACTGCAGTTAAATCAAGTGAGCATAGTTTAAATCTATTGAAATCGTCATAAACAGAGTGATTTGAAATCAGTAAAAAAATGATGAGTGCTAAGCCTTTGGGAATGTAGGGAATGTTCGCCGTGAAAGAGGCATTGGATGGTTCTATTCCAAAGGATTTACGAACAATTCCGTTTACTCCAAACTGTAATTTATCACATTTGTTAGATATTTATGATATGCTATTTTTCCAATAGAATTTGCTATTTAAGAAGGAATATAGATATGTCACTTCACTGGCGTTAGAAAGAAAGAATCCGTTAATAAATAACTGATTATTTGTTGAGTGAAAATTGACTTCTTCTTAAGCCTTAATTTTGATTTCATGAGTTGATTTCCATACGTTGAATTTTTTTTCTTTTACCAATCGCAAGTAAAATTTAGAGTTTCTCTAACTTCAATAAAGAGATCAGATTGCAGTTTGCTTTAAAAACAAAAAAAAAAGTAAATTGTTCGCAAAAGAAATTGTTTTGCAACAATCTTGCTACTTTTATTAGTATTGCATTAATATTTCATTAGTAGATTTTACATTCTAGAAGATAGGCCCAGAAACATATCTCTGAGGACATCACCCCTTGAAGTGACTAATTTTTTAAGGTAGAACCCAAAATGATTTTATTTCTGCTATTCTTCAAAAATCCATCTACTAGAGAGAAAATGTTGCTAGAAAATCTCATTTCTTCTAGTAGATTTAGAATACTTCGCCACCATACGTAGTAGAAGCTCCTTTAATGTCTAAAAAATTATATTCATGTGAAAAATTTTCTTTTTCCCCCCTTTTTCCACAATAGTCCTCATACGCAAAACAAGTGAGCCATCGGGAATTTTTTGCACTGTGAATCCATATTGATGAGTGTTAATTAGAATTTTACTTTGCAATTAATTAGCATTGGTTGAAATAGATAAACTCACGATGCCTTATGTTTTATTTGATAGAATAATTTAACCAATTCAGCGGCAACAATGTTCAACAATTTTTAATTTTCGTCCATGCATTTCTTAAAGTGTCGGGTTATTTTGGGTTTGTTTTTCTGTCTGATACTAGATGTCTTTCTCTGAAGCTATAATTGTAAAACAATTTAATATACGAAAATTAACAGTGAATAACTATACGTTATTAAAATATCATATGTAACGATAAATTAATTACTTAATAATTAATTTCTTTAATTAAATTAACGCCTTAATACTCAATTTCTCTGCGGACCATTCCCATTGCGTTGAAACATAGATGATCAGGTCGTTTCTTGTAAAAAGAGAAAGTAAGACAATAGTCATCAGGGTATAATTTACTTGACTGTTAGTGGGCCCACAAAAACAACAGCGAACCGAGTACAATGTACTGTCTACTCCACGTTCAGGATGCTGAATGAGATAATTTGATGCATTTGTGTACACATTTTATAAAATTATTCCCATCAAGTTTTAGAGGTTGCTTAGCACTCAAAATTAACATTGCCCTTGGAATCGAGTATTGGAGTTGCTATCAATTCTATTTCAGGCTATGATAATGTCTGATTGGATTTTTAAATTTTGTGTTTTGATACTACTGAAATATTGCTATGAAACGACTAATGATAAACAATTTTACAGAATTCAAATGTACTCTATTCTGCAATTGTTAACTTGATAAACATTTTATGTCCTGTGGTATGAAGAAAAGGAAACAAAATTATCATTTAATTAAAAAATTGTTCTGTTTATTTATTTTTTACGTAAATTACCATTTTCGCATCATAACAATACTAAAGATTAAAAAATTGAATTATGTATTTTTCTTATCAGCTTTCTTAATTAATACATTTTAATACATTTACATAATACATTTACGATAATACATACATACGATAATACATTTTAATTAAATCGCGACCTTCCTAATGAACTACTTCTAAAAATAACTCAAGCTAGAAATAGACATATAAAAATGAAACAATTTTATTTATTTAAACCTTTTGTTCCTTTTTTATTTTTGGTTTAAAACATTTGCACTTATTTTTAACTGGCAGCAAAATGTCTCGCTGGCCCAAGAGTAGTGTATAATATGATGCTGACGTTATCTTTGTAACAAAGATTTATTTTTCATTGGGATATGTCATGCTTAAAAAATAGCCTTTTTATGTATTTAGGAAATGTGTTGTTTTTAATGAATAGCTTCACTAAAAAACTACTTAGATATAGGTACAATGAATTAGTTTATGATTTTCATATTCGTTTTCCTTTTTATTTCGAATTTCTGACAAATGTTAAGCATTTGTTTAACGTGTAATATTTATCTGTTCTTTTTATCCTTGTCTTATTTTAAATGAAGTAAGAACTTACTTACATAATTAAGAATGCAAAAGAAAAAAATTTACTAATCTATAAAAAATATGTCTTTTATGCATGGTTTGTTAGAAGACAGTTGAAAAACAAAATTTACTTTTTAGGGAACTAATGCATTATTAAATTAAACTCTACTTTGCGAAATACAAAAAAAAAATACTTAAATATATCTCAGTTTCATAAATAAACCTTATATTGCAACAGTATTTTTTTTTTCATCCTCAAATTTTACTAATTTTCCTAAGCGCAAAATAAAAAATTAATTTTTTTTTGTATATTAGCTCGAAAAAATGAAAAAAAAATGTATATAAACTAGTTCAAAACTAATTTAATAGATTAATTTTTTATATAAATTTCATAGAGAAATTTATTTCTTTTGCGGTAATAATATGAACAAATTCAATGTTTTAAGTAATTAATAAATGTCATAACATTATGTTTCAACATATTTTAAAGTACTTATTCTTGCTATATTAACTACCCTATATAAATATCGAAACAAATTAAATAAAAAATAATTAACAAAATATATTTAAATAAAATAAAATTATAATAAATAATATAATAAATACTCTTCTAAATAATAAAATGTTGTAAAAATATGTCCTTAACGTATGGGTTTTTACAGGACAGTTAAGAAAAGCAAAATTTAATTTTGAGAGAAATAATGCATTATTAAATTAAATTGAATTAAATGTTATTAAATAAATGTCATAATATTATGTTTCAACATATTTTAAAGTACTTATTCTTGCTATATTAACTACGCTATATAAATATCGAAACAAATTAAATAAAAAATAATTAAAAAAAATATATTTAAATAAAATAAAATTATAATAAATAATATAATAATTAATCTTCTAAATAATAAAATGTTGTAAAAATATGTCCTTAATGTATGGGTTTTTACAAGACAGTTAAGAAAAACAAAATTTAATTTTCAGAGAAATAATGCATTATTAAATTAAATTGAATTAAATGTTATTAAATAAATGTCATAATATTATGTTTCAACATATTTTAAAGTACTTATTCTTGCTATACTAACTACCCTATATAAATATCGAAACAAATTAAATAAAAAATAATTTTAAAAAATTTATTTAAATAAAATAAAATTATAATAAATAATATAATAAATACTCTTCTAAATAATAAAATGTTGTAAAAATATGTCCCTAACGTATGGGTTTTTACAGGACAGTTAAGAAAAGCAAAATTTAATTTTGAGAGAAATAATGCATTATTAAATTAAATTGAATTAAATGTTATTAAATAAATGTCATAATATTATGTTTCAACATATTTTAATGCACTTATTCTTGTTATATTAACTACCTTTATAGTTGCTTTAAAATATCTAAACAAAAATAAAAAATATATATATCTAAATAAAATAATATTATAATAAATAATCCTTTAAATAATATAATCTTGTAATAAGTAATATAATCTTGTAATAAATAATATAATCTTGTAATAAATAATATAATCTTGTAATAAATAATATAATCTTGTAATAAATAATCCTCTAAATAATCTAATAATTTAAACAAAATAATCTTAATAAGCAATTTATTTCTGCATAAATAAGCAATAAATGTATTAAATTTCACTTTTGATAATTCTTTCAATAAAAACATTATCTTACACATAAGCAATTTGGAATATTTCTCCTGTTAATCTGCAGATTACTTTTTACTGGGAATATCTCAGCAATCATTTTTGATGCATGTAAAGTTTAAATTTTTGCAAGATCGGTTGTAGTAGCCAGTAATGACTTTTTTCTAAACAAAATTGTATCTTTTAGAAATACGTGCCTTCTAAACGGTTCAAATTTATGTCAAACGTGATGCATCTAATATGTAAATCTCGGATAAATTTTAGGGTATTTTATGGGTACATTAACCTCCGTATTTTGTAGCAGTTGCGATTTCTCTTTAGTAAAACAGCGTTCGGAAAATGTTTTTCCTAATGGGATTTACGTGTGGTAATATCCTGCCATGATTGTGACCAATTTAGAATCCGTTCTTTGCATACAGCATGTATCATCGGAAACATCTTTTCTCAGTTTTTGAAGTCAATAATAAGTTTTGACGATAAAACTCAATGAATGTTATCAAGTACCAAAATAAAAGGCCAAAATGCGTATGAGAATTATGAAACGTGATACGATTTAAAGAAATAAATGTTCATTTTTTTTATAAATGTTAAAATATTGCTAATCAAAATTCGTTTTTCGTTAGCTGATTATTGATTCTTCGTTTTTAAGTACATAAATGAACTGCTCATTTACATAATTGGTTATCCATAAAGTAATAATATAAAAATTCAACATAAGTGTATTTTGTTGATTAATAATTATTAATTATATTTTTCATTTATTTCCTTCCATCTAACTTTTAACAAAATATACTTCGTAGTGTTCAGGTTGGGAAACTGAATTGTAATTAGGTGTGGTTGAGTTGAAATACTTAAGTCACAGGTTGGAGAATTCACAGCTTTATTTGCATACTGATGAACACCAAATATATACAATTACAGACAATATATGACATATTTTAAGATATATATGACAATATATGACATTTTTTAGACAATATATATATTTTTTTTCGGGGAAAGAATTTTACTTCTAAGCCGAAAACATCATACTCTGGTAGGCGCAGGGTGCTTGAAAGATACTTAGTCTCCGAAACTGTAGGCCAAATTATACAAAGGGTTAACTTAAATATATTCCTCTCGGGATAAGAGATTGTCAACTAAACGTTTTTCAACGGAAATGCATAGTTGCGTTGCATTTCTTCTCGGGTAAGAGTCTCGAGGCCTACTGACCATTTCTGCTGAACGGCGTAGGGGGCGCTCTTACCAGTGTGTAGGAGGTGTACGGTTACAACTTTTAAACATTAATCTTTACAACTTTAAAATATATTATTTATTTTCTCCTCATCCATGTCCGAATGATATAAAAATGTTTTTATAAAAATCTGTAAATATAAATTTATCTTATACTTTTTTTTAAAATTATTTTTATTATTACTTTACTCGCGAATGAACTAACATACATTTTAAATTTGTATTATAAATGCATTAATTTAAAATTATAAGAAATGTTTCTTGAATAGTTAATAAACAATTAATAATGTTAGCTTCATTTTCCTATGGGGCTAAATACATCATTCATATTAAAAATATTTTTTTAATAATAAAAGCATTAATCATTGAAAAAAAATTATCATTATGTAAAAACTAGTTAGTAATAAAATATATTTTTTATACATTTTACTTTAACAATTGGTGTTAAAAATTAATAAAAACGGTTTTTTTGTATTTATATATATAATTAATTATGATTTTTTCTCCTTTAGTAAATTAAACATTTTTTTCTTTATACTTTAATAACAAGTTTATCTCGCAATATCTGTCTTGATAAATATGTCGAAACATCTCGATAAATAAAAATTATATCTAGATATTATATCTTATATCTCGATATAATAATATCTAATAAATGCCTCGAAAAAAATATAAATTCCTTAATAAAATGATATCTTGAAATTGTTCTAATTGAAGAAATGCTAGTCACACAGTAATACAAATAAAACATCCATTTGATAAATTATTTTAGCATCAGATTAATATAATATTTTTAAAGTAAGGTATCTAAATCTTTCCAGCAACTGTATTACATCATTTTAAAGCATATATAAAATATATAAGCAATAACAATCATTTCAAATTCTTTCACATTACGTCTTTCATCGATCAAACTGAAAATTCTAAACAATTTTATGTTAAAATATTGGAAAAGTTACATTTGAATATCTCTACTGTTTGTTATTCAATAAATATTTTACTCCAGATAGGGTAATTTACATTGACGTCTGAGTAGAAAATATTCTGTAAAAACAATGTATACATTTTATTGGATTACGTGTTAGACATTCCTGAATTTTTGATACAATTTTAGCTTACAGGTCTGGAAATGTTTAAATAATATTTCTAAGAAGATAAGTCTAAACTTTTATCGAATTCAAAGCTGAACTTGGTATTTTATACGAACTGTGTTCTTCCATGCATATAGTTCTTCTTTCAGTGAAATTTTTATTAGTTGTTTCTTGTTCTTAATCATAGAAAGAAGAATGGAAGAGCAATGAACTTTGATTTATATTCATAATTAAATGCTTAAAATAATAAAAAATTTGTTTTCACTTTTTAATCAAAACTTATATTTGCTATAATTAACATCCGAAAGTAACAAGAAGAAAAATAAATTTTTTTAACTTTCTTTTACTTGAAAGTTATAATTTATTTTACTAAAATAATCAGAAATACGTTTGCATATTTTTTTAAAGTAAGAATAACAATTTTAAATTCCTGCAGTCTGATTAAAAAATAATACAAATCATCTAAAAAAAGTAATTTGCTTCATATTTATCATAAAATTAATTTATTTACTATTAATTAAAATTAATTTATTTTATGCATATATTAAATGTTATTTTAATATTTTTCTAATGTTACACAATTGAAAATTGTTATGATGCTTGCCTTATTCGAACCATTACTTACTGTGTTGTATTTTAATAAAGAAATGACATAGTAATTCAGAGTACAAGACAAAGATTCAGTAAATTATATCCATTAACTATATTTTTGATAATTATGTAACTGATTAACAATCAAAAACATATATGTACTGAAATAGAAAATTTGTAACTAACATTAAAAATTATTTTGTTTCTCATTAAAAATGTGTACACTAATGGCGAAATTCAATTGTCTTTTTCCTTCCGCATTAATTATTTAATAAATTTTAGTTATTATTACTAATTAGTGATTATAAAATATTTTAAGTATTCCTACTTTGAAAGATATACATCAATTAGTCAAATAACTTTTTTTTTTTGCTTTTTGTCTTTTTTCCTAAAATTTCACTCATATTTATCATTAATATTTAAATTAGAACTTTATCATTAATTTTGATTAAATTAGTATTTTTTTCTTCCATTATATTCTCAGTTTTATAAAAACTATTTTAGAATGAGTTTTTATAAAACTTAAAAACTTAAAATTAGATTTACTTAGAAATTATTATTCTTTCATTAACAGAAAAATCAAAATGGAAACAAAATTTTCACCGTATCTAACTTAAGAAATAATCTAACCAAAATGACAATAGCGATTTGTTAAATCTCATATTTCTAATAAATGTTACAAATAAATTTTGAAAAAGTCTAGAATAAAGGACTTCAAAACTAAATTATTTTAACAAATATTATTAATAGTTTATTCTCAAATTTGTTTCAATAAAAAAAATGTTCCGTTTTCTTCAGAATTTATGAAAAAATATATATTTTAGTTTTAGCATGTTAAGAACTTATTTATTTGTTCCGTTGAAAGCACAAAACAATTAAAAGTTTCCAAAAATTTATAAAAAAATATATAACTCACTTATAAAAGGTAAGTAAATAAATATGTCAAAGTAAATAAAATTATGTTAACATTCATTAAAATATAAGCAAAAATCAAAATTGATAATTATTAATGAGTTTAATTCTTTCTAAACTAAAGATTTTATTCCTTTATATAGTTCAAAGGGAACTTTTTATCAGAATTTTCAAAACATTTATCTCTTAAGCTATCCCTAATTTATGAATTCCTTCTCTTTATAAAATTAATGTATCATTTTCCTAAATTTATTTTTTTTACTTTGACATATTTATTTACTTACAGTCGAAGTTATTTTGAGAATATTTTCATGATACAATAAGTTTATTAGTTTATCTTAGTGTAAAAATTCAGAATTTATTTTTAAAAAAATCATGCAATTATTTATTTTCTGTATTTGTACAATATTTATTAATTCATTGTGTAACAATTCTCATCTTGATTTCTTTTATTTTCAGGTAAGAAAAATTTCTTGAATATTATCAACAAATTTGTAAATCAGAGTTTAGCTTCCATACAGGTAAATTATGTTTTCTTATTTAAACAACTTGAAATTATTTCTAAACTGAATGTAATAAATAAAATTATGCAGTAATGTATAGATTCTGACGCATTCGTAATTTCTCCGGTTATAATTTACGGAGTTGATACTTTTATTGATTAGTTTTTACATTTAAATAGAAAAATAATTCAGAATAACTGAAAATTAAAAAGAGTAAAGCCTAGTTTGCGCTTTTGAAATTGTATAAATTTTTATTTTTTGTGTAAGAAGAAAAAAAAGTAGAAAAATTTGGATAATCATTCAGTAAATATTTTTTTTTGCGTATCATTTAATTCATTTATTGGAATTTTTTATATAGTAGTGTGATATGATAAATACTGATTTTAAAAAATTAACATAGAAATAGAAAAGTTGAGATAACAAGTCGAAAAAAAACTGCGTTTTCTTAAAAATTGCATAGTATACGCAATGCTGTATTATAATATGATGCATAAATTAATGCAGCTTCTGCGGATTAACTATATTTGACACGTGGTCGAAAACAGTCTTTAAAGGCATTTACAATTTCTGGTAGTAGAAACTGCTTAGTGGCATTTCAAACTGGTCATATTTTAAATATGAGTACTCTACATTATTTATATAAAGAATCACTGTGGAGAGTCATGAGCAAATAGAACTATAGACGACTAGCAAGCAGATTAGGTAGCATGATTGTTCAATATAATTTCCTACAATTCATATTGGCGGCCTGATGCGCAATTGGCTAGCACTCTGGCATTTGGTACCAGAGGCTTCAGGTTGGAATCCCGGCTGTGGTATAGATGTCTGTTAGTTGTGGTTCAGAATCGACGTTACTCCTTAAGTCCAGGTATAATTAGTTCAAAATGTGCACAAAATAACAATCAAATCAAAAAACGACAAACCAAAACCTACAATTCATAGACTGCGGAATGTGTTTTTAAGAACAGAAAATCTTCCAGAAGATACATCCCAAGAAGACTTAAAATTGCACATGACACAGATGACTGCTATTTGCAACTACATAAATTCATCTACACCGATCAATTCATCTTGAATCTTTTTTTTTTTAATATCACTCTATTGTGGGTAGTCAGTTCAATAGCATACAGATTATATAGCGTTCAACTGATATATTCATAGTGTTCAACAATGCTTATACCTCTAACACTACGTTATGGAAAAGAAAGGTTTAACTGGCCACTTATGTCAATTAGAGAACAAGTTAGTTAATGTAAGCACTTTTCAATGAAAGTTCGTATATTGTTTGCAAAGTAAGTCAAGAAGATTCTTATTCTAACGGGAATGGGGAACATGCTATTATTCTAGCCATATCCAAAGGACAAATTTGTTAATTCCAGTTAATGTGTGCGTATCTCTTCAGATCTCACCAATCAGTATATTGTCGCAAACGTTATATAGAAATGTCATTCTTTATAAAATCATTTACCTGTCTTTTAATGGAATAACTTATTTATCCTAAAAGACAATAAATATAGACCACAAAGAGCTCCATTTGTAGATAATTACATACGTGACGAGAATACCGCGCTTACGGGTTATTCAGAAACATTTTGTGATTATTTGGATGCTTGTGAAGTCGAAATGCTTGATTTATACAGCTTTTAACCTTTCAGAATATGCGAACTTTATTAACAAAGCAAGGAGTTCTGCTACCACATGATTTAAAAACACCATCATTTTATGGATAGAATATTGTATGTAACAAACATTGCATTTAATTGGACATGATATAAGATCTTTCATCAATACAATATTAAATGCAACCAATTGAAAAAAATTCTGAATGTTTCTTTATTCCAATAATGACCTTTGACCTTTATTTATTTTTCTGTATTTTATTTCTACTGTATTAATAAGATTTTTTAATCATTGTAATGCATTTTAAATTGAAATGTTTTTTAATTCCTATTTCGTTATGTAAATAAATATTTTAATAGTAATTTAGATAAGTAAAGTCAAGTCAAATTTACTAACAGAAATGATCCGTATTTACAAAATGTTCTTTCTCTTTTAAAATATTCAACTGTTACTTGATCTGTTTACCTGATGAATTGACAATAAAAAACACCTTTTTTTTAAAATCATCTTTTAGATGAGTGCAATAAAAGATTATTCGTTTGTTAATGTATTTGAAATAGCATTTAGTTTATTAATGACTTTTTACCACGTTTTTCAGATATTTTCCAAAAAGATTATGTCTCCAAATTCGATAATAAAAAAAATCAGTGACCATACAAATTAACAACGTCAAGTTTTTTTTATCCTTTGGTAAGAAACAACCTTTAAAAAATGTTGTTATCCCATTGTTTACAGGTGGGTTCTTAGGGTTTTCTTCAATTTACTACTTTTTGTCATTAATTTTTTTTATGGCATCCAATTTTTTTTTTAAAATAAAGACATCATCTTTTACTGTTTTTGATATCCTCCTCCTTTGAGATTAACAAGATTTAGTTTACATTAATTGCTTCGATCTGACAATTAACGATTTTTTTGTATTCTTACTTAATTTTTCAAGACATGATTTCCAAATTATAAACAAATATAAAATGTTTTAATTGTGTTTAAAAATTACACTGAAAGGATTCAAGTATGTAGAAATCTTCTACTAATGATTTATAATTGGTGAATAATATTAGTGTTTTGATTAATGTTGGTTTGAACTAGTACCACATACTAGTACATGTACTAGTACCACAACATGTACCAGTACCTGTTTGAACTAGTACATGTACTAGTACCACATGTTTATACATGATAGGCAGTGGCTATTTTCCGATACAAATATTGAAATTTATTGATTAATTCCTTACGTAAATATTTATCATTTACTACATTAATGTCTTTTTCCTACACAATGACAAACAAAATAGATTTAGTAATAACTTTAGTTTGCCAGCTTTGCAAGCTATAATATATTATATTTTATTACTAAGGGATATTATTTTTTATTACTTCGTGGTTAGCAGGAAGAATCTTGAAGTTCCTTTCCATTTACCATCAATAAGCATTTTTGGTATCCACCTAAGTATTTGACCTATGGTTTCTTAGAGGTTGGAGACATTTTGATTAATTTTACCATAATCATATATTGATCTATTACTGCTGAGGTGCGTGTTCATGTATTGTCCTTTCAAATATGACTCCAATTTGTCTTTTAATTATTTTATTTTAACACAATTAACACAACACCTGACAACACACACATAAATCTATAAAAATCTATCTATAACATAATTTCTAAATTAGTTTATATCGATTCCAAATGAGGTCTTGCCTGAGCCAATTCCAATCTGATGAATTCCCCTATTGGATAGGGAAAATTCACGTTATGCTTTCCCTCTTGCAGGGATTATCAAGTACCGTTGGCTCGAGTTACCATATGTATTATAACATGCATACATACATACACATAAGTATATTCATTAAACTTTTTAATGACACGCTTTAAAAGTGTATACTTATTTTTCATCTTTTAAACATTGTACGGAGAGGAAATATATAAAGATCTAATGGTAATTAACGGATAATATCTTTGCTTCATTTAGTATCTTTTTGGAATAATTGTTACATATGATGAGCCTATATATAGATTTCTAGGAATAATAGCTATGCTAAGACGTCGCTGTTTTCATTTTTAAAATTGCATTAATTATATGCATCCGATACAAAGACAACAATCCACTGAATGGTTTCGTGAGAAGCACTCTGCCATTTTCTGATGCACTAATGGCTTTTTTTCTGAGTCTGATCTCTAAACATACCGCATACCTCAGAGACTACTCGATGACACAAAAATCCCCAAATCCCTGATCACACAGAGATCCCCTGAGCGATTTAGCAACAACCTTAGATTAACTGCTCTGCTGCAAGTTAGCCGATATTATACTTGATTAGAATTCCACCGTGTACTGGAGGGGGAATCCTTGAATTGCACACAGTTGCCTTCCATTTAGAACAGACAGAACAGAACAGAGAGAGAGAGAGAGACTGTTCCGGCCTCCTTGAATCTCGCAGAACTTCCTGGGGGGCATAAACGCAATTAGCAGAGCCACAAACCATAATTAAAGCCTTGAAAACTGGCCAGCGAGTGGAAAATTTAATTTGCACTACGTAATTACTGCGAAGGGCAGTTAATGTACTTTCAGTGGTCGTGTATCTAAATAATGTTGGGGAAAGGGGGGCAAAAACTTTTCCAGGGATGGTCGTACATTATTTATTATTAGCTGGCTGGTGTTCTTTGCTGTGGAAACACTCTTCGGTTCGAAGAGTGCTGTAACGACAACTATTGAATAAATTCGGGCAGGTTTGCTGTTAATGGTTGATGTCGTTCAGAGTTTTCTCGTTCAGAAATAAATTTCTGTTTGGTTTTCGCTCTTGAGTGTTTTCGTGTTGTGATTCGTTGCTGTGAAGTGTCATCTGTTGTCAGTTCCAGAAGCAACATGGATTTTCAAAAGTTTTAATGACAGTCACTCAAGTTGTATCTTTAAAAAAAACATTTTAGTTGTCATTATGATAGTAGTATTAATTATTACGGTAATTTTAAAAATAAATTAGATTATTAATTCAATGATTTTTACTTTTTGGGATTTATTATTTTTGTACTTCAGGTGTGATTTTCTTAAATGTTGCGCGTATAAAATATCTGTTTAAAATTCATTATAAATTAAGGAAGTAACAGGTAAAGGGATAAATTTATAAAAGGAAGGAAATTATCAGCACTGTAATGAATGTTTATCTAAAATATATCTGAAACAAAAACAAATCATTAGTATCTAATTATTTTGTAGAATTCTTTAAAAATTCGTAATAAAACCAGATATTTTATTTGAAGGAAATAAAAATGATGAAGGAAACGGATTATTTTGTTTTAACTGAAAATATTGTGCATAATTTATTTTTTATTAAATATATAAAAATTAAGGGATTTATTGGACAGTATTCAAAATTACTTTGCGAATGTGTAAAAAAATATTTTAATATTTCAAGAAAAGAAAAGTATATCTATATCTATATATATTAAATGTCTGAACACAAAAATTTCAAATCTAACTTAATATATCATAAATGGCACAAATAAGCTTAATTAGTGGAATAGTAATAACAGTGATTCAAATTCAAACAATAGACATAAATATATAATTATTTTTTTAATTTTAATAAAAATTTCAAGAATGTTCCAAGAATTTAAATTATGACATTTTAAAATTTTTAGCGTAGAAAATTGAATGTATAATTGTATTATACATATCAGCTAAAAAAATATATATATAATTTAAAAAGTAAATTTTTTTTTCAATTGGTAACAATTCAATTTATTTAAGTATTCTATCACTTAATTTAGATCATGACATAATACCAAAAGTTTAAAAAAATATAAAAGTAAAAAATTAAAATTAAAATTTCAAAGTAAAAAAAAAAAGTTAAAAATACCACTCTTAAAACTTTTCTTTAGAGCGAATTTTCCAAATATATAAAAAATAAACTCACTTAAATAGAACAGGCTACTGCGATGTTTAAATAAATTATTATTTAATACATAATTACATTGAAATTTATGCATTTACAATGCGAATTCAAAATAATATGTTAAAATAGCCATTTGGTTTTTATAAAAAAAAATATTAAAACAATCATTTGAAAATAAAATTCATACTAAATATTCGTTTTCAAATGAATATTTTACATATATTTATGTAATAAAATAATATATAAATAATATGTATAAATGAAATTAAAATAAAAAATGAAATAAAAATGTATAAATGAATATTTATTTTGAATATTTCAAATGAATATTATAGCAAGAAACCATTGTATGTTCTGCAACAATTCAGTAGGCACAAATATATAATTAATTTTCAAATTTTCATTAGATTTCTAATGAAAATTATGATATTTTAAAACTTTTAGTATATAAAATTCAATGTAAAACTGTATTGTATATATCAGTTGAATAAAAAAATATACTTAAAAAGGTAAATTCGATTTTTTTTATATTATTAACAATTCAATTTATTTAAGCATTGTATTATTTAATTTAGATCATGACATATCACAAATAGTTAAAAATAAAAAAAATAAAAATAAAAATTTCAATGTAAAAAAAGGGATAAAAATTACACTCGTAAAATTTTTAAATATACAAAAAAATTAATAGAATAGGCTACTTGCAGTGTTTATATAAATTATTATTTAATACATAATTACATTGAAATAAGTATATGCATTTAAAACGTTAATCAAAATAAAATGTTAAAAAAAACATTTGTTTTTACAAAAAAAACGTTAAAATAACCATTTATTTTTATAAAAAAAATGTTAAAATAATCATTTGAAAATAAAATTCATACGAAATATTCGTTTGCAAATGAATATTTTACATTGTAAATATTATAGCCAGAAACCATTGTATGTTCTTCATCAATTCAAGAAGTCTAAGGCAAATAACAGTTTTTTGTAATTCATTCTAAATAAAATCACAAAGTGATTTTTTTTTATTGCTGTGTTATAGTAAGAAAGGAAATAAATGCATACTCGCGAATAATTTCCATTTTCATTCCACAAACGAATCAACGAGAAAGTTTCACCACAACAAAAGAATTTTAAGAATTCAAATTTTTCATAAATATTTACGAGGAATTTGAAGAAAAAACACACTTAAAAGGTTAAACGTCTTGAAATACTATTTATCTTTCATTTAAATATTTGAAGTGTTCTATGTTTGGATACGCAGGATAAGAAGAAGAAAAAAAATCAAAGTAAAAGAAAAATAAATACATCCAAATTGCTTTTGAGGTTAAAAGAGATCGTTTTAATGTTTTCTGCAAAAACGAACTACGAATAAAAAGCTGCAAGTAATAACATTTTAACTTATGCGTATGAAAAAAAAAAGCAGTATTGTTTGTTTAGTATAAAATAAGGCAAAAATCTTTCCATTGGCATAAAAGTTTAACATTAAATAAAGAATACATGATGAAATATTCATATGTTAATGAAATTTGTTTAATATTTTTTTTCTTAATAAATTTTATGTAAAATAATTCCTTTTAAGATCTACAAATTTTTATATTTAGTAAGACATGTTATAATTTTAAAAATATACTAAACAGAAAAGTATGTTAAGTAGGTAAATCGATAAATATCGCAGGTACTGTACATTTATGAAAAAAAATTAGGAGAATATACGTTTTTTGGAGGAAAATAACGATGAAGAAAATTAAAATTTGTTATTGAAATTAAATATTCATGAGTTGAATATAGTATATAGGTAATCATCCTCATCATCATCCTCATCATCCTCACCTTTGAAGGGCCAGGACTTCCTTCAAGAGTTTTTGCATTCCACCCAAATAGTTGTCCTTTGTTTCCAGTTTGTAACATGGAGTGTCTTCAAATCCTCCTCGACTTAATCTCTCCATGTAGTTTTTGGTCTTCTTCTGAGTCTAGATCTGTTGTTCAAGTATATAGGTGATAGATGTATAAATTTTCAAGGACGTAGGGCCAATTAATGGATATGCACTGTTCATTGAATTTTCAAAATAGTAATAGGCAAAACATCTGGCTATGATGCATGCTTATACGTATCTTTTTAGGAAAGGTTACTACATATTCTCATTCTCACCTTACTATACATTCTGCCAGGAATTCTTGAATTGTTACTCCAGATGTATAACATTTTAGTGTGAAAGAATATGACAACCTAGCATGTTTAATGGAAGAAAGGATTAGGGACCCTACTAATGAAGGAAGAATATAAACACGTAGGTAATTCAGACGTGTGAAACTTTTAAATTGCCCCTGGATGGCGTGTCAAACAATTCAACGCAAATGAACTCCGGATGTTTTCCAAATAATGTTAAGCTATTAAATTTGTGCGTGGATAACTAAGGGTGATCTGCCAAAGTAAAGGATATCACACATCAACACATTAGGTGTAATGTATATGTCTGAGAAACAAAGGCTGATTTTGAGCGGCAACTTTAAATTTCCACTAAATGAATCCAATAATCATCTGATACAAGAATTGCAAATCAAAATTCCATAAAATCCGACGGATTCCATAAAATCTTTATTCGACTGATTGTCTGTTGTACAAACCTTTCCTCTTGCTTAGTATGTTTGTTCATATTTTTTAACAGACGACAACTTTATTAAACAATTATTTACGTATAATTAAGAACCTTTTTACTCTTCACTGTTAGCAATTATTTTTTTACCATTGTCAGTAAGGCTGTGGAATTTTTTTTTATCACATGTGAGTCAGACGTGTGAATATTTCTCTTATATTAATTACAAAGAAATTCCCTCCTTTTTTATACTTATGGACATTAATTATTTCTTGATAAATCCCTAATGAATCTATCTGAATTTATTAAATATTAAAAAAAATTGTTGTACAGAGCAAAAATCAAAATCTTTAATATTCATTTATTAACAAAAGGGCTACAAGGGTAAAGGCAAATTCATAAGTATTGTAATTTTTTTGTTGTACAAAGTTTGACCCATGCTTTACAATTTACAAACTCAAAATATCTTGCGAAATTTTGTCTAATGCATCAGAGCGAAGACAACTGTGTAATCGTTTTTATCAGTTTTCCAAAATTTATATAGCATAATTTATGCCAAAAAACATGTTAGTATGTTAGATGGTAAAAAAAAAATAAAGACTAAATCCAGTCATGAAACAATTACTGTAAACTAAACACTTATCGTATACATTAAACCCAAATTCTGAATTACGAACGTGAATAAAAATATATAACACAAGAAGTTATAGCATCATTTGTCGTTGATTTGTTATGAAAAATTACAATTTTTGAAATAAAAAAATATTTAGATTATTTAAGTAATTTTGGTTATATACGAGATATTATATGATCGTTGGTTATATATATCATTATAGTATTTTCTAAATAAAGAAAACATATTATTTGTATTTTATCATTTCTTTTTTGTTTCAACAATAACTTTTTTTTTATGTGACATTTTAAGTAGGCTAACAATTTTTTAAACACAGTTCTTATTAACAAGCAGTTTTTAAATATACCAACTGAAATTAGAAAATAATACAGCAAGCAAAACAAACAACTATAATTTAATAATATTTTCCATATCTATTCAAATATCCGTATAATCTAATTCCAAGGTGATTATAACATACTAACGCGCGATGTATTAATTGAGAACTTCAGTAATAGGATCAAACAGAAATTTCCAACCTCAATAAAATGCTCCTAAAATCTAGGCGAACAAGAAAAATTTAATCCAAACTGTTACAGCGACCTGGTCAGAGTTCAAAGCTTTCATTTACGCTTTAACACCGGCTCGCCATGGTAGGGAAAAATTGATTACCCTTCTCACTGCGTTTGAGACACATTTGCCGACACCTTCTGTTTTTGCTTTCAACGACGTAATATCATGATGAAACTGTGTTTTCCGAAAAGACCTTAAAAGAACTGCTTTATTCTCCGTAATAAGGTCCTTCAAATACATTGTTTAATAAGGTGGTGAGGTTGAGGAAAAAGTTTCACCAGATGTCTTGTCCTTCGCTGATAATGAATTAATGCTTTCATTTTTCAAGATTTCTCTAAGGACATTGTTTAACTAAGGATGGTACGGCTTGGTTAATGGTTGTAAAGTGAATAGTTTTTGTATTTTTGATAATGTAATTGATTGTTGCAGGATAGTATGAATTTAATCTATTTCTGCATGTTGCTTAAATAGTCTTTATGGAATTTATTAAATCTTTATACAATATATGTATAAAATTCCGTTTCAAACTAAATCCATTAACTTTAATTTTATTTATCATATACAACAACATATTTTAATTTAAATAGGATTAGAATAAAAGCAATTACATGGCAATCATATATTTGGTTTATTTATATTTTTTTAACATTTCAAGGTTAATTATAATATATATATTCCAGACAAAAATACAAATGTCTTATTTTTTAAAGAATTTAAATCCTTGAATAATCTTTTATTGTTTGATTAATTTAATTACTAGAAAAAATTAAAATTAATAGGAAAATAATTTATTTAATAATAATAGAAAAAGAAACAATACAAAAAATTAAATTTAATAATAGATAAAAATGTAATAAAATAAAAATAATTTAATAATAGAAAATAATAGAAATAGTTAATAATATTTAATAATAGAAAAAATAGAAATAATAGAAAAAAATACCTGAATTTCTCTAAATGTATAAAAATTACAGATTCCATGATATAAAAAAAATGCAAAAAATCCATGATAATATTATATACTATATATTATGATAATATTCGAATTTATCCATAATATTATAATTTATTTACATAAGAAGTTATATACATTCTAAAAATTATCAACCTCATTATTCGCTAATTCATACCGTCATAATTATATATATTAAGCGTAATTGACCCGACTCGTGGCTAAGTAGCAACGCGTACAACCGGTGAGCATTAGGGCGGAGGTTCAATTCTCTTGCGGCTTTGTTACAGGCACTGTTTCAAAAAGACGAGGAGCCGAGATGACGTTTCTGATGTTCAACATCTGGCGTCGTTGGTCGACTATCTGGTGGAAGTTTTCGCGGTTTTCTCCCATATGATATGCAAATGTGGTATAGTTCTCCCTAAAAGTCTACCCGTAAAGCACTGCTGTTCTTTATCAGTGTCATGGAACCGAGTCAGATTTCTACATAAATGTGCTTCATCACAACAGAAGCTGCCCCCTTACATGAGATCACACGGGTTCTTGGACTTGGTCTAGATATTGCTGTCTATCATGTGGGATAAGAAAAATAAAACCTTAAATTGATAACACAAATTCTTAAATAATATAAAGTGGAATATTATACTAAACTAATATCACATCTTTTGCTGATATTTTTATATCTTATATATAGTGTGGCTATAGTTAAAATATATGCCTTCTCAATTATTTACAATTATGTATTGTAAACTATTTAAGCAATGGGAAATTATTTGTAAAGAAAAATACAGTTTGCGTTTCTTGAACTAGTGTCAAAAGTGGTTCTATAAACTTAACAGTACATTTAAAAACTTAACTATTTATAAATCCCAAAAAATGAATCCAAGGTAATGCATCACTATTTATCTATCTCTCCGCTGAAAATAAATTTCAACTTTTAATATTTTATACATTCCTATTACAAGAAACAAATTTAAAAAGTTCTCAGATCTCAAGGAAAAAAACAGTCGTATAAGAGTAAATCCAGTATGTTAAATCCTTTCTGTCAACACAGAGTTTTTAGTAGGTTTTTATTGACTTACCAACCAAACTGCAGTTTCTCCAAGAAAATTCGAGAAATATTTCAAAATCACCAGAGAGAACAACTCAAGAGAAACAGGGAGCCCAGTCGACTTACATAAGATTTTATTTGAGAATTCCTAAGTCGAAATAAATGTAATATTGAGCTATCCTATTTTTTCCCTAAGCATGCATGTTATGCACATCTGAAGTTCCGCAGAAGTTTAAAGTGCATATCTGGAGTACATAGATTTCTCTTCTTTTTTTTTTTTTATCAGCTGCCTGTAAGCTATTTGTTTTTGCTGTAAATATTGATCGAAATAGGAAAAAAAATAAAGCATTTTAACTGTTTGTCAAACATTGGTATCGGTTATCGAATTTTTCTTTTGTTCCGCTGAGTAAAGTCACTCTATAGACATCCGATTTGGGTGCTTATATTTTTTATCTTTGAATATATTAGTCAATAGTATATATATATATATTCCTACATTTTTAAAGATTTTCAAAAGTTTCAAATAATTCAAATAGCAACAATACCTACTAGATTAGTTTAAATGCAGCTTATTATTTCAAGATTGAATTATTAATTATGTAATTCTGATGACAAAGCTGCCTGTTGCCAATAGTGAGTTCGGTTTCCAGAATTAAGATTGTTGCCTCAAACCCAGGTCCCCTTGCATAGGGGAAGTCAACGCCCAATGTCCAGTAAACATCCTGTCTGTGGGGGTGTCTGGCAGGGGGTGAGATGACGAGAGAGAAAGGAATGTAAGAAAGGGGAGTTGAACAACTGTAACCAAAGAGAAAGGTTGTGTGGCCGGTCCATCCTCGAGTGTGATGGCTGCCAAAATAAAGGAGATTAATTAATGCAGTCCACATCAAGTGTTTTGTTTGAGTTTATTTGTGTGTGATCGAGCTGTCGAACAAAGATCGAAACCTAATATACCAATTGAAAAGTCCAGCCTATGTTGAGTAATGCCACTAGGATGGTAAATACATGGAGTGGAAAGTACTGGTTTTGGACTGAAGAAGGAGTAAAGTAAGAACACTTCAGACATCGTCTTTGGGATAAATCGAGCAAAATTAGGGTGACGAAATGTTGGTACAATACATCAGGTTTTCCCATAAGGCGCCATAGCCTGGTGGCCAATTGGCCAGCGGTCTGGCCTTTGGAATCACACCCTTTAGGTTTGAATCCTGACTGTGGCATGGATGTTTATTAGTGCTTCGGAATTCACTTTAAATTGTAGGTCCCGGTCTAATTAGCTTAAAGTGTGCAAAAAATGACCGTAGAGCGACAACCAAACCAAACCCATAAGGCACCCTCCATTTCCGATAGTAATTCGAGAATTTGTTACGTATCTCTCCTTAAATTGGTAAATGTTTTCAAATCAAATTGTCTGGAATTCGAAAAAAATTAACAAAAGTATTATAATTATGGACTCTAATATTAACAACACTAATGTAATAAATTACGCAAGATTACCGTAGTAACTACTTTGCAATGCGCCAGAAATTGAAAGCCCAAAGACATAATAACTATTTAAAATTACTCTGCTGTGGTGCTAAACCTCATTTGGTTCATTTAAGTTTAATAAATGAAATAAATTAATAAATTGTATCAATATAGAAATGTCATTGAGTTATACTTTATTTTTCAGTAAAAACTTCTTAAAGTAGTTTTCTTACAATTTTTAGTTCCATCTGCTCCATCTTCAGATTTTTTTAACTCTTAAATCTCAATTGATTTTTTAATAAAATGTTTAATAAATATAATTTTCCAAAAAAAAATTCTTTATTTTTTTTGTATTGCATCTAAATCCATCTTTTTGTTTCATATTGAATTTTTTTTTCTTTCCAATGCAGCTGGCAAACACTTAGACAGCTTGGTCGTGGATGCCTTAAGGCAAGCGCTGCACAGACGTACTCACTTCGCATTACCCAGGGGGCGCGTCTAACTTGAAGATAAGCCACGGACGCGGAGTAACAATGCCCCCGCAACGCTCTACGATCCTATAAGGACAGCAACCTACGGTTTAAAGTGGATTCCGAACCACTACAAACACCCATGGCACGGCCGGGACTCGAACTCGAAACCTGTGGTACCGAGCGCCAGAGCGCTAGCCACTCGGCCATTCAGGCCCCCTATTGAAATAATTCTAAGCATTTTTTTCAAAAATGTAAAGGTATAATGTCAATGCAAATGTATTCTCAGAAAATGTAGGTTTATAGGTAGATTTAATGCCCTCTTATAGAAGTGGGTAATTTTTTTAATGAATCACATCCGGAGCAGTATTGCCAGATTAGTTAAAGGTATAAACTCAAAATCTTTTGAGGATTCTACACATAGTTACAAATAACACAATATGTAAAACAATTTAAATTCTACATTTTAGTTCCGTTCAACATATAATTAATTTTGTTCACCTGATTAAATGGAACATTTTAAAAATTTAAAAAATTTTGTGCTGAACTCATTATTTTTTTTAATTCCATTATAATACTTATTCTTCATAAGAGAATTGATTTAAAAAATTCAATTTAAACTATTTAGAGAAAAATCTATAGTAAAAGAAATAAAAACTAAGGAAACAGAAGTTGAAAATATTTTTCGGCAAAGATATTTTTCTTGAAATATGTATATTTCTTATTTAAATTGTTATAATTTACAAAGAGATTTTCTTGTTCATTTAAAATTGAATATTTCCTCTTTTCTCTTCTTCATCTGGAATGGTATCATAGTCCCTTGGTGAGCCCATACCGTCTGCCTAGAGACAGAAGTGAATTTTTTGTGTGTGTTTTAAATTTGCTTGAAATTGAAAAATAATATTCAAGTTTAAAAATCCAAATAATTAAAAAAAAATATTCATTTGTCCTTAAATTTCCCTTCTCTAAACTTCATTGTGAAATTTACTCAAAATGAATAGAACTTTGTAGTCATTGTTTTCAGAAATGGAAATATTCAATGGCTATTAAAAAGAGTATATAAAACAGTCTGACATCAATAGTCACAGTCAGCAATATTTCTCATACGCAGGCTCAAACGCGTGCACTTATCCTTAAATTCCCTCCCCTTATTTCCCTTCTGTCGGCTGTTCATGATATATATATATATATATATATATATAAGTGTAAAGCGATGTATGCCTATGTTAACCAGAAAAATAATCCTATGAATACTTAACTTAGTTTTTTTTCCTGTACTTTATAAAGTTAGTATGTACAATATGGCTTCAATTAATAACGTCATAACTTTAAAGCAAACATTCATTTTTTACCATAAAATAAAAAATAGAAAAAAACTTGAACCAACCAAACAAAACCTCACACATCCTTTCTCCTCCAATTATGAATTAATTGTTAATGATCTTATGATGACCATCTATGGCGATAAGTGAAGCCAACAGTAAAGAAACTAAATAGTTACTCTGCAACTTTATAGTTAGCATATATCATAAAATCTATTTAGGTGCAGCATATATCATAGAATCACATATATATATATATGGGCAGCATAGAAGTTCAGCATAAACTACTGTGCCCAAAAAGTAAGACCAATTATTTAAAAAAAAACCACTTTATTTATTCTTCCAAATTTATTTCATCGCCTTCAAAGTAATCCCCTCCGGACACAATGCACTTATGCCAACTTTTTTTTCCAATCATCAATGCTTGGCCTAAATATTCACACTAAATCTCTTCAATCGATTAAAAACGGTGTCCCCGGAGTGGTCTTTTGAGTTTAGGGAAGAGCCAGAAGTCGAACGGTGTGAATACGTTAGTTGTGAAATGATATGGGTTTCATTTTTGGCGAAAAAGTCACGAAGAATCAATGCAGTGTGAGATGGGGCATTCAGTGTTTTCGGTGCCAATCGAGATGTGACGCGTTTGAGGCCCAAAATTCAATTGACCGATTCTTTTGAAATTCCATCATCATCAGCAAGGTCTCTAATTGTAAATCGACGGTTTGCAAGTACTGAATCTTTAATTTTTTGGTCGTGAGCTTCGCCGGTTGAGGTGGATGGTCGACCAGAAGGCTCTTCGTCTGCAACGCGTTCTCTGCCTTTTGTGAACTGTTTATGCCACTTCTGAAGATTTCTTTCCTATATAAGAATGCTTAACGAATGCCTTCTGCAAAATTCTCTATGTTTCCGTAAACAAAATTGAATGCAAGTTCTTTGCTCCATTAATTCAGACATTTCAAAAATCGCCGGAATCAGTTTAAGCGTCTCACAAATCCAAGCGTAACTCAAACACTAATGAATATTTCGATGTGAAATTTCACACAGATGTCAAGGATAGTGCCAGCAACTAAAAGAGAAAAAAAAATGAAGTTTCATTAACCCCGGGAATTTTAAATTTTAAATGGGTCTTAACTTTTGGACACAATAGTATATATAAGTGCAGCATATATCATATCATCATAAGTGCAATATAAAAGTTCAGCATATATATAAGTGTAAAGAGGTGTCTACCTATGTTAAACTGAAAAAAAAATTATCCTATTAATATTTTACTTTATTTTTTCCTATACTTTATAAAGTTATATGTACAATATGGCCTAAATTAATAACGCCATAACTTTAAAGCAAACATTCATTTTTTACTATAAAAGAAAAAAGGAAAACCTTGAAGCAACCAAACAGAACCTCCCACATCCTTTCGCCTCCAATTATGAATTAATCGTTAACGTTGTTATGATGACCATCTATGGCGATAAGCGAAGCCAACAGGAAAGAAACTAAATAGTTACTCTACAACTTCCTGTTCGGCAGAAAAAGAGGAAAAGCTTTTGAAAAGAAACACAGCAATTGAGTGATGCAGAGGAGCTTACGGAAGTACCAGAAAAAAAAGCTACTCGCAGCGGAAGCGTAGGGCATTTCACTAAATCCTAAGTAATGAGCTACCATAAGAATATAAAAAAAGCAACAATGCTGGACTTTGTATGGAGCTTAACTCCACAATAGGATTGTGCCTGTTAAATTTCAAAAAAAGGAGTTTCTTTTTAGTTTTTTAGAGCTTGTAATAAATTTTAAGGAGGCCCATATATACATTTTGCTCGTTTTGTATTTAAAAATTATGTTTTTTAAATACAATTTTCTGTTTTTGTTGTTGTTGTAAAACATCGATGTACCTTGTCTTTCACTAATATATGTACGAGCAGTCTATCATCTAATAATGTAAGAAGGACATAGGATTCAAACTTAAGTCCCTCTGTACCCTAACTGCACATTTTACCATTGAACCCTAAGGAAGGCAAAAATGCTTTTTAACTCCAAATGTTTTTCATTAAATTTTGGGGTTAAAGTACCAATAAAATATGTAATCTATTTTTATGTGTTTCATTTCATATTATGAGTATCATAATGTGCGAATTGAGATGCCATTATGGTAGCATGTATTACAGTTACTGAATGCGTAGACCTGACGAAAACTAACAATGGCCTAACATAGATAATTTCCACTGGCAAGATATATTATTCCATTTTTTAATTGGTCATGCAAATGCGAAGCAATTATTCCTAAAGTTATTTTATTCTCCCTCAAAACGGACTTAAACATGCATAATACACGTTAACAAGTTAAGCAGGGAAAAGCATAAAGCAGAATACATAACAAATTTGATTCATAAAAGGCACAAAATAAACCTGAAAGTGTTGCTTAAACGTAATAATGGATTAAAGTTGTAGGTGAATTACAAAAAGTCTTAAAATTTCAAACCTTTGAATTAAATTAATATTTTCCTTATTTAGTACTTCCTAAATAGTAAACTAATAACGTGTGCTTCAGGGAAATGGTTTAATTTTTTCAATTCTTTCTATTAGCTCACACTCTCCCTATATATATCTTGTTCAAATTTTCTATCGTTCATAAAATACTTTTTATTTATCCACTCAAGTTCAAATACATTTTTTTGAACTTGTAGTGGATGACACTTGATGTTAATACAGTTTTTTCAAATATTAATTCAGCAATTAAATTTAATTAATTAATTTTAGTTTTTTTAGATTTATGTTGCATATATCTACCAATAGATGGCGCCCAATAAACTTAAAAAAATGAATTAAAATTATTTATAAAAAATTTCTGCAATATAGTGAAAAGAAAGTAGAAATTGATTTAAAAAAAAAAATTATTACTTGTTTAGGTTTAGTGCGTTGGTACCTTCAATTTTTTAAAATTAATTTAAAGTGACAATAGAGAACGTGATATATTCACATGAACAGCAATACAACTTTTTTACTTTTTACTTTTTTAACATGATGATAGACTAAGCATGATAATATTACGTCATATTAATTTATTAATTTATATAATTTAAAAATCCATGTAGTGTTTTCTTCACACTTAATCAAACGAGTCTGTTTTTAACTGATTATATATTTTATCTTTAATTTAACTTCACATTATTTTCCTTTTAAATTTCCATGTTATTGGCGCACATCTGCTTAAATACACACTTTCAAATACACCTACGCATACATGTATATTACAAGTCCAGACAGATTAAATACGTGTAGAGCACATACACCTTGGTTATATATAAATCCCATATAACTTCATCCACATTATATATATATATCGTATTTGGGTTTAATATATATATATATATATATATATATATATATTAGGGTCTTATGGCCGAGTGACTAGCTATCTGTGCCAGAGGTTTCTGATTCGAGTCCCGCGTGTGCCATTGGATGTTGGTATTGACTTGGAATCCACTCTAAACCGTAGATGTTCCTGTTTAATATGACCATAGAGTGTTGCGAATAATGCTAACAATCCTACCCTGTAAAAAAGAAATTCATCCCATGTTTCGGAATCTGCCAGTCGGCAGACGGCCTTGGTCCATTATGGGACTGTTGCAAAATTGAAGAAGAAGAATATATATATATATATATATATATATATTTATTTAAAACATAAACAAGTATTGTTTTATTTTTTAAACTAAATTTAGCAATAAAAGTTTTACCTTAATTATACTAGATGGCTTAAAATATTATCCCTAGAAAATTTCAGTAAGTGTTTTTTTATTTAGTTATGAAATAATCAATCAAGAAATTATGAGGTAAATATAAGAATACATCAAATTTCAAGAAACAATCCATCTAAAATATCACGTTTATTTTAAATCCATTATCCTATGACGGCTGAATAAATAAAATTAAAAATATCCAAGCAGCCCTCCTACAACTAATTACTAATCTCCGAAACAAAAACCTTCAAGATTTTTAGATTTTTTTTTAATCGTGCATTTTAAATGGATTACACCCAGTAATCCTTCCACACAGCAAGATCTCCAACGTTTTAAGTCAAGGGGGATGATATATTCTTGGCCATTCCCTGGTGTGAAAGGTTCAGTCTTGGCAATAATCAATCTTCTGACAGATTTAAAGCGTAACTAAAAGAATAAAATGAATGTGGGTATTTAAGATAGCGGCTGTAATGGATGGAAAATATGAGTGTGGTCTGAAGTGTTTCCTCTTATTTATGAGACTGGGGTTCAGTCTGCTTAGGAAGTCTTAACCTAGAAGTGGTTTGCCACCATCTGAGTTTCTGGTTTTCAAAGCATTCATTTTGACAATGGAATTCTTTTGGTAATTATATTAAGTACATTGACAGAATTTTAAATCAGCTCCAAAGTAGATGAAGTGTAGTATTGCTTACTTAACAATAAGCAAATATAAAATAAATTTAAAATAATTAAATCTTTCTAATTTATGTGATTAATCAAGATATGCATTATTCGTATATGTTTATTTTAATATATTTACGAGACTGCGGTTCAGTCTGCTTAGGAAGTCTTAACCTAGAAGTGGTTTACCACCATCTGAGTTTCTGGTTTTGAAAGTATTCATTTTGATAATGGAATTCTTTCGGCAATTATTTTAAGTGCATTGACAGAATTTTAAATTAGTTCCAAAATCCTTATATTTAGATGGTGTAATATTGTTTACTTAACAATAAGTAACTATAAAATAAATTTAAAATAATTAAATCATTCTAATTTATATAATTAATCAGATGACACATATTTTTAGATTTGAATTATGATGTGCATTATTCTTATGTAACTATTAAAATATATCATTCTAATGCATTTAAGTGTATACATTTTAAATGTATTGATAGTATTTTAAATCAGTTCTAAATTTATACTATTTAGATAAAGTGTAATATTGAATACTTAACAATAAACAAATCTAAAATAAATTTAAAAGTAATGAAAGCCTTCGAATTTATGTAATTACTCAACTGACATATATTATTATATTTTAATTGTGACTTGCATTATTCTTGTATGTCTATTACAATATATCATTCTATAACATTTATTAAGAGAAAACAAAACCATTACCTACTATGGAAAATTCAGTTTTAGAAGTAATCAGTTTTTTGGCAGATTCAAAGCATATCTGAGAGAGTAAAATGAGTACTGATATTTAATATAATGGCTGTAATGGTTAAAAAAATGTTAGTCAGATCAAAAATGTCACTTCTTATTTATGATACAAGGTTCTTAAATAAGAAATATTGATTGTTTCTTGAATTTTCATATATTAACCCAGAAGAGGAATATCTTAGGAAGAAAGTGACATAGGTAATGATATCTTAGGAACTAATTGGCAGAGGTATTAATATCTTAGAAAGTATTAACCCACAAGAGTATTGACAGAGGTCATCAGAATTTTCTGGATTTGAAAATATTTTTTATTAGTTACTTTAATTATCAATATGAGTTTAATTCCTTATCATTTAACATTCAAATATATAATGTTTATCAAAGTATTTGTATCATATCATTGTTGAACGTTTTAATCCATTAATAAAGATCTATCAAATTAAATAATTAAAAAATTACTCTCCAAATGCCTTTGCAATAAAAATGATTATTTTGTCACTCAAAAAAAAATTTTTTTTTTCAACTTGTCATTAGTTTTATAAAAAAAAATGATATGCTTTATAACGTTTTATTTTTTTTCTATTAATTTTGTAATTAATATCCATCAGATAAAAAGGTTATGGCTTTATTCTTTTTAACAGATGCATAGTAAAAAATGTGTAAGCAAAAAATAATTTAATAAACAATAAAATATTTGCAATAACTTTAATTAAAAATAGATTGCGTAAGGTTAAAAAAATCCAGATTGTCAGATAAGTAAAAAGATATTACGCGTTAGAAGTTGAAAGATATTAATATTTTTAATTATTAATATTAAATTACACTAAATGCATATTTTTTTTAAAGGAAAAGAAAATTCAATAATTTTTTTCATGTGTAATAAATATATTTAATTTGAGAAATGAGCATAGCCATTTAAATATTAAAAGTTATATTTTTTATTATTATAATTACTAGATTCGTCTCAAATAAATCTATAAAAAGGGGTTGAAAAAATGGTACAAATTCATATTTTAGTAATTACAAGATTAAAAGTTATATAATTTTAAAAAATCTGTTTTTTAAAATATTGTTTAAGGTTTTAAAAAATAGAGAAATGAAACATTTGAAAGTTAATTGAAAGAATTATGCTGTTTATACTGCTTCTATTTTCATATATTTAAGAACATAAAATATTGATATATTTTTAAATGTTTCTAGATTTAATATTTAATATCTCTTAAAAAAATTTTACATTTATATTTTTTTAAACTTTAAAATTAGACGCAATTATTAAATTAATATAATTTAATAAATGCTATTTGTATGAGTATTTATATTTCTACAATTGATTTACGACAATGCATTTCAGATTTACGGACACTATTAAAAAACAGAGATTATTAAAAAGCAAACAAAAATACAGAGAAATGAAGCATTGGAAAGTTAATGGAAATAATTATATATTTTGTTTTCCAATTTTCATAAATTTAATAAAAATAAAATATTGATATATCTTAAAATGTCTATAGATTTAATAATTAAAATCTCTTAAAAAAATTTTGTGCCTTTATACTATTTTAAACTTCAAAATTAGGCTGAATTATTAAATTAATATAACTAAATAAATACTATATGACTATTTATACTTCTACAATTAATTTACTACAATGTATTTCAATTATACGAACAAAATTAGTTCAAACGCACTAAACTAATAGCATGCCTGATTAAAATATTATAAGTTATATTCAAATATAAACTGTAAAAAAAATATTGAACTAAACTAATTACATATACATTTATTAAATTATTTATAAACTAAAATTAAATTAACTAAATTGGGGTAAGAATATAAAATAAATAATAATTTATTAAAAACAATAATTACAATTTAACTCTTTTTTTTATAGACAAAATATCTTACCTGTGAATACCCTCTCTTAACCTTTTGTGATTTGATGGCTTTTTAGATTAGCTTCCTGGGTTCTCAACAATGGGGAGCGGTCACCATCAAAAACCCAATTTCAACGTAAAACAGATTCTCAAGTGACTTCAAAGTTGAAATTTCCAACCGCCTTTATACAGCTAAAAAGTTTCTTTAAGGCACTTTTTGTGAGACGTGGTTGGAGCGAAAATAGAAATTTTTGTGTCCGTGAAAAATTTTCAACGAGTTTTTGAGCCCAAAGCTTCCACTTTCTGGTTGAACTGGAAAGATGAGATCTTTTTTTATTGCTAAAAAAAAAATACTATTTCTGTGGAAAGTGAAATAGATGGCATAAAATCGATTTTATTTGTTTGACTTATCAGTAATTATTTCATTTCATTAAAAAGATGTATCAATAATTATTTCATTTTATTAAAATGACTTATCAGTAATTAATTCATTTCAATAAAAAGACGTATCAGTAATTATTTGATTTCATTAAAAAGACTTATCAGTAATTATTTCATTTCAATTAAAATACTTATCAGTAAGTATTTCATTTCATTAAAAAGATATATCAGTAATAATTTCCTTTCATTAAAAAGTCTTATCAGTAATTATTTCATTTCATTAAAAAGACGTTTCAGTAATTGTTCCATTTCATTAAAATATTTATCTGTTATATTTTCATTTCATTAAAAGGTGTTATCAGTAATTGTTTCATTTCATAAAAAGAGTTATCAGTAATTGTTTCATTCCATTAAAAGATTTATCAGTCATTGTTTCATTTCATTAAAAATACTTATCAGTAATTATTCATTTCCTTAAAAAGACTTATCCATAATAATAAAAGAACAATCAATGTTTAATACTGAAAAACGTTTATATTTGATGTAGATATAGTTTTACAAAAACTATTGTTGGCATAAATTTAAACGATTTAATTTTTTTTTCAAAGTTGGTTTCATTTCATTAAAAAGACTTTTCCTTAATGATAAAATAACAATCAATATCTAATACTTAAAAACAATTATATTTGAAGTAGATATAGATTTATAGAAACTATTGCCGGCATAAATTTAAACGATTTCAATTTTCTTTTCAAATTTGGTTTCATTTCATTAATAAGACTTAGCAGTAATTGTTTTATTTCATTAAAAAGACTTATGTGTATTTATTTCATTTCATTTCATTAAAAAGACTTATCAGTAATTATTTCATTTAATTAAAAAGACATATCCGTAAATATAAAAAACAATCAATGTCTAATGCTTAAAAACGTTTATATTTGAAGTAGTTACAGATTTACAAAAACTATTCTCGGCATAAATTTAAACAATTTTAATTTTCATTTCAAAGTTGGTTTCATTAATAAAAAAGACTTATCAGTAATTATTTCCTTTCATTGAAAAGACTTATCAGCAATTGTTTCATTTCATCAAAAAGATTTATCAGTAATTATTTCATTTAATTGAAAAGACTTATCAGCAATTGTTTCATTTCATCAAAAAGACTTATCAGTAATTATTTCATTTCATTGAAAAGACTTATCAGCAATTGTTTCATTTCATCAAAAAGACTTATCAGTAATTATTTCTTTTCATGGAAAAGACTTATCAGCAATTGTTTCATTTCATCAAAAAGACTTATCAGTAATTATTTCATTTTATTAAAAATATTTATACATAATGATAACGAAATAATCAATCTCTAATGGTGGGAAATATATATATTTGAGACAGGTATAGAATTTCAGTATAAATTTAAATTATTTCAATTTTTTTTCAAAGTTGAAATCGATTAATTAAAAAGCATTATTCAAATATAAATGCAGATATATCTTTTAAAAGTTTTTCCAGTTTCCAGACCACGTATTTCACATAAAATGTTGAGAAATTGAAGGATCAATGTTTTCTGAAGGTTATTTTTAATGCATACGTTGGATAATTACTCTTCGTTTAAAGGTCAAATGAGAAATTCTTCTGAAAACTTTCATTAGGCAACGTGACTGTCACAGACGCATGGAACACAACCTTTTAAAAAGCACCTTTACCTTCTATAAAATAACTATCTAGTGGGCTGTCTAACCTAGTCATTATCTAGTCTAGGTTGTTTAAGTATATAAATATATTGAAGTTGAGTAGGCGAATGCCAAACCTATCGCTCATAAAATGGAAAAATATTATATATTCTATATTTGAACTGCTTTTATTTGAAATATTTTGCCTGTTCTGGAGGCCGCTGCTTATATCACCTGAAGATTTAAAATTAATGAATATTATATAAATATTCAAAGAAATACCAAAGGGTAAAGACTAATAATTTATCTATGCTGGAGATAGAAATTTTAAAAACACCGAGAGGTTCTGACAAATTTCCTTAAAAATTTTTTATACCATCATTAAATGTATATTTGTAAATATACTAATAATATTACATCAGACAATATGTCTCGCATTCCTTATACATTTAGCAAAATTGGACCTCTTTAGGATATTTTAGGGTTAATAGCCCCACTATTGCATGTCGTGTGAAAACACGAAAAAGGTTTTGGATAGACAATCACAATCAGTATTAAGAGATAAATCACAATCAATATAAGATCCATTTTCTTAAAGCAATGACCTAAAAGGAATTTCTGTTTTAATTAGTTTTATTAAGACTTTTTAAACATCATTTGAAAATAGATTCTTAGTCATTTTTTTCCACATGAGAAGTACATTTATATAATTTTTGACAGATATTTTTTTAAGTTGAAACTAGCAGGAAAAAAAATATTTAGAACTTGATAGACAATATAGTCCTAATTAATATATAATCTGGGTAGACTTGCTATGCAATGGTGACTATGATACAATATTTTTTGCTGAATACATTTCATATGTATTCGAAACAAAATTTTGTTTCTTTTCGCATATATTTCATAGCTTTCTCACTTTTATTTTGAAAGATATTTTGGTTAATCATATTTAAAACATAACAATTTTCTTCCATCTTTATTTTATTTTTTTAATTATGTGTATCATTTTCCTGATGCTTATAATTTTAAAGTAACTTAATTAAAAGAATTACATTAAAATAATAATAGCGGAATTTACATAAAATCTTTATAAACCTTTTGGTATAAATATAAATTAAAACTGTTTTGTATACCAGTAACTTATGTGTAATAAAACTTATTCATTGAAGATATTATATTGAAATTACCATATGGCAAAACAGAATATTTTTTTAGAGTAAATATACAATTAAGGGTATTAGAAGATTCGCTGCTTTATCCAAATGTAAACGAATTTATCAGAACATTATTTTTTTTTATTTAGTAGAGTATGTTTTATTTTAAATTAATAGGCATTTCTTTGTCATTCGTCACTTAAGCACCACATAAGTAACATGTGGGCTGAAAAGTTCCTAGGATGACGCATAGATGGCGCTACTAGTATTAAATCCATTTGATTTTTAGTTAGCCCTAACCTTCAAAAGACACGTGTATAAATTTGACAGCTGTTGCACTATTAATAAGTGAGTTATAGCATTTTTAGTGAAGCAACTTTTGTTAGTTTGAAAAAATGGATAAAAAGGAATTTCGTGTGTTAATAAAGCATTGCTTTTTGGCAAAAAAAAATACTATTGAAGCCAAGCCTTGGCTTGATAAACATTATTCGGACTTTGCACCAGGAAAATCAACCGTAGAGAAGTGGTTTGCTAAATTTAAACGAGGCGAAATGAGCACCGAGGACGATGTACACAGTGGACCCCCCGCTGTTACCGACTAAAACATCAAAAAAGTCCCCAAAATAATTTCTTATAACCGTAAATTGAAGTTGATTGAGATAGCTGAGACCCTAAAGATATCAAAGGAACGTGTTGGACATATCGTGAATGAATATTTGGATATGCGAAAGCTCTGTTCAAAGTGGGTGCCGCGCGAGCTCACAATCGACCCAAAACAACAACGAATTGATGATTCTAAGCTGTTCAATCGTAATAAACCCGAAATTTTGCGTCCATACGTGACAATGGATGAAACATGGCTCCATCATTTCACACCGGAGTCTAATCGACAGTCAGCCGAGTGGACTGATCATCTGCACGTGATGAACACTAAAAATGCTATAGCTTCACTAAAAATGCTATAACTCACATACTAATAGTCAAATTTATACACGTGTCTTTTGAAGGTTAGCGCTAACTAAAACTCATATGGATTTAATACTAGTAGGGCCATCTATGTGTCAGCCTATGAACTTGTCAGCCCACCTGTTAGTCACTATTCAATCTTATTTAAGGTGGATTATAGGGGGCCTATTTAATGCTACTTGCATTTTATCACCGTGATTTGGAACACACCCGAGAGATGAATCTATAAGATACGTGATTCCTTTTTCTACCAAATTTTCCCACAAGAGGACTTTCAATGTATGGATGTGTTGTGCCCATTCCCTGCAGAGTCATGGAAACTATCAGTTCGGCTATTGTTTGCCTTGTTTACAAACCATTCTCTTCTCGTACAGACTCTGGTCATTGTTACTACAGGCTCCAGGTTCGAATACTGGCGGTGTCATGGGTGTTTGTTAATGGTTCGGAATCCACTTTAAACTGCAGTTCCGGTCTGTTTAGCACAAGATGACCGTAGAGAGGCAAACCAAACCAAACCTCTCTTACAAAAAATAAAAATCCACCTATTCACAATGCTATTCTAGGCCCACTTTGTAGAATATAATCTTTTTTAATCTTTTTTTATTAATTAATTGTTCACTATAAGTTCACATAATAAATTTAAAAAAAAATTTAGGAGTAATAAATATTTATCTCAAAGTCTCGACTCTTGGTATACTTTATTTTAGACAAATCTTTTTTGATGAGTTACTTTATATTTACTTTAATATGCATAACTAGAGTTGCATTGGCAATAAAAGATGCTATTTATTACTATACCATGATATATATTTATTATACACTTAGATAACAGGTAACTTGAATTCTTTTTACTTTTGAAGGAACGATACATCAAATTTTTTAGATTAAATGTGCATAAAAAATGCCTCAGATTTATATGAAAGTAAATGTCCTCTTACAAAAAAATGAAATAGTATATGTATTAAACGAGTTTCTTCTGCGAATGCGAACACAGCCTTTTTAAGATCGTCTTAAATTTTGTTGCTGTAGCTGACAGATTTTATGGTTTGTTTATGCCATAAATATTTAAACTAAAATATAATAAGGATTAAAATATATCGCTCTGGACATAAAAATCATCCAAGACATAATTTTTTTACAAAAATTCGTGTAGCACTGATGTTTGACATAATAATCAATAGTAAAAATACTTTATTCTTTTAAATATTTGAATTGTTTCATGCAAATATTTATATATTTTTTGTGAATATTTTTTTTCGACTTAACAATTTTCAATAAATATTACCAATAAAAGTTGTTTTTTTTTTTTTTACATTCAAAATTTATAACATCGATTTTTTGGCTTTTATGTACCATACCAAAAAAAAAAAAAAAAACAATATAGCAAAAAAAAGTATAAAGCAATATCCTGAAATTTATTTATATAAAATAAATAAGAATATAGTCAGGATAATTTTATCACGTGTAATTTATATTTCTGTCCCCAGTTAAAAAAAAATAATATATTTTATTCAACTAAAACCTTTATTGTAAAATATTTAATTTCGGTATTTTTTCCTCATTAATTATATTTATTTTCCTCTTTTCTAAGATAAGGTTTAGTCTTAACTAATATCATATTAAATAAATCAATTTGAAAATCTGTGTTTACTTGTATTTACTTAGTGTTATCCCACGGATATAATATTTTGAATATATCGTTAAGATTTATTCTCTCTGTCAGAAAATATAGCATGCATTACGAAACACATTGAAGATTAACGGATGAAATAAGAAACACATCAATTAAGAAATCAGGTTTGTAACTGGCAGTGTTCGTAAGAGAATGGGTCATAGTAAGTAGATATTTTAATAAAAAAAATTTCAATGAATACAAAAAAAATAGGTTAACATATTTTTTTAGAAAACAACATTTTTTTTTTTTTGAGTAATTTGGGGAACATAGTTTAATAATACAGAAAGTTGTACGAAATCGGGGCAATTAACTGATAATCAGCGTAATGAAGCTTTGTAACTTTTTTTTCGCTATTGATGAAACGTCAAACTCTGTCTCAATGTGCTATTAAATAAAATGCAGCTTATTTTGGATCTTCAGGTGTTATATAGAATTGATATCAAGTCATTAGAATTGTTATCTAATCAGTTGAGTAGAACTGATATCTAATCAGGTGATTAGAATTTATACATAACTGTTTTTGGTCCTTTAAATGGCTAGTATATTTAGTTTACATTTCAACCACCAAACCAAACCTAAAACCAAATAATGCTTGATTTAAACATTCTATATCTCTCAATTATGTATAGCCATTACAAATCAATTGATTAACAGATCAAATTCCTTCCAAACTTATATAATAAATAAATAGAGATGTGTAATATTTTTGTAATTTTATAGATTATATATAAACAATCATTTTGGATTTTTTACTGAAGTTTACAAGAAATTCTCTTAACCACCAAATGACACACGAAACAAATAAATACCAAAATATTTAAATGGAAAATAAATAAATATGAAAAAAAATGAGATAAAAACGTGAATTTAAAAGAACACAGAACAATATAAAACAGAAATAGTATAAATGATATATAAAGAATTGAAGAAATAAATGATATATAAAGAATTGAAGAAATAGTATAAATGATATATAAAGAATTAAAGAAATATTAAAGAAATAATAGACAAATTTACAAAAGGCAATAAAAACAAGCTTCTAAATAACAAGTTGGAAAAAATTGATAACTATTTGACTTTTTCGAGTGTTAGCTCTTTCCTGAAAATATTTTTAATATGTTCATTTCTAGATCAGTTAAATATATTGTTACCAGTATTATGCACTCCACCTATATTGAAATTGCAAATATCAGTTTAATACAAATTATGTTTAATTAGGACAAAAAATCTCCAATAGTCACAAAGTAAGTCATCCTGAAATTAGTAAAGAATGCTGAGTGCGAAGAAATTGTAGATTAAAGGGGTAGTACATCTTCGTGACAGAGGTTGAATGATTCTATGTACAACTTGTACATAAATACTGTACAACATGTTCCCCAGATCAAAAATTTTGTCTACGGGGGATTTCTATAATAAGATTTTGGAGCATTTATACATTTGGAACAATAATTTCATGTTCAATTTGGTGACCAATCAACTATTTCAATTCTGAATATTACTGTTTGGCTTATATGTCTGTTGGAGAAAATATTACAAAATTTTTACCCATATCATAAGACAAAATTTCACAATCGAGACACGGTTACAAACGAAAATTTTGCTCTAAAGGTAAAAACTATTCTCCATTTTGATATATTTAGTCATAAATAAATTTTAAATACGTAAATTTCCTATTAGTTATATTTGCATCTCTTTCAATTTGGACAAAAATTATTTTAAAATATTTTATGTGAATAATATTATCTCAATTTTAATTGACTTTTTTAAGTCAAAGTTAATTTGTATTTAGCAAGTGATTTACTGAATTTTAATATACAATATGATATAAACTACATTGCACAATAAAATTATAATAAATATACCTATAATGATTAACCAGCCATTGCTTTATAGCTTTTCTGCAATTTATTTTATAGTTCATGAATAAAACATAAAACATATTTTCAATTTATGTGAAATATTCATATAAAATATATTTAAAATAAAATATTCTATTTTTATTTGACTTGAATCTTTGGTAATAACATCTTTGATAATAATGTATTAAACCGAATTCCTATTACTCTAAAACATTGCATAGCCAATATAAGTTTTTTTTAAGTTGCCTTAGACAGAAAACATTATTATGATTTATAATATAAAATTCCCTTAACGTGGACTTTTTGTTTTGTGCATAAATAAATATTTCATCCCCAGTAGAGTTATCTATCGAAAGAATATTTTGTAATTATTTCAGAAACCTTAAAAGTATTGAAAGGAAAGTTCTTAGAGAAGTTATTGCCCATACACGATGTAACATAATCCTATCATTCTTAAGCTCCAAAAACAAATTCAATATTTACATTTATATGAAACCAGGAATAATCATTTTCAATCTTTACATGGTAAAAGCATGTGTTAGCTATTACTCTAATTCAAATAAGTCTCTAGAATTTCTCATCGAATCTATTTTGAATTATATTTGCATGGAGGTAAGTAATTAAATATTCCTCGAACTTCAACTTGGGTTGTTAATCAAACTTTAATCAAATTTATCTGTTTTAATAATTCCAACTCTCAAATCGAAACGAGAATTTCTGAAATCGGCGAAAGATTTCTATTTGAATAAAATTAAATTCGCTAATGCAAACCGTCTCGAAGAATTTATGCAACCGATTTGAAATAATGAATTTATAATTCGGATTAAAGTTACTTTGATATTTAAAATTAACCATTCCTCTTTTTTTTTTGCTGTTATCTTTGGAATTAAATAACTCAAATCCTTTAAAAGTTACACAATTTCAACATATAGTTATTAGATTGTAATTGACATAGTATTACATTATGTTAAAACGATAGGTAAAAGCTTGCAACAGTTTTAAATCTTTTAATATACTAGAATTTTGTGACAAATTATCTTTCTTTCACAATTCAGAACTGCAACCGTCGTTTATCATTATTTATAATCAAATAAAAATCTAAATTATGACTATGCGTAATTGTAACTAACCGCTTTTGACAAATTAAAGTAATAATATACATTAACAAATTATTATAATTTTATCTCTCGATTTATCTCCATTATAATATTTATTTAAGGTGAATTAAATAGTAATACATGCTTATGTTTTCATAAATGTAATGGTTGTGAATATATAATATTTGGTGCATATTTTTTCTTAAACTATTACTTAAATTTATGGTTATTGGTTTAGAGATAATGTTTTTTAGTGTCCTTGACCACTTTCAATTATGGACATTTTCACTAAAATCTGTAATCTGTTTCCCAACATTTTTATACGTAATATGTATATATATTAGTTTTTTCACAAGCTTTTTATATTTATATACATAGATTTTTTTATTTCTTTAGTGTGTTTTTTTATACATTTAGTTATTTATATTTTTCTTTCTGCAAAAAGTAGCTACGAATCAGTTAACCATAAAAAAAAATTGAAATTTTTAAGAAGCTTAGTAATCAGATATTAAAATGTAAATAACATTTTTTTGTAATATTATATATATTTTTTAAACTACTCAAAACCTCTAATTCAAATAAATCTTTAAAAAAAAGTAAGAAATTAGTAAATATTTTTTTCGGTAATCTGTATATCGATTCAGGCGATAACAATAATTTATTATGGCTTAAGGGTAACAAGAAATTTTGGAAATATTACATGCATTTCTTGTGTTGAATAAAAGAAAATTTTAAATTAAATGTAGTTCTATAAAGAAATTTCATTATTTTCTAACGACACCAATATTTAATTACTTAAGTATACGAGAGTTGTGATTGTTTTATGAGTTGAATAATTCTTCATGATTTTTTTCAATTTCGTTATTCAATACTCCCTTTTTTTTTAAATAACTCGTACATAAATTAGTTTAATGTTGACATTTGCCAAAGCCGAGCTTTTCACACATCATATCTCATAATTTATTATTTTATAAATCTATTTTTTTATTTTTTTATTATTTAATATGTTGTTATTTTCTATAAGTGGATAAAAACAATACATTATTTCAAAGAATTAATCATAAGCATAGATGCGATAAGCATGAGTTATATCAAATTTAATTATATATGAAACGTTAAATATACATAATTTTACTCTATTTTTTTTGTAAATTTATTGGAATGAATTATATAATTGAATGAAAATTTTTATTACTTGAAAAACTTTGATACTTGTGTAAATTTTAAAAGCTAATGGATTAATTTAATTTTAAATGCTTTATAATATTATATAGAAATAATATGAAGATTTTTAAATCTCACACAAATCATCATTTATAAAATAGATACAATAATGGTTGTGAATACAAACACACACACACACACACACATATATATATATATATACATAGATACATATAGAATATTTTAGTGAGTCTTTAAATATATTGTAAAAAAGAAAACTGGTCTACCCAAACTTCAAAATATATGAACAAATTAAATTTAATACTATTATCAGTGTTAAAATCTATCATTTATATTAGAAGAATAATAGCATTCAACTGGGTGATTTAAATGAGACATAATTCGTTTTATTATGTAGATGCTCGACAACTTTTACTGTATACTTGATTTACGTATAAGAGTTTCAATTCAGTTTCACATATTGTTTTCTTCAAATAAAGGACTTCGATCTCAGACTATTCTCGATATGAATTAAAAACAAGTAATATAAAAAAAAATTAAAGTCAATTCCTACTTTTTTTTTCACTCTATTGCAGAAAGGCCTTTATAAATAATTTTCATTCAATTTTTTTAATTTTATCTGGCGTCATCTATTGGTAGATATATATAACTTAAATCTACAAAAAAAATTAATGAATTAATATATAAAAAACTGTATTAACTTCAAGTGTCATCCACTACAAGTTCAAAAAAATGTATTTGAACTTGAGTGGATGAATAAAAAGTATTTTATGAACGATTGAAAATTTGAACAAGATATATATAGGGAGAGTGGGAGCTAATAGAAGTAATTGAATAAATAGGAAACGGAAGGCCTGCTCTATAAAACCAACATGGCGTGTCAAAAATTTAGATATTTTCCACATAAAATTTCCACATAAAATTTCCACGTATCCAGCAACAGTTTGATATCTTAAATAAAAGTCTATGCAACGATAAATTTCGCAACAAACCATGGTTTAATAGATTAATATGAATCTCCTGAAGTTTGTTAAAATTTTGTTAACTTAATAAACTTAAATAATTAATTTTCGTACAGATAGAATATGATAAAAAATGCCTGAAAGAACATACCATAAGCATTTATTACTAGACTAAGTCCTAAATGATTCAGCAGAATTATGTTTCAAATTAGTTATTTAACACACACAACTGCTGTTCGAATTATCTAGGCAGTGCAGCATTACTACAGTACATTACATTTAATTAGATTACATTGCAATGTTACGTTATTTGACTAAATTTGAATGTAAATGCTTATTCTCATAAGAACTTAGTGAAATGATAACTAGAAAGCCCATGCAACTGTTCTCGGTGTATAATATTTTTGTGTTTATTTTGTGTATAATTTTTTTTTGTTTAAAAGGTGACTCAAAAGCTTATAATTAAAATAATTAAATTGTTAATCAGAGCCTTATTCTATCACAGTACAGTTTTCCTTGTAAAGGCCTTTTGGATTTTAATATGTCATGATGATCGTAGGAAAGACTAAAAGATAGTAAACAGCAGAATAAATAATAAAATTAGAAACAGAATGGAATATTTTTGCTTTTTTAATTACATTTCTTCAACTTACAATTCTCAAACTAAACAGTTTATTTATCTGTGTAATATAGTATTTATTAGATTGTAAATATTTAGGAGATAATTTATTTTTAATAATGATTTTTCAAATTCAAATATTACTCATATATGCATTTTTTCTACCAAATAAACAAATTCGTGGGAGAATGATATATCATATATATAGATATATAGAATAATGATATATCATTTATTTTTTTATGAAAACTACTTTAATTTTGTTTTTGAATTTTAAAAATGATTTTTCATATTCAAATATTGTTCATATAAGCATTTTTACCGTACATTTTATGTATATATAAATTGTAACATCCATTTTTTTTTCTTAAAAACTACTTTAATCAGGTAATATTTAAATGAAATGAATTATAAAACTCATATTTTTGTAAAGTAAGCATTCAATTTTGAAGCAAACATTATTGTTTTCTTTTTAAAGTAAATCATTACGAAAAAGTTAAATGTTTAGGAAAAAGCATTAATAAATATTATTTTGAAGATTAAAAAAAAAATGCATTATATGAAAAAAATTACATATTCATAACCGGAACGAAAAGTTGTAATCTTTTTTTCCTTTATTTTTAATAATTTATTTGGAATCTTAAGCTTAATATTCTCCAAAACTTACAATTTAAAAATATAAAATAAATTATAATAATTTTCATCACTTTTGAATTAAGTACGCATTAAGCTAATAATGAAAAACAGGAATCTTTATTTAAATTATTTTTCTAATAAAAAACATTAGACAAACATTTTTTTAAATGGAAATAATACTGGCTATTAACGTTATTTATTCAACGTAGCGGAAAATTTTCATTCGCCATTTAAATCTTTAGCATACTGTCTACTTTTCTAATTAACATACGTTTTCCATTGGCTGAATGAAAACAGTTGAAACTCCTTTATATTAATTTCAGCGCTCTTTTCCTAGATTTTCATTAAAAAAATTGATTAGCAGCGAGGATAGAAATTCAAACTGGATTGATTAAAAAAATAAATAAATAAAGCGAAAAAGTCTGATAAGTTGTTTATTAAATGTACTCCGCTATCATCACAGAGCGAAAATTTTAACGGGGAGCAAACATTTTAGAACTTTAATTATTCTTCGAGCCGACAGCTCCCTTTCTTCTTTAATAACTACTCATTATAAAACGACTACTTTTATGCATACTAAATAAGTAAATTTACATTTTGCTCCTTTTTTCAAAAGCGTTGCCCTCCAAGACTATTTACGGGAAATTGCAGCTACGAAAGCATATAAAGGTTGGGGCCAACGCAACAACAAAACAAGATATTAGGGACGCTTTGCTCTTTCAGGTTCGCGAACAAAACTGCTGGTATAATGAAACGAGCATTTATTGTTTGTTATACCTTTTTTTTTCTCCAAAAATCTTTTGTACTTTCCATGGGCCATCTTTCAGTAATTTCTGAAAATTAAACTTGCATGAGATGTTCAAATTGTTTTCTAAGACAATAGAAACTGAGAGGTTACTGGTTCGTCTTCATAATTTTTGGGCTAATTTTCATTAAAGTGTAAAGAGGTATTTGTATTGCTTTCTGTGTTTTTTAAGACTTCGATCGTTCAGTTTATTGTAACTGATGCCATTCCAGCACTCGAAACTTTGAATATTTTAATATTCTTAAGGGTTATTATTTTGATATTCATAGAACTAATAAGTTTATCTGAAGTCGTTTTCTGAATTGTTTTATTGAATAGCGACTTTTTAAGTAAACGTTGAACAAATTAATAATTAAAAAAAAATAAAATAAAGTTATAAAATTTTATTAATATCAATTTTTGATTAAAAATAAGAATTTGCGAAATTCAGATCTGTTTTCTCCAAATCAAGGAATTCAGAAATTAAAACAGGGCTTAAAAACTGGAAAATTATGCATTTATCTTTACAGTTTAAGGAATATAATAATTGTTTTTAATTAATGAATATTGAAATTTATATTAATATATATCTCTGGGAATTTCTATTCACTTATTAATTTCTTGAACTATAAATGGCATCACTGTTCTATATTTTGTACTTCGAACGTTGGCAACGAAATAATCGCTGTTGTAGTCGTGGATGAATGGCTGCTTGCTACAGTAATTGAATTACATAATATATATATTTTTAATAACTTATTTGGAATCTTAAGCGTAATATTTTCAAAAAATTGTAATTGAAAAATATAAAATAAATTAGAATATTTTAATCACATTTGAATTAAGTATGCATTAAGCTAATAATGAAAAACCGGTATCTTGAAATTTTTATTTCAATTACTTTTCTAATAAAAAATATAGAAAAATGGGCTTTTTTAAGGAAAATAACACTGGCTATTAACAATATTCATTCAACTTTACGGAAAATTTTCGTTCGCCATTTAAGTCTTTAGCATACTATCTACTTTTCTCATTAACATACATTTTCTATTCACTGAATGAAAACAGTTGAAACTCCTTTATATTAATTTCAGCGCTCTTTTCCTAGATTTTCATTAAAAAAATTGATTAGCAGCGAGGATATAAATTCAAACTGGATTGATTAAAAAAAATAATAAAAGCGAAAAAGTTTGATAAGTTGTTTATTAAATTTACTCAGCTATCATCACAGAGCGAACATTTTAACGGGGAACAAACATTTTAGAACTTTAATTATTCTTCGAGCCGACAGCTCCCTTTCTTCTTTAATAACTACTCATTATAAAACGACTACTTTTATGCATACTAAATAAGTAAATTTACATTTTGCTCCTTTTTTAAAAGCGTTGCCCTCCAAGACTATTTACGGGAAATTGCAGCTACGAAAGCATATAAAGGTTGGGGCCAACGCAACAACAAAACAAGATATTAGGGACGCTTTGCTCTTTCAGGTTCGCGAACAAAACTGCTGGTATAATGAAACGAGCATTTATTGTTTGTTATAACTTTTTTTTCCTCCAAAAATCTTTTGTACTTTCCATGGGCCCTCTTTCAGTAATTTCTGAAAATTAAACTTGCATGAGATGTTCAAATTGTTTTCTAAAACAATAGAAACTGAGAGGTTACTGGTCGTCTTCATAATTTTTGGACTAATTTTCATTAAAGTGTAAAGAGGTATTTGTATTGCTTTCTGTGTTTTTTAAGACTCCGATCGTTTAGTTTATTGTAACTGAGTCCATTCCAGCACTCGGAACTTTGAATATTTTCCTATTCTTAAATGCTATTATTTGGATATTCTTAGAACTAATGCATTTATCTGAAGTAGTTTTCTGAATTGCATAATGACTTCTTAAGCAAAGAGTGGACAGCATAATAGAATGAAAATACAATAAAATAATAGAATAATTGATAAAATTGGATTAATATCAATTTTGATTAGAAATAAAAAATTGCTAAATTCATGTCTGTTAAGTTTTATGCAAAAAAAATTAATACGGCACTTAAAAACAGGAAAAAGGATGCATTTACTTTTACAGTTCAAAAAATTGTTTCTAATTAATGAATATTAAAATTTATATTAATATATATCTGTAGGAATTCCTGTTTACTTGAATTAAAAATGGCACCACTATTCTATATTTTATACTTTGAACGCTGGCAACGGAATAACCATTGTCGAAGTCATGGATGAATGGCTGCTCGCTAAACTAATTGAATTCAATTGTTTATGTATTATTAAAATGTTAGTGCTTTATTTAATCAATTTTAATCAATAGTAACTCATCTCTCTCACACACTAATCTATGTATCTATCAATATATATATTCTAACAACAGTAAAAATATATTTAAGTGACCTTAAAAATATTTTCTACAAGCATACTTAATAAGAAATCTAAAACACGTATGATAATGATCATGCTGAAACTATGAAAATTTTATCACTTATTATATAATATATATATATATACATGTATGCTAACGCACATAAAAAAAAAATCTTTAGAAGTTTCTACGTGTATGCTTTGATATTTTCATGATACAATTTATTATAAAGTAAAACTTTAAAATTAAATAGTTTTCCCACCATGACAATTTTTGTTATATGTCGTCCTCCTGCAATCTCATTCCTCTTCTATTCTTCTCGAATAATTTCTTTTTATTCCTTTACAAACGTCATTTCATTCACAGTCTGTTTCTATAGACGACCATGGCCTTATAAGTTTTGAAAATGGAAGAAAATAAATGGATTCGATTCAAGGCAGCGACAAAACAATAATTTTATTCGATACTTCAATCACAGAGGTTTTATTTGACCTATTTCTGCTTGTTGTTTCTAAAAAATATGAAGTCCTTCTGTTGGAAATATATAAAAATATTGTATGAATGAAAATATTGTATTGTGTTCAATGGAATTCAGTAAATAAACTTGAAATTTTTGTTATTCCTTTATGGAATAACTTATTCTTTTATTCGAAAAATTAGTTTACTTTTTTCCAATATATTTAAATAAAAAGTATATATATTGTAAGTATTAAACGAATTGTATTCTAAAGATAACATATAATTACATTGTAAAAATCATACAATAAAGCATTTAAATACATTATACAATTTAATAAAGAATGAATTTTACATAGATACACCAAATAAAAGTTTTTAATGAATTAATTCAATCCAGAACAAAATACCCATTTTTAAAAATCAAATACTTTTAAAAATGAATAATTTTTAGTTCAACGAAGGACATATAAGGAAAATGCTTCAAATGATTTATTTTTTTAATTTTTCATAGTTAATTATTAAATTTTTTTAAAGTTTTATTATTACTAATACATATGTTTCTAAATTATATGATAAATTTGTAAATCTTGCATCAATTAGTTATCAAACTAAAATTAGAAATATAATATCGTTCAAATATAATAACCCTTTAAATAAAATAACACTCAAAGCAAAAACCTACATATATCTTTGTTATTTTGCGATTATATTTATAGATTAAATGTCAATTCTAACTGTTCAAATTTTAGTGACTAGTTTGAAATTATTTGGATAATTTTATAAACAAACAATTATAATATTTGATATATAATAAACGAATTATCCTCATTTATTAATTTGAATTACTTCTAAAGCACGATAATTGTAATGTCATTGTTAAAAAGCTACAAATCAGAAGAATACGATTCTTTTAAAATTATTTCTTATTACTAAATGTATCTACTTACTACTTAATTATAATTTATTTTTAAATTTTAAATGCGAATTAACTTGCAATTTAATTTAGTTTAGTTTATTTCATCTTTTTTGCTTATGTTTAAACGTGTAACGTTAATTTCATAATAAAAATCCCCTTATATAATATGCATAACAATAACACTAGTACACTCTAAATATACTCCTGTAATTTGTTATTAGTTCATAATTTTGAACACTTATCGTTTAAAAGTTTTTGTTTAAAAGTCATTTAACTTAAACAATTAACACAATCTTTTGTTTTAATTATTTAAGTTAAATGACTTTTATGTTTTACAATCATATATGATTCCACCTAATACTGTTCTGTTATGTGTTTGTTCTAGTGTCACGTAACTTCAGATAAAAACAACCAATAATTGTAATTTTTTTTAAATTTAAATAATTTAACGAAGTTCATGCTATAAATATCTCCATCGGATACTAAATCAGAGCTTCATTGGCAAGATATCAGGCTTTTGATTGGCTGGCGTTATATGACGTGCCCTTTTTTAACGACTCGAAATACCATTAGTATTACTTTTCCTGTGCCTACCAGTGTAAAACACACTTTGTAATTTAATACATTTATTGTCGATTCTATTAGTCAAACGAATTTTTAAATGAATATCTCATAAAAGACTTAAACAAATAAAATAATTACAACACAAGAATAAATACTGTACTAATCCAACCACATTTCGAAAATTACATTTCTACCTAATATATATAAGCCATCAATCCATTAATTTGATTAGATACGCTTTATCTACTAAAAATAATCTTATTTATTTAATCCTCATTTTTTTCAACCCTGAATTAATTATTCATTCTCATTATCATTTATTATTTTCTAATGTATCTTAGAACCTCCTGTACCTCCTTATTCGAATAGTAGTTTATTGTTAATAACGAAAATGGAGACTTTTTTTTTTTACCATTCCGTTATACGATGATAAATATTGATTCCTATGCTACGTAATGATACATGCAGCCTTTGTATCTATAGCGTAAGACATTTCTGGAGCTATTAATCTTCATTGGAGTTAATTTCTACATAATCTGTTGTTTACTGTCAGTGTGTATGAATAATAAAAGAAAGCGAGTATATTTTGATAAGATTTTCCCCGTGGTTAATTTAGTAAGGAAAAAGGATTATTATTGCCAATGTTATTTTTTTTTCTTCTGTAACCTAAGAAATCAACTGTGTTTTTTTTTTTGTTTGTTTGTTTGATTGTTTTTTATCCTTCTTTTTCATAATTAAGTTTTCATTTTTATGGCGATTAACTATTTGATAAGAAGTTTTTTTTTGTGTGATCAATTACAATGCCTGATAGTTCGCTCATTTTATGTGATTTAATAATGGCTTTTAGCTATTATGTTTATCAAAATATTTTATTTGAATTTTCTTTAATCTTTGAACAAACAAATTATCATTTCTCAAATATATAAATTTAAATTTTCGAACAATATATATACAATGATGCAGTTTAAAATTATGTGTTAGGGGTATGCCAGACAGTTCTACATCAAAGAATTTTATTACTATAGCAAATAATAGTTTTCATTTACTGGGATTGAATAGATTATAATCATTATTAGATACTATCATGATATATCATTAGAATAAAAAAATGTAGAAAAATAATTTCACATGTTTTAATATTTTAAAATTTATTGCTTCAAGTTAATTGTTTAAACGTTTTAATATTTTAATATTAAACTTTAATGCTGTAAAAGCTCCTTTTTCCATCATATTTTTTTCAATATTATTTAATTATTTGGAGATTTCGAATATTTATGAATAAATCGTTCGTCGCCAATTTATATTGTCATTTTGTTTTTTGTTTCCTATTTCAGTTTCGTCAAACAAAAAAAATGTGTATTTTGACTAATTTCTTTTTTAACCAGAGGTTAATTTGTTTTAAAATAATAATATCTCAATTAACTTTTTAAATGTGTTAATGTAATTTATTGTTATGATGCATTAAAAATTAATTTTTTATTTAATTAAAAGTAGTTCATTAGAATTATTTCATGATAATTATAGTTTATAAAAAAATTGAATATGGACTCTATCATATTTTTTAAATCAAAATTACAGACAAATACAAACCTAAAACATATAAATACATAGATGTTTTTTTTTTCATGTGCTGTGTTCTTTATATACAAAGAAAACATCATATCAACACAATAGTGAAAGGAGGATTGAGGAGGAATGTAGTAGAAACACGGACATTTTACACAACAAAATCTAGGCTATAGGAAAAATATATATAAAAAAACATCGTAGTATTTGCAATATATAAAATCCTGAAATGCCTCATATTCTGACATCTCACAGAAAAATGAAGAAACTGTTCCAGATAAAGTCAACAATCGAAAAAGATATGTAGTGTTCTCTCTTTCATATATATATATATATATATATATATGCATGCATATATACAGTGAGGTTTCATTTTCTTTTCCCATTGTTATGTTTATTGCTTTTAATTCATTGCTTGCATTGATTTACTATGGATCAACCTTATTCCTCATTATTTAGTGTTTAACAAAATAAATGTATTTTATAGATAAATAAATATGTTCTTTTTTATTTTTCGCAAGATATATTTGACCAACTATTAGTAAGCTACAATAAATGGTGTTATTATATTTCATCAAACCCAAAGAAGTGTAAGGTTTATAGAAGTAGTTCGTAGAAGTGCAATATTTTGACCGATTTTAAATTTTTGCTTGATTCTTTTTTCGTCCAACTTTCTTTTCATTTTATTATATAGCTTATAAATTGTGGATAATTTGCAGAAAGCTTATCTGATTACATCAAAATATTAACAAAACACGTCACCGTTTCTCATTCAAAATATTTCATATCCAATTCGCAAATTTTGCTTTATTCTACAAACGCAGTTTTAGGATAATTTCGTTTCCTATATCAAAAGTATAAAGTATGTTCGTTTAATTTCTTTATTTTTGATCTTTTAGGTATTGATCTAACCATTACACTAGATTTTGTTATGTCCTGGGTAACACAATCCACCGTAATGAAATATATACTCGATCATTTATGAAATACATGTTATTCATTCATCTATTTTGCTGAAAATATGGAAAACAAGTAAAATAAAAAGTATTTATTGTGTACTAATTTCCTCCATTTAAATAAAAGCAATGAAGTAATACGAAAAGTTATGATTTGTAGCTCTCTGAGAAACAATACTTTAGTTTATTATAATTAATTGTAATAGTTTGATGATGACAATTCTTTAGTTTACCATGTAGTTCATGTTGTACGAGGATTTATTATATATTTTAAACATTTTTAAACTTACTTTATTTCAAAGGGAAAACAGTCATCATGTGAAAGTTCTCTTAATGATTCTTGATCAATATCTGGAAGAATATATATATACATTATATATTATAATACTTTACTTTATATTATGTTTTATTTCAGATCATTATATAGTTTATTTCCTAACTAATCTTCTTTATGGATATTGTGCATACTTCCTTACGCAAAATTTAATTTGAAACCATATTAAGTATAATATTTAATTCCCTGTTTAAAATTTATGTGAATAAGTTCAGAAGTTCAGAAGAAGTTTCCAGAAGTTCTGATATGAAAGTTGCGCTGAATTCATACTTGAACTATGTTGAATAAAATCCACTACTCCACTTCAACTATGTTGAAGAAATGTTTTTAAATATTGCATTTTTAAAAAAACTATAAGCTAAAACTAAATTTTAAAAATTTGTTTTATGCAATATAATCAATATAGAATTCAAAACATTATTCCTACATAAAAACTTATTACATTTATGTAGCGTAATTGTGCAAATATTCGGAAAAACTGCGCAGATACTTTTTTTTTATTACTGAATCAAATCCTGATCAAATATAGCCAAATGTCATCAAAATTAACAAAATTTTGCCAAGATCTCGTAGTTTGCAACATAAGCGTTTTTGTCTTTTGTTCAATGGTACCAATACGCCTGTTATAAATTGTACAGCAAGACATAGAAAAGGTAGGCCAGCAGCAATAGATAACAATGAATATATAATAATTCCCTGTTGATAATAATTCCCTGTTTAAAATTTATGTGAATAAGTTCAGAAGTTCAGAAGAAGTTTCCAGAAGTTCTGATATGAAAGTTGCGCTGAATTCATACTTGAACTATGTTGAATAAAATCCACTACTCCACTTCAACTATGTTGAAGAAATGTTTTTAAATATTGCATTTTTAAAAAAACTATAAGCTAAAACTAAATTTTAAAAATTTGTTTTATGCAATATAATCAATATAGAATTCAAAACATTATTCCTACATAAAAACTTATTACATTTATGTAGCGTAATTGTGCAAATATTCGGAAAAACTGCGCAGATACTTTTTTTTTATTACTGAATCAAATCCTGATCAAATATAGCCAAATGTCATCAAAATTAACAAAATTTTGCCAAGATCTCGTAGTTTGCAACATAAGCGTTTTTGTCTTTTGTTCAATGGTACCAATACGCCTGTTATAAATTGTACAGCAAGACATAGAAAAGGTAGGCCAGCAGCAATAGATTTTTACCTAATAATAAACAAAATATAAACAAAAATTTTAATCATTAAACATCCGTTTAATAAGAATAAAAAATGATTTACATATTTAAGACAAAATTTCATAAAGGCATCCTTCCGTGCAAAAAAAGGAAACCACAAACATACATAATAAAAGTAAACCGTATACAAATATGCTGAAGCATATAAATTGTTTTAATTCGCATACAACTAGCAGATCATTTATAAAAATCTTAATTTGCTAAAACTTCAACACGCTTCGCTCTTCACAGTGTTTCGAGCAAAGAAACCAAACAAAATACTCTTCTTCGCAACAAAAGCAAATACAATCGCAAATGCAAATTATTCCCGCGAAACTTAACCAGAATTTTGTTAGAAAATAATTATGCCACCTTTTTGTCCCTATTTCCATTTTAAATTCATTTATAAACGACTCCAGAGAGTTTTCTGTACATACTGCAGCATGAAAAATTAATAATTTCCCAGGGGGAAAATGTTTGCTTACCTATTACAAAAGGTTAGCGGAAAATTATCGTTTTCGGAATAAAATTTCACTGAAAGATTCCACAATTTTGTGATGGCAGCAGTTGCGCGGGTTGGTAATCCTCGTAGAAATCGTTTGGGGTTTTACGCCTGGGGATGTTCGAATCCGCCGTATACTGAGATTAAACTTTAATTGCAACTGAATTTTCAGCGTAACTTAAACTCAGTGCGAAACTGTTAACAACTATTTCGTTTTCCGATAGACAGGCAAAAAAATAAATATAAAATACGGCAAAGTAAATAAATAAATAAATAAAATAATAGGAGGCTATGTGTCAATATACTTCGTTAATATTTTCTAAGGGGGTGTCATATTTTTTTTTTGTTTGAGAAGAATATGGAAAAAAAATATATATATAAGTTTTTGTTTTTTTATTTATCATTATTTGTTGAGAATGGCATATTTCTAGAAGTGGACAGACACAGATTAATATATATATATAAAGATTTAAAATTCTTGTTTAAATTATTCAAATTTCATATTTTCTTAAATTTTATACCACATTTTAAAATTGATAGAAACCGTTTTTTAAACCTTTTTAACATTTAGTACGTGTTTCCACATCTATTGTCAAATAATTTAATATTTTTAAGATAATTTAAAAAAATTTCTGTTATCAGTTGCAGAATTTCATTGCATATATCATATATATATATATATACACTCATGTCCATAAATTAAGGATAATGAAGTTCAGGCAAAGAAAGACACAGAAGCAAAACAAATTTGACTTATTTGTAAAGTCTATTTATTAAACAAAAGTAAAGAGCAAAAAAGATGCTATATGTTTGACATAATTAATAAAAATTGCGATTTTTACTCCCTTGAGCAAATTTCAAAAAAGAACCTATTTACAAAAAACAGTATAACATGGATAGTATGATGGTTAATATGGAGTATGTCTCCCGGACGATGCAATACACGCTTTACAACGCCTAGGCATGCTGAGTATCAAATTATCAATCTGATCTTGGGGAATATTACACCCCTCATCAAGCAATGCCCTCCGAAGTTCCGGTTGACAGGTGGGAGGGGGTTGACGGGCTGCAATTCGTCGGCCAAGCATATCGCACGCATGCTCTATTGGATTCAAGTCCGATGAGTATGCTGGACAATCCATACGGGTGATATCCTCCAATTGAAAGCATTCGTCTACAATGTTTGCACGGTGAGGACGGGCGTTGTCATCCATGAACAGAAATTCAGCACCCATGGCGCCCCGAAACAAACGTACATGTTGTTCCAGAATGACATCCCGATAGATGTGGCCTGTCATCGTTACACTCTGAACATGCAGGTCAGTTCTGGAACCAAGAATAATTCCTCCCCAAACGTGCCATCCTGCACCACCGTAACGGTGTCGTTCAATGGTGTTCTCTTGGTGGTAACGGGTAACTGGCGCTCTCCATATGAAAGTCCGGCGAGAATCAGACTGCAAACTAAACCTGGACTCGTCGAAAAACATCATACCAGACCACTGTTGCGGTGTCCAAAATGCATGCTCTCTATTCCAGGTTAATCGCAGGCGACAGTGGGTTGCGGTAAGTAGAACACATCTGACAGGCCTACGAGCATATAGACCAATGCGCCCTAAGCGTCTGTACACGGTCTGATTTGTAACTGTCGTACCGGTAGCTTAAGAGAGCTGACGAGACAGGTCTGATGCTGTGCTCCGTCTGTTCTTTTGGCAGTAACTGCTAAATACCGGTCCTCATTCGGCGTTGTAACTCGGGCGCGACCTGTGCCGTAACATCTACTCACATTACCATCATTTTGGAATCGTTGCCAAAGCCTGGAGATGACACTCTGGGCGATTCCAAGTTCCTGGGATACTTCCAGCTGGGTACGTCCACATTCCAGTCGTCCGATAATTCTACCACGTAAAAAATCATCCAAATGCTTCCTTTGTGCCATAACTATGCGGTTATCGCACTGAAAGGCTTTTAAAGCGCTTGTGAACAATTTTACTTCTTTGCCACCATTCCTTATATACCCCTCTCTTACACTCTCGTCATTGTGACGTACTATCCACGCCATCTGGTGTTTTCCTGTAATTTGCATATTCTTCTTCAAGATGTGTGGGATAATTCTACCGGTGAAATTTTTATTTTAGAGTTCAATTTCTGTGTGATTCTGAATTATCCTTAATTTATGGACATGAATTTATATAGAAGAATGAAATGATCCAAAATTTTAATCATAAGTTTGTAAATAAAAAATTATTTACATATTTAAAACAAAATTTCATAAATGCATCATTTCTAAAAAAATAAAAGTAAACCGTATACAAATATGCTGAAGCATATAAATTGTTTTAATTTTCATGAAACTAGCAGATCATTTATAAAAATGTTAATTTGCTAAAAATTTAACACGTTTCGCTCTTCGTAGTGTTTCGTGAAAAAAAAAAAAATACGCTTCTTCGCAACAAAAGCAAATACAATCGCAAATGCAAATTATCCCGCAGAACTTAACCAGAATTTTGTTCGAAAATAATTATGCCACCTTTTTGTCCCGCATTTCCATTTTAAATTCATTTATAAACGACTCCAGAGAATTTTCTGTACATACTGCAGCATGACAAATTAATAATTTTCCGGGGCGAAAAATGTTTGTTTACCTATTACAAACGGTAGCGGAAAATTTTCGTTTTCGGAATAAAATTTTCACTGAAAGATTCCACAATATTGTGTTGGCAGCAGTTGCACGGGTTCGTAATCCTCGTAGAAATCGTTTCGGGTTTTACGCCTGGGGATGTTCGAATCCGCCGTTTACTGAGATTAAACTTTAATTGTAACTGAATATTCAGCGTAACTTAAACTCAGTGCGAAACTGTTAACAACTATTTCGTTTTCCGATAGACAGAGACAAAAAAAATATAAAATTCTGCAAAGTAAATAAATAAATAATATCCGTTCCTGGTTGGAAATTGCTTTTTCCCAAATCGAAGAGTTGGTCAGTGAAATGGGTGTTCGCTTCCATTTCGGTCGGTGTTACTGAAGCTAAGATCCCCCTCCTCCAACCTCCCTTCGTTAGGTTAAGTAATGCTTTTCTTACTTTTTCTCCCCCGTTTTACTAACTTTTTTTCTTTAACTTTCGTATCGTGAAGAGTTGGAAAAGAAAAATGTCGATAAATTACTGTTAGTTTATTGATTTATTTATTTTTTTTTTTGGAGGAGAAATATCTATCATCTGTTGACTTCAAATAGTGATGGAAAAATAATAGGAGGCTATGTGTCAATATACATCTTTAATATTTTCTGAGGGGATTTCACATTTTTTTTTGTTTGAGAAGAATATGAAAAAAAAATTATATATAAGTTTTTGTTTTTTGGTTATACTTATTTGTTGAGAATGGCATTTTTGCCGAAGCGGATAAACACAGATTAATATATATCTATAAAGGATTTAAAATTGTTTAAATTATATTCTTTTTTAATATTCTTTTAAATTTTACACCACATTTTAAAATTGATAAAAACTGTTTTTGAAAACTTTTTAACCTTTAGTATGTGTTTCCACGTCTACTGTAAGATAATCGAATAATTTTTTAAGATAATTTTAAACTTCTCTGTGATCAGTAGTAGAATTTTATTTCATATATTATATATAGAAGAATGAAATGATCCAAAATTTTAATCATAAGTATATAAAAAAAAGTTATTTACATATTTACGACAAAAATTTCATAACACTTAGAAGTGTTTCGAGCAAAGAAAACAAACAAAATACTCTTCTTCGCAACAAAAGCAAATAAAATCACAAATGCAAATTATTACGAGAAACTTAACCAGAATTTTGTTCGAAAATAATTATGCCACCTTTTTGTCCCTATTTCCATTTTAAATTCATTTATAAACGACTCCAGAGAATTTTCTGTACATACTGCAGCATGAAAAATTAATAATTTCCCAGGGGCGAAAAATGTTTGTTTACCTATCACAAACGGTAGCGGAAAATTTTCATTTTCGGAATAAAATTTCACTGAAAGATTCCACAATTTTGTGTTGGCAGCAGTTGCACTGGTTGGTAATCCTCGTAGAAATCGTTTGGGGTTTACGCCTGGGGATGTTGGAATCCGCCGTTTACTGAGATTAAACTTTAATTGCAACAGAATTTTCAGCGTAACTTAAACTCAGTGCGAAACTCTTAACAACTATTTCGTTTTCCGATACACAGCGAAAGAAATAAATATAAAATATGGCAAAGTAAATAAATAAATAAATAAAATCCGTTCCTGCTTGGAAATTGCTTTTTCTCAAATCGAAGACTTGGTCAGTGAAATGGATTTTCGCTTTCATTTCTGTCGGTGTTACTGTAGCTAAGATTTTTTTTCCCCCCTCTTCGTTAGGTAAAGTAATACTTTTCTTACTTTTTTTTCCTCCATTTTACTAACTTTTTTTTCTTTAACTTTCGTAACGTTTTGAAGAGTTGGAAAAGAAAAGTGTCGATAAATTACTGTTAGTTTATTTATTTTATTATTTTTTTGGAGGAGAAATATCTATCATCTGTTGACTTCAAATTGTGATGGAAAAATAATAGGAGGCTATGTGTCAATATACTTCTTTAATATTTTCTGATGGGGAGTCACATATTTTTTTCTTTTATTTGAGAAAAATATAAAAAATATAAAAGTTCTTATACTTGATTTATCATTATTTTTGGGAGAATGGTATTTTTGCAGAAGTGGCAAATACAGATTAATATATATATATAAATATTTAAAATTCTTGTTTAAATTATTAAGACTTCATATTTTTTTTCAAATTTTACACCACATTTTAATATTGATAGAAACCGTTTTTGAAATCTTTTTAACCATTTGTATGTGTTTCCACGTCCATTGTAAAATAATTTAATATTTTTAAGATAATTTTGAAATTCTCTGTGATCAGTTGTAGATTTTCATTTCATATATCATATATATATAGAAGCATAAAATTATCCAAAATTTTAATCATAAGTATGTAAATAAAAATTTATTTACATATTTACGACAAAATTTTATAAATGCGCTTTTCATACAAAAAAAATAAACCATAAACAAACATGCTGACGCATATAAATTGTTTTAATTTCCATGCAACTAACAGATAATTTATAAAAATGTTAATTTGCTAAAAATTTAACACGATTCTCTGTTTTCTCTTAGCCTGCTGTGTTTCGAGCAAAGAAAACAAACAAAATACTCTTCTTCGCAACAAAAGCAAATACAATCGCAAATGCAAATTATCCCGCGAAACTTAACCAGAATTTTGTTCGAAAATAATTATGCCACCTTTTTGTCCCGCATTTCCATTTTAAATTCATTTATAAACGACTCCAGAGAATTTTCTGTACATACTGCAGCATGAAAAATTAATAATTTCCCAGGGGCGAAAAATGTTTGTTTACCTATCACAAACGGTAGCGGAAAATTTTCATTTTCGGAATAAAATTTCACTGAAAGATTCCACAATTTTGTGTTGGCAGCAGTTGCACTGGTTGGTAATCCTCGTAGAAATCGTTTGGGGTTTACGCCTGGGGATGTTGGAATCCGCCGTTTACTGAGATTAAACTTTAATTGCAACAGAATTTTCAGCGTAACTTAAACTCAGTGCGAAACTCTTAACAACTATTTCGTTTTCCGATACACAGCGAAAGAAATAAATATAAAATATGGCAAAGTAAATAAATAAATAAATAAAATCCGTTCCTGCTTGGAAATTGCTTTTTCTCAAATCGAAGACTTGGTCAGTGAAATGGATTTTCGCTTTCATTTCTGTCGGTGTTACTGTAGCTAAGATTTTTTTCCCCCCTCTTCGTTAGGTAAAGTAATACTTTTCTTACTTTTTTTTCCTCCATTTTACTAACTTTTTTTTCTTTAACTTTCGTAACGTTTTGAAGAGTTGGAAAAGAAAAGTGTCGATAAATTACTGTTAGTTTATTTATTTTATTATTTTTTTGGAGGAGAAATATCTATCATCTGTTGACTTCAAATTGTGATGGAAAAATAATAGGAGGCTATGTGTCAATATACTTCTTTAATATTTTCTGATGGGGAGTCACATATTTTTTTCTTTTATTTGAGAAAAATATAAAAAATATAAAAGTTCTTATACTTGATTTATCATTATTTTTGGAGAATGGTATTTTTGCAGAAGTGGCAAATACAGATTAATATATATATATAAATATTTAAAATTCTTGTTTAAATTATTAAGACTTCATATTTTTTTTCAAATTTTACACCACATTTTAATATTGATAGAAACCGTTTTTGAAATCTTTTTAACCATTTGTATGTGTTTCCACGTCCATTGTAAAATAATTTAATATTTTTAAGATAATTTTGAAATTCTCTGTGATCAGTTGTAGATTTTCATTTCATATATCATATATATATAGAAGCATAAAATTATCCAAAATTTTAATCGTAAGTATGTAAATAAAAATTTATTTACATATTTACGACAAAATTTTATAAATGCGCTTTTCATACAAAAAAAATAAACCATAAACAAACATGCTGACGCATATAAATTGTTTTAATTTCCATGCAACTAACAGATAATTTATAAAAATGTTAATTTGCAAAAAATTTAACACGATTCTCTCTTTTCTCTTAGCATGCTGTGTTTCGAGCAAAGAAAACAAACAACATTACTCTTCTTCGCAACAAAAGCAAATACAATCGCAAATGCAAATTATTCCGCTAAACTTAACCAGAATTTTGTTCGAAAATAATTATGCCACCTTTTTGTCCCTATTTCCATTTTAAATTCATTTATAAACGACTCCAGAGAGTTTTCTGTACATACTGCAGCATGAAAAATTAATAATTTCCCAGGGCGAAGAATGTTTGTTTACTTATTACAAACGGTGAGCGGAAACTTTTCATTTTCGGAATAAAATTTTCACTGAAAGATTCCACAATTTTGTGTTGGCAGCAGTTGCTAATCCTCGTTGAAATCGTTTGGGGTTTTACGCCTGGGGATGTTCGAAACCGCCGTTTACTGAGATTAAACTTTAATTGCAACTGAATTTTCAGCGTAACTTAAACTCAGTGCGAAACTGTTAACAACTATTTCGTTTTCCGATAGACAGCGAAAAAAATATATATAAAATACGGCAAAGTAAATAAATAAATAAATAAAATCCGTTCCTGGTTGGAAATTGCTTTTTCTCAAATCGAAGACTGGGTGAGTGAAATGGATTTTCGCTTTCATTTCGGTCGGTGTTACTGAAGCTAAGATTTTACCTCCCCCTCCTTCGTTAGGTTAAGTAATGCTTTTCTTACTTTTTTCCTCCGTTTTACTAACTTTTTTTTCTTTAACTTCCGTATCGTGAAGAGTTGGAAAAGAAAAATGTCGATAAATTACTGTTAGTTTATTTATTAATTATCTTTTTTTTTGGGGGGGACAGAGAAATATCTATCCACTGTTGACTTCAAATTGTGATGGAAAAATAATAGGAGTCTATGTGTCAATATACTTCGTTAATATTTTCTGAGGGGGTGTCACATTTTTTTTTTGTTTGATGAAATGAAAATATGATGAATATGAAAAAAAAAATTATATATATAAGTTTTGGTTTTTTGGTTATACTTATTTGTTGAGAATGGCATTTTTACAGAAGCGGATAAACACAGATTAATATATATATATATAAAAGGGTTTAAAATTGATCCCCCTCCCCTCCCTTCGTTAGGTTAAGTAATACTTTTCTTAATACTTTTCTTTACCTCGTTTTACTAAGTTTTTTTCCTCTAACTTTCGTATCGCGAAGAGTTAGAAAAGAAAACTGTCGATAAATTACTGTTAGTTTATTTATTTTTATTTTTTCTTGGAGGAGAAATATCTATCATCTATTGACTTCAAATTGTGATGGAAAAATAATAGGAGGCTATGTGTCAATATATTTCTTTAATATTTTCTGAGGGTGTGTCATATTTTTTTTTTTTTTTTTTTTTTTTTGAGAAGAATATGAAAGAAATATATGTAAGTTTTTGTTTTTTGATTTATCATTACTTGTTGAGAATGGCGTTTTTACAGAAATGGATAAACATAGATTAACTTATATATAAAGATTTAAATTTTTTATTTAAATTATTAAGATTGTATTTTTTAAAGTTTTACGTCACATTTTAAAATCCATAGAAATCTTACGTCTTGTTCTCATTTATTTAAGAATATTTAATAATTTTACGATAATTTTAAAACTTCTGATATCAGTACCAGAATTTCATTTGTTTAAAGATTTCTAATAATATAATCATTGTCATAAATTAAAATAAAAATTTCTGTTACTTTAATTTAAGAAAGACATGCCTGACACGTGACTCAGTAGCAACGTTCGTATGTGATGAGCATTAGGGCGGAGGTACAATCCACTGGCGGTTTGTTGTAGAAACTGCTGCAAAAATCGAGGAAACACGGGGCCGTTTATGATGATCAGCATCTTGCCTCCTTAGTCGGACTAACTTGTGAAAGTTTTCCGTGTTTCACCCATACGATACTCAACTGCAGGATAGTCCATCCTAATAAGTCCTTCAGGCAGGACTTCTTCAGCGTCACAGAGCCAAGTCAGACTTCTACCTACGGGTGCTTTATCACATATGGAAACTGCCCCCCTTTCCCTCCTTCCATGAGACCATATAGGTTCTTGAATTTGGTCTAGATATTGCTGTCGACAAATTGGGATAAGAAAAAAGAATGACATTGGATGTTACGAAGTTGTTAAAGCTATTAGACAAACATCTTTTAATATCTATCAATCGAACATTACTGTTATAAAAAATACGACACATTTATAAGATTTAACAGTCAATTCATTCATAATTATTAACAAGGACAGGTTACGAACTAGACCCATTAATTTTGATTGAAATTTATACTATATATAGGTAATAATATATAATGTTATATATATTTTGTTAAACGGCCAAACCAGTAGGGTTCACTTCTCGCACTGATCGTGACCTTATAAACATGACATTTGTAAACGACTCCAGAGAGTTTTCTGTACATACTGCAGCATGAAAAATTAATAGTTTCCCAGGGCGAAAAAATTTTGTTTACCTATTACAAACGGTGAGCGGAAAATTTCAGTTTCCGGAAAAAAATTTCACTGAAAGATTCCACAATTTTGTGTTGGCAGCAGCAGTTGCACGGGTTGGTAATCCTCGTAGAAGTCGTTTGGGGGTCCTTACGCCTGGGGGACGTTCAAATCCGCCGCTTACTGAGATTAAACTTTAATTGCAACTGAATTTTCAGCGTAACTTATACTCAGTACGAAACTGTTAACAACTATTTCGTTTTCCGATAGACAGCAAATATATATATATCATACGGCAAAGTAAATAAATAAATAAATAAAATCCGGTCCTGGTTGGAAATTGCTTTTTCTCAAATCGAAGACTTGGTCAGTGAAATGGATTTTCGCTTTCATTTCTGTCGGTGTTACTAAAGCTAAGCTCTCCCCCCCTTCCCTTCGTTAGGTTAAGTAATGCTTTTCTTACTTTTTTTCCCCCCGTTTTACTAACATTTTTTTTCTTTAACTTTCGTATCGTGAAGAGGTGGAAAAGAAAAGTGACGATAAATTACTGTTAGTTTATTAATTTTTATTTTTTAGGGGAGAGAGAAATATCTGTCCTCTGGTGACTTCAAATTGTGATGGAAAATTAATAGTAGGCTGTGGGTCAATATACTACCCATATATTTTCTGAGGGGGCGTCACATTTTTTTTATTTGAGAAAAATATGAAAAAAAAATTATATATAAGTTTTTGTTTTTTCGATTATCATTATTTGTTGAGAATGGCGTTAGTGTAGAAGTGGATAAACACAGATTAAAATATATGTAAAGATTTAAAATTCTTGTTTAAATTATTAATATTTCGTATTTTTTAACATTTTACGCCACAATTTAAAATACATAAAAACCGTTTTTGAAAATTTTATAACCTTTAGTCTGTGTTTCCACGTCTATTGTAAAATAATTTAATATTTTTAAGATATTTTTAAAATTCTCTGTAATCAGTTGCAGAATTTCATTGTAAATTCATTTCAGATCATATATATACACTCATGTCCATAAATTAAGAATAATTAAGAATCACACAGAAATTCATCTCTAAAATAAAAATTTCACCTGTAGAATTATCACACACATCTTGAAGAAGAATATGCAAATTGCAGGAAACCACCAGATGGCGCGGATAGTACGTCACAATGACGAGAGTGTAAGAGAGGGGTATATAAGGAATGGTGGCAAAGAAGTAAAATTGTTCACAAGCGCTTTAAAAGCCTTTCAGTGCTATAACCGCATAGTTATGGCACAAAGGAAGCATTTGGATAATTTTTTACGTTTTAGAATTATCGGACGACTGGAATGTGAACGTACCCAGCTCGAAGTATCCGGGGAACTTGGAATCGCCCAGAGTGTCATCGTCAGGCTTTGGCAACGATTCCAAGATAATGATAATGTGAGTAGATGTTACAGCACAGGTCGCCCCCGAGTTACAACGCCGAATGAGGACTGGAATTTAGCAGTTACTGCCAAAAGAAACAGACGGGGCACAGCATCAGACCTGTCTCGTCAGCTCTCTTCAGCTACCGGTACGACAGTTTCAAGTCAGACCGTGTATAGACGCTTCGGGCACATTGGTCTATATGCTCGTAGGCCTGTCAGATGTGTTCCACTTACCGCAACTCACTGTCACCTGCGATTAACCTGGAGTAGAGAGCATGCATTGTCGACACCGCAACAGTGGTCTGGTGTGATGTTTTCCGACGGGTCCGGGTTTAGTTTGTAGTCTGATTCTTGCCGGACTTTCATATGGAGAGCGCCCGGTACCCGTTACTACCAAGAGAACACCATTGAACGACACCGTTACGGTGGTGCAGGCGGGCTCGTTTGGGGAGGAATTATTCTTGGTTCCAGAACTGACCTGCATGTTCAGAGTGTAACGATGACAGGCCACATCTATCGGGATGTCATTCTGGAACAACATGTACGTTTGTTTCGGGGCGCCATGGGTGCTGAATTTTTGTTTATGGATGACAACGCCCGTCCTCACCGTGCAAACATTGTAGACGAAAGCCTTCAATTGGAGGATATCACCCGTATGGATTGGCCAGCATACTCACCGGACTTGAATCCAATAGAGCATGAGAGGGATATACTTGGCCGACAAATTGCAACCCGTCAACCCCAACCCACCTGTCAACTGGAACTTCGGAGGGCATTGCTTGATGAGTGGTGTAATATTCCCCAAGATCAGATTGATAATTTGATACTCAGCATGCCTAGGCGTTGTAAGGCCTGTATTGCATCCTCCGAGAGACATACTCCATATTAACCATCATACTAACCATGTTATACTGCTTTTGTAAATAGGTTCTTTTTTGAAATTTGCTCCAGGGAGTAAAAATCTCAATTTTTATTAATTATGTCAAACATATAGCATCTTTTTTGCTTTTTGCCTTTTGTTTAATAAATAGACTTTACAAATAAGTCAAATTTGTTTTGCTTCTGTCTCTTTCTTTGCCTGAACTTCATTATCCTTAATTTATGGACATGAGTGTATATCTATATATAGATATAGAAGAATGAAGTGATCCAAAATTTTAATCATAAGCACGTAAATAAAAAATTATTTAAATATTTACGACAAAATTTCATAAAAGCACCTTTCGCACAAAAAAAACGGAAACCATAGACATGCATGCTGACGCATATAAATTGATTTAATTTCCATGCAACTAGCAGATCATTTATAAAAATGTTAATTTGATAAAAATTTAACACGATTCTCTCTTCGCAGTGTTTGGAGCAAGGAAAACAAACAAAATACGCTTCTTCACAACAAAAGCAAATACAATCGCAAATGCAAATTATCCCGCAAAACTTAACCAGAATTTTGTTTGAAAATAATTATGCCACCTTTTTGTCCCGTATTTACATTTTATATTCATTTATAAACGACTCCAGAGAATTTTCTGTACACACTGCAGCATGAAAAATTAATAATTTCCCAGGGCGAAGAATGTTTGTTTACCTATTACAAACGGTGAGCGGAAAATTTTCGTTTTCGGAATAAAATTTTCACTGAAAGATTCCACAATTTTGTGTTGGCAGCAGTTGCTTTCGGGTTGGTAATCCTCGTTGAAATCGTTTGGGATTTTACGCCTGGGGATGTTCGAATCCGCCGTTTACTGAGATTAAACTTTAATTGCTACTGAATTTTCAGCGTAACTTAAACTCAGTGCGAAACTGTTAACAACTATTTCGTTTTCCGATAGACAGGATACAAAAATAAATATATAAAATACGGCAAAGTAAATAAATAAATAAATAAAATCCGTTCCTGGTTAGAAATTGCTTTTTCTCAAATCGAAGACTTGGTCAGTGAAATGGATTTTCGCTTTCATTTCTGTCAGTGTTACTGAAGTTATGATTTTTCTCCCCCTTCCTTCGTTAGGTTAAGTAATACTTTTCTTACTTTTTTTTCCCGTTTTACTAACTTTCTTTTTTCTTTAACTTTCATATCTTGAAGTGTTGGAAAAGAAAAGATGGTCGATAAATTACTGTTAGTTTATTTATTTATTTTTGGGAAGAGAAATATCTATCATCTGTTGACTTAAAATTGTGATGGAAAAATAATAGGAGGCTATGTGTCAATATACTTCTTTAATATTTTCAGAGGGAGTGTCACATTTTTTTGGTTTTTGTTTGAGAAGAATATGAAAAAATATATACTTTTTTGTTTTTGATTTATCATTATTTGTTGAGAATGGTATTTTTGCAGAAGTGGATAAACACAGATTAATATATATATATATATATATATAAAAAAGATTTAAAATTCTTGTTTAAATTATTAAGATTTCATATTTTTAAAAATTTACACCATATTTTAAAATTTTTGAAACCTTTTTAACCTTTAGTATGTATTTCCACGTCAATTGTATAATAATTTAATATCTTTTAACTAATTCTCTATTATGCATTGCAGAATTTCGTTTGAATTTCATTTCATATATTATATATATATAGAAGAATGAAATGATCCAAACTTTTAATCAGAAGTATGTAAATAAAAATTATTTGCATGTTTACGACAACATTTCGCTAAGGCATTCTTTCGTACAAAAAAAGGAAACCATAAACATACATGCTGACGCATATAAATTGTTTTAATTTCCATGAAACTAGAAAATCATTTATAAAAATGTTAATTTGCTAAAAATTTAACACGTTTCGCTCTACGCAGTGCTTCGAACAACGAAAACAAACAAAGCAGGGTTTTTCGCAACAAAAGCAAATACAATCGCAAATGCAAATTATCCCGCAAAACTTAACCAGAATTTTGTTCGAAAATAATTATATCACCTTTTTGTCCCTATTTCCATTTTAAATTCATTTATAAACGACTCCAGAGAGTTTTCTGTACATACTGCAGCATGAAAAATTAATAATTTCCCAGGACGAAAAATGTTTGTTTACCTATTACAAACGGTAGCGGAAAATTTTCGTTTTCGGAATAAAATTTTAACTGAAAGGTTCCACAATTTTGTGTTGGCAGCAGTTGCACAGGTTGGTAATCCTCGTAGAAATCGTTTGGGGTTTTATGCCTGGGGATGTTCGAATCCGCCGTTTACTGAGATTAAACTTTAATTGCAACTGAATTTTCAGCGTAACTCAAACTCAGTGCGAAACTGTTAACAACTATTTCGTTTTCCGATAGACAGGCAAAAAATTATAAAGATAAAATACGGCAAAATAAATAAATAAATAAATAAAATCCGTTCCTGGTTGGAAATTGATTTTTCTTAAATCGAAGACTTGGTCAGTGGAAATGGATTTTCGCTTTCATTTCGGTCGGTGTTACTGAAGCTAAGATTTCCTCCTCTCTTCGTTAGGTTAGGTAATGCTTTTCTTGCTTTTTTTTTCTCCCGTTTTACTAACTTTTTTCCCTTTAACTTCCGTATCGTGAAGTGTTGGAAAAGAAAAGATGGTCGATAAATTACTGTTAGTTTATTTTTTTTTTTTTTTTTTTGGAGGAAAAATATCTATCATCTGTTGACTTCAAATTGTGATGGAAAAATAATAGGAGGCTATGTGTCAATATACTTCGTTAATATTTTCTGAGGGGGTGTCACATTTTTTTTGTTTGTTTGAGAAGAATATGAAAAAAAAATTATATATAAGTTTTTGTTTTTGGTTATACTTATTTGTTGAGAATGGCATTTTTGCCGAAGCGGATAAACACAGATTAAAATATATATAAAGGGTTTAAAATTGTTTAACTTATAAAGTTTGCATTTTTTTTAAATTTTATATCACATTTTAAAATTTATAGAAGCCATATGTGTTCTATTAATAATAATTTATATATTAATTATATAATGATTATTATTATTATATTAATATTATTATTATAAATTTAATACTTGTAATAAATTTTTAAAAACCTCTGAGATGTGTTGCAGAATTTCCTTTGTCTAAAGGTTTCAAATATATTCATTGTTGTAACCTAAATTAAAAATTTATATTATTTTAATTTAATAAGGCATTGAATTTTACGAAGCTCTTAAACCATACAACAAAGCAGTATTAAATATCTATCATTACTGTTATAAAAAAAATACGAGAAATTTTAACTGTCAATTTATTTACATTTATTAACAAGGATTTGGATAACTAGTTTGTATAACTAGGATGTTATATGTATTTTATTAAATGTCCAAAATAATAATGCTCAGTTCCCTTAAAGATCGTTAGCTCTCCATGTCAGTAAATGCAATTAAGCATATGATTTTGCATGTTAAAATAATAAAAGCAATTTATTTTAAATAACTTTATGAAATTTTAATTTTGGTCAAATATTACAAAAAATAGCAAGTTAAAAGAAATATTTATTTTAAATACATTTCTGTATATTTTATCAAGAGGACCGCGGCGAAGTAAATGTTAATACAACTATTTTTCTTACTAGATAAAATATTTATATCATTTAAATAATCTTATTTATTTAATTAAAATTTTTGCGAAAATCATTCATTTTTTATATATGCTATTAGAATAACTTCCTTTTCTGAATTTAAATAACCTCCTTATATTCCTTATTCTGAATTTAAATAACCTCCTTATATTCCTTATTCTGAATTTAAATAACTTCTTATATTTACAGTGATACAATTTCGGCAATATAAATGAAATTATTTTTTATGCTGTTGTGAATATTACATAAATTCATATATAAAAATGATGTCGGATATTGCGATTCAGAAAATAATGGAAAAATTTTCTTCTTATTACTTTTTTTACCATGACTTCAAATAGCAATGCAAGATGTCATGTTGTATGGCATATTCATATTTTCTTATCTTTGAAAGAAAGGACGGAACTTTAAAATCTAAAAGCAGTTGAGTTGAGACAGATATCTGAAACAAACGTTCAATATATATTTCATATCGAAAAATATATATTTTGAGTATTTTTCACAGGAAAACCCGAACTAAAAATCTTGAAATATACATTTCCATATTACTCGTTCTTTGAATATATATTGTTCGTGAGAAAAGTTAATTTTTAATCTCGTACAACCTCATTAAAAATATTTATTTGGTACAGAAAAAAATTATCATCAATTTAAATTTAATTATTTATTTTTAATGTTTTATCTATGCTATTTTGCAAGTTCTTTTAAGAAAAAACGCCGTTAAAAACATTTACTTTCGTTATCTTGCTTTTTATCTTTATTATACTGCAATTACGATCATTGTATATTTTTAACACAGTTTTTTATTCCCAATTTCATTGAATCTCCAATTCATTGAATTCCCTAATATCAAACAACTTCATTAAAAATTTTAATCTGGTACTGAAAAAATTAGCGTCACTATAAATTTAATTTTTTTTAATGTTTTAAACTATGCAACTGTGCAAGTTCTTTTATAAGAATCCTCTCTAAAAACACCTACTTTCATTATCTTTCTTTTTCATCCTGATCATGCTCCAATTACGACTACTGTATATTTTTAACGCAGTTATTATATATTTACTCCCAATTTCCTTGAATCTCCAATCTATTGAATTCCCCAATCCAAACAGCCTCATTAATAATGTTAATTTGGTAATGAAAAAATTAGCATCACTTTAAATTTAATTCTTTATTTGTAGCGTTTTAATCAATGCAATTTTGCAAGTTCTTTTAAGAAAAACATAATTAAAGACAACTACTTTCGTTATCTTGCATTTTATCTTTAAATAGAAGCTCCAATTACAACTATTGTATATATTTTATCCAATTACAATTATTGCTCCAATTACAATTATTGTATATATTTTTTATTATATATTTACATATTATTGCAGTTTTTTATTCAGAATTTCATTGAACTCCCAATCTCGGACAACCTCATTCAAAATATTAATCTTTTTTTGAAAACATTAGAGTCACTTTAAATTTAATTCTTTATTTTTAACGTTTTAATCTATGAAAGTTTGCAAGTTCTTTTAAGAAAAAAACATCATTAAAAACACCTATTTCTTTTTTATCTTGGTTATGCTCCAATTACGATCATTGTATATTTTAAAGCAGTTTTTTCATTCCCAATTTCATCGAACTTAAAATATTAAAAAGAAAAAGAAAACACTTTTTTCTTCATCATCTAAGAAATTTTTTTGTCACTATTTTGTCATATCAAATCATAATTAGAGGTTATAATTAGTTCATTAAACTCCCCAATGCGTTCCTGAAATTCTTAATAAAGCTGTCAAGTTACACACTGTCGATCAATTATTCTGAAATATTTTCTAAAAATTACGATTTACGTCCGTGGCAATTTGGCGAAGTTGATGGGAAACATGACTATTAAGCGTAATTAGCTTCTTAAAAATATTTTTAAGTGAGTAATGAATTTTGTTTTGTTTGAACTGCAGTCTTTTACACGGTAAGTTATGTCAATGTTCATATAGAGTGCTTCGTCTATAATGTTTTAAGTCCTTCAATGCATTTCACATCAGTTAAGAGGTCTGAAATTAAAAATTAAGAAAATTAAAATGTTTTATGCTTTTATTATTCTTAATTCTTACCTAATAGGATAATAAATTGCGAAATGCATATAATTTATCACATTTACGTAAAAATATCCTTTTAAAGAGTATGCATATGCATAAATTAAATATTAATTTTAAAATAGATTAGACTTAATGTATATTTCACGTGTATACTAGCTCTTTCATGTGATATTTGAACAAATAAATTTATACGTTACGAATAATAATACGTTAATTATAATAAATTTATACGTTACGAATAATAATACGTTAATTATAATAAATTTATACGTTACGAATAATAATACGTTAATTATAATAAATTTATACGTTACGAATAATAATACGTTAATTATAATAAATTTATACGTTAGAAAATACGTTTTATTGATACTAAAAAGTATATTTAACAAGAAATAAATAAATCTCATCTTGGAATAAATGAATTATGATATTCGTTAAAAATTATTGATGTTTGAAGAAACAAACCCATGAAGTATTCAAAAATAGCATAAGATTGATTGAAATCAAAAAAATTTAATTTTCAATAACACTTATCTATCCATTTTGAATTCTTACACTACATTTATTATACCAATCTATATAATTAAACATCATATTTGTATTTGTCATAATTTCAGATAAATATTTGATATATTAATTGATATTTATTCTCAATAATACCGTACATTTAAAAGTTAAGTAAAGCAATATAAAAAATCTAAAAATAAAAGGTCATTCTTCATTTGAAATGCAAAGTAAATTATCTATTCACAAATTTAAAGCATTAGGTACAAAATGACCAATTTTTAAATGATATTTAAAACTATTTTATTTCAAACGCAGTCTAAAATTTAAAAAAATTGAAAACTAAAACTTTGTATTAACAGTTAAAAAAAATACTTTCTATGCTGAAAATTCTAAGAAATTACTACTTCCATAACTTATCCTGTCTTAATATCCCGTATAATATCTTATGGTATGCAAAATATCAAAATTTTACATATTTTACAGCCTCAAAAAAGGTGAAATTGTGAATTTCTATTTATATTATATTTATTTACATATTTTTTTTTTTTTATAATATATATAATTTATTTTATATTATATATAATATAAACAATATTGTTAATATTTATAAAACAATAAAAAAATCAGACATATTGTTCTAAGATTATAAGAAATCTTGAAAATAATTTGCTTAGCAACATTTTAATTTAATATCAAATGTTTATATTTGCCATTTAAAACTGATTATTATTAAACTGTTAAAACTGATTAACATTATTTAATGCCAAATTATGCAGTTATTCTCTAGAATTAGATTTATTTTGACGTAAAAATCTTAGAAGAATGTAACAATTTGAATGATTACTAAGAAACATCATAGCAATTCATACCAAATAAAAAATAAAATACTCAAAGAGAACATGTTATGAAATAAGCCTTATTCTGGCAAGATATAAATCATATATATCATAATTCATCAGGCAAGATATAAATCTTTGTCAGAACCAAATCTTCATTTACAAAAAACTAGTAAAAAAATTATATTCTAGTTGGAAGCAAAGTTGATTATAATAATCTTTAAATATTTCGATTTCCTTATATATCATTAACTTGAAAAGCAACTAACACAGATTAGCGTTTTGCAATTATATATCAGCTTTCGGCCATGACCATTGTGTTGTCATAGTCATCTTATTGCATATCCTGGTAACAATAAAAACTTCAAAAACTTGTATTACTTACATGAGAAAAATAAAGATGACGTTAGGAAAGCAAAGAAAAATATCTCAAAATGCATCTATTGGGTAGTTATATTTATCATTTAATTTCTATTTAGTGTAACTAGTAATTAAAATTTAATCACCATTTTATAAAAATATAGTATATTTCTCAAGAACAGTGCCTCTATTCACATTAAGTCTTGATATAAAAAAATAATGAATTAAACATAAATATTATAAGAAGCACAAAGGAAAAAATAACGCAATTCACGACAGAAATAAATTAGGAAATGAACATTCTTCTGGAAAAACCATAAATCATTCTCCACGAATTCTTATCCTCATGAAAAAACATATATTCTAATACAAAAGAAAATTATTATTATTATACCTCGAAGTCAAGATGATATTAAACATCGCATTCTATACTAGTATGTCCTTGATAAGTGCGAGAGAAACTGTCTCACATAACCCTTGTAGAAAATTAGTTATTTCCCCCATAACCTGGCTGCATCCGCAACGATTTTACTGCCTGCCTAGTACTCTGTAACAGGCAACAGCAGCAAAACTAGCAGCATTACTTTTCCTTAGGAAAGAAAAGAAACTTTCAAAACAAAAGAAAAAAAGAGAAAAAGATTAAGAAAGAAAGAAAAGCATTGCGATCCTTATATCTTCATTTAAAAAATGCAAGTAAAAGAAAAATATTCTAGTTTAAAGCCAAGATGATTAGAATCATCTTTAAATATCTCGATTCCATCACATATCGATAACTTTAAAAACAACTAGCACACGTTAGACTTTGAAAGAAAATATAATCGTTCTTCCGTAACCATCATAGCCCTACTCATAGCCATCTTATTGCATATCTTTGTAACATTAACAGCTACAAAACTTACATTACATACCTGAATAAATAAAGATGATGATATGAAATCAAAGAAATAACATCGCAAAATGTATCTTCTGGGTAATAATATTTAATTTTTGAAGTACTTACCATTTAATTTCTATTACGTGTAATTATTAATTAAAGTGCCATCTTTTTATAAAAGTATGCTATTCTTCTCAAGAACAGTGCCTTTATTCATGTTAAGTCTTGATGTAGAAAATAATCAATTAAACATTAATACTGCATGAAGCACTAAGAAAAAATAACCCAATTTATAACAGAAGTAAATTATGAAATGAACATTCTTCCGGAAAACCATAAATCATTCTCCACGAATTCTTATTCTCATGAAAAAACATATATTCTAATACAAAAGAAAATTATTATTATTATACCCCGAAGTCAAGATGATATTAAACATCGCGTTCTATACTAGTATGTCCTTGATAAGTGCGAGAGAAACTGTCTCACATAACCCTTGTAGAAAATTAGTTATTTCCCCCATAACCTGGCTGCATCCGCAACGATTTTACTGCCTGCCTAGTACTCTGTAACAGGCAACAGCAGCAAAACTAGCAGCATTACTTTTCCAGGGGAGAGAAAAGAAACTTTCAAAACAAAAGAAAAAAAAGATGAAGAAAGACAGAAAAGCATTGTGATCCGTATCAAACATATCTTCATTTTAAAAATGCAAATAAAAGAAAAATATTCTAGTTTAAAGCCTAGATGATTAAAATCATCTTTAAATATCTCGATTCCATCACATATCGTCAACTTGAAAAGCAACTAGCACACGTTAGCCCTTGCAAGAAAATATTAGCTTCCTTCCGTGACCATCATAGCCCTAGTCACAACCATCTTATTGCATATCTTTGTAACAATAACAGCTACAAAAACTAACATTACTTTCCTGAAAAAAATTAAAGGTGAATTTTAAAGAACAAAGAAAAACATCGCAAAACGCATCGATTAGTAGTAATATGTATCATTTAATTTCTGTTAAGTGTAACTATCAATTAAAATGAAATCCCTTTTTATAAAAGTATGGTACATTTCTCAAGAACAGTGCCTTTATTACCATTAAGTCTTGATGTAATAAAATTATGAATTAAATATAAATGTCACATGAAGTAGGAAGAAAAATAATCCAATTTATAACAGAAATAAATTATGAAATGAGCATTCTTTCCGAAAAGCCATAAATCATTCTCCACGAAATCTTATCCTCATGAAAAAGCATATCTTCAAGTACAACAAAAATAAAAATCATTATTATACCCCGAAGTCAAGATGATATTAAACATCGCATTCTATACTAGTATGTCCTTGATAAGCGCGAGAGAAAGTGTCTCACATAACCCTTGTAGAAAATTAGTTATTTCCCCCATAACCTGGCTGCATCCGCAACGGTTTTACTGCCTGCCTACTCCTCTGTAACAGGCAACAGCAGCAAAACTAGCAACATTACTTTTCCTGGGGAGAGAAGAAAAGAAACTTTCAAAACAAAAGAAAAAAAAAAAAAAAGATGAAGAAAGAAAGAAAAATAAAAGCATTGCGAAATGCATCCATGAGATAGTGCAGGAAATGGAATCTTGAGTAAGAATCTCTGGGTAACGAAAGAAGTGGTAACGCAAGAATACAGAAAGTGTAGTTGCAAGGGGACATAGATAAGGGCCGGAGTGCGACAGGTAGCGCGGGGAACAAGAAGAATAAAAATGCTTGATTGGATTGCATGGGTTGAAGAATAAAAAGGAAATGTCCGGCAGCCGGACTGGATCGTAAATTATTCAACTTGGGAGGAAAGACAACCGAGATTGGTATTATCATTCGCTGCTGCAACTGTAATTGAGATATTCCATTACATGGAAGTCATAAGGAAACATGCTTCATAACAATTCTTACATTTATGAACGTAGTGCATTATTAATGATGAGCTGCATATCCTAAAAGAAACATTTGTAAATGTCTATTCTTATATATCTTTGTAATTTCTACTTAAATGTCTTTATTAGATATTTGTAAACGTTATTTTTACTTCAAGTCTATTAGATGAAATTGCCATTAGATTCTTATATATACTGAATGCTTACAATCTTAAGAATATATATATCACAGCAATTCCTACATTTATGAACGTAGTGCATTATTAATAATAAATTACATATCTTAAAAGAACATTTGTAAATGGAATTTTGTGAATTTTGTGAACATTTGTAAATTCTTACATATTTGTAATTTCTAGTTAAATGTCTTTATTAGACACTTGACAATTGTATTCTAGTTCGTGTTTTTAATTGAGATAATCATTAGATTATTGTATATTCTAAATGCTTATCATCATAAGAACATATATATCATAACAGTATATCCTAACAATTTTTACATTTATGAAGGTAGTGTATTATTAATAACGAGCTACACATATTAAAAGAAACATTCGTAAATGTCTATTCTTAGATATATTTGTAATTTCTACTTAAATGTCTTTATTAGGTGTTGTAAATGCTATTTTTTCTTTGTGTCTATTACATGAAATTGCCATTAGATTCTTGTATATTAATCTTAGAATCTTAGAATATATATATCATAACATTATATCAGAACAATTCTTACATTTCTGAATGCAGTGCATTATTAATAATCAGTTGTATATCTTAAAAGAAACATTACTTTTAAAAACTCCACAACCATTCTGTATAATGTATTAAATAACGCTATATAGAATGACCTAATGTGATATTATATAAATTCAACACAAAATGAATTTATCAGCAGTTTTTTAAAATTATGTTTATTCCCAAATTGAAGTACATTTTCTTAATATAAATATGCTATGTTCATATTTTCAATTTTTATTGATTTAGTTATTGGGTGAAAGCATTGATGATGTAAATTTTTATTTAGAGAACAAACAAAAATTGTTTCAATATGACATTGTATAATATATATATATATATATATATATATATAGTTTAATAATATATATATATATAGTTTAATTCAAATAGTTTTTGAAATAATACTGTAATTTTTTTAAGTTACAGCTTTAATTTTGGGCTAAATAAAATAATATACAATTTTTTAATTAAAAGCAGATTAATTATTATCTTTTAAATGCATCTCTTTTCTTCATTAGATTAATTTGTAATTTGTTATGTACCTTTTTATAATATTAGAAATAAGAAAATAATAAATATTTCAAAATATTTACAGAAAATTCTACGGTGAATATCATTATAAACCAAAGTTTTACAATTTATGTTACAAAATCCCATTCTAAAAGCACTTCACGCTGGTTACCAATTCGATTAAAAGTAATTATTTTGAAATACTTTAAGAGCTGTTTGAAACTCGGTTGTTGTCAATAATTCTTAGAGAATTAGTATCTTTTAAGTAAGTATTAAAATTGTTAAGCTCCTTTGATGGAAGATAACGGTTTTAAATGTTAAAGTACTGAATTCTGAATTGTTAAAGGAATATTCATGAAATTAGATGAAATGTGTAAATAGATTTACATTATTTAATCACATATTAAAGTTTTGTTGTAAATCATTACATTTGATGATCTTTTAAGTCTTAGTTAACAGTTGGATTTAAAAATATCCATTTAAGAAATTAACTTGCAATAATAATAAAATATTTAAGTATTAATTGGGTTATTTAATTATTCTTGGAGACTAAAAAAAATTAAACATTATTTAAAAAATAATGTATAATAAAAATACTATAATTTTCTACGGATTTCTTTTTAACTTTGAATTTTTTTAACAAAATAGTTTTAATTCGTACTTTCTAAACGAACTTCTTTTCCATGTCTATTTCTTAATAAATAAATTCTTAAATATTTAAATTCTTCTTAAAAGAGATATCATTTAGTTTATTGACTTACAAAAATTTTATCATACATTACAATCTCTAATAATTATAGAAATAGTTCACAGTTCTCTTCGATTATTTAATGAAAGATTTATCTTCCTTTTTTTTTTTTTTGCTTGTTTATTAACTGAATAATCTTATACATTGTATACACATATATATTCAGAGTTATTGCGTTAGCTCATATTTTGTCTATTCTATTTTATGGTTAGAAGAACAGTATTTAAATACATATTTTTTCGTTGGAAGAACAGTATTTGAAATATCATGAAAAATACTATTATCGTTCATATTTATGCAATATTCTTCAATGAGATTTAAATCTTATGATTGTAATATTTCAAAATTTTATTCGTGTGAATTTGTTAGGCCAAAAAGAATCAATTTAATGAGATTTTCAAAAATCCAAATTAACATAAAAAAACGTTTGTTTAGTTAAAGAATGATTATTTTTCTTTTCTTTTTCTTAATTTGCTTTATTAAGGGCTTTTTATTTACAACATTTCATTAAATATGATAGTTGTTTTTAAGTTCTGTGGAAACTAGGTCATTGGTTGTTATAGTTTTTTTCACCATTGGCGCAACAGCCCCATGTGTGGGCCAAGGCCATCTGCCTGTGGACATATTTCGAGACAGAAGATGTTTTCTTTTTACGGGTAGGGTTTTCAGCCCTACGCTCAAACAGTCATATCACACCGAAACCTACGGTTTAAAGTGGATTCTGAACCACTACAAACATCCTTGGTGGTACAGAGCGCTAGCCACTCGGCCATTCAGGCCCCCAATTTGAAATTCATTCATGCAGATTCTAAAGCACCGATTCTTGACCTTGCTGCTCAATCCACTTGTTCTATTATTTATACTTTTAAGCAATCTGTGGTATTTTAAAGACTGTTCAAAACTTCAAAGACTGTTTTTCAAAAGGTTTTGGACATTTAACAGGTTAATAAAAATAAGGCTTATAAGTTTTTTATTGATTCATAAACTAGCATTCAAAATTTTGAATTTATTTTAATGTGAAAAGAAATTTATTATGATGCGAGCTGTATAATTGTCGAACTTTTAAATCCATTTAATATTATAAATCTTACATTCTAATCATTTTTAACTATTAACTATCAATATTTAGTCACTTAAACGGGAAATAAATAGTATCACATTTACTGTATAAGAATAAACCAATATGAAATTCATTCATTCAGGTTCTAAAGCTCTGATTCTTGATAACATTTCTCAAACCATTCGTTCTGCAACATATACGTTCAAACAATCTGTGGTATTCTTTTCAAAGACTGTTTTTCATACAGTTTCAGACATTTATCAGGTTAATTAAAATAAGGCTAAAAAGTTTTTATGGATTTAAAAGCTAAAATTTATAAGTGTGAATTTATTTTCATTCAAAAAAAATTATTATAATACCAACTGTACAATTGCGAACCATTTAAATACATTTAATATCATAAATTTCACATTATAATCATTCCTTAACTATTACCTATCAGTTTTTAGTCACTTAAAGGTGAAACAAAGAACATCACATTTATTGTACAAGAATAACACAATATGAAATTCTATGTGGCAACATACTTACTATTTTTAGAAATGAGTGCATCTAAAAGCAAATAAAAAGCCCAGTGCGCAGTTTTTAGCAGAATTCACACGGAAAATAACCTCCGAGAGTGGAAAATTAATTTAAAATTCCAACAGTGACTCAAACATCAACGTACAAAATCACTCTCAACGCTGTTTACGGCTACAGCAACAAAAAAAACATCGAAAAGTTCGAAAAAAAAAAAGCACAATGCTTGAGTTGTAAAAAAAAAAACTGTTCCTAGACACGTGATTTCCACTAAATTTCTCTCCAAAAGAATTGTTACTTAAAGTTGTCCTACCTGGAATGGTTCCAAAGTTGTGTGTTTGAAGATAAAAAAAAAAAATTCTTTTTTTTTTCACTTCTTGAAGAACTAAAAGTAAAGTTTAGTGAAATATAAAGTGTTAAAGCTCGAGCAATAGATTACTGGTAAAACATTAGAAGTAGAAAGTCCGGACAATTAAAGTGATTCAACGGGCAACAAAAATAGTATAAACAATACTCCTTTTCACACTTGATAATAATTTAAAACGGTCATTGTACAATACTTAACTTTCTTTCTTCTTTTTTCACTAACAGAAATAAAAAGAACGCTTGGTGCCTTAGAATGAATACAAAGCGAAGAAAACGATTCTGCGAGTACCAGCGTAGAATACTAAATAAGAAAGATGATACTTCTGGAAACTCCTCATAAAAACAAATACTTAAGAGGTGTTCCGGAAAGAGACCAGTGACGACAGAAAAGGAATTAAATATGAAATATATCAGACTTTATGAGCAAAGAAATAAACGGAATTCGCAGAGGAAAGTTTAACATGATAAGGGATTGTATCAAAATTTTAATGCGTATTTAAAGGTTATGTGATTACTGTATTAGAAGTATTAAGTAAATATTTTTAATAGCATTAGTGTAAAATTTTAAATGTTTCTTTTATTTAAAATTTCATTTAATTAACTTTAATTTATATTTTAAAGTAAAGGCAAAGTAACTATTAATCCACGTTTTATGAATGTAGCATTCAATGTATCCTATTCATGACTAAGTTGTATTGAGTACAACTAATTTAAGAATGAATTGAATTCGAATCTTAAAAATTAATATCTTATTTTTTTTTAAGAATTTGATGAAAGTAGCCGTTGTTGTGATAGATTTTAACGCTTCAGTTATTGACTTAAAATTAATTCAGCCATTGACATCAACCATTGACCAAAATCCAGAATTTTTTTTTTGTTGAGAATATTTTTCTCTCATAAGATACGGAAATACGGAATAGTTGTCAATAGGAGTCCTTTTGGAAGACAATATTTTTCATAGAATCACACATGGAATTCTAAAATTTATATATATGTTTTATAACTTTTCATAAAATCTATATACAGGGTGATTATAAAACAATTTTCATGATATATCAGCTGCTAGCTATCATACCGTTCACAGAAACTAAACAAAATTTTGATTTAAAGTATTTTGCTAAAAATGCGCTCAAGAATTATAAGAAAAACAATAGTCAACCCAAGAGTTACATTACATTGAAAATCAACAGAAAATTACATAGATAAAATTTACTTCTTTATTTTAATGTGATCTCCGCAGAAGAATGATAAATACTGTTACCTATACCACAAAACTCGCCTGCTCTAGATAGACTAAAAAGAAAAATGAAAACAACCAAATTATAGAGAAGCAACAGAAAGTAAAACATTTTATTATGTTTCACAAATTTTCTACCTGTCTTCTTTCATGTATGATGAAATTTTGCATGTGACAGATGGTGGATAGCACCGAAGCACGTACCATGGTAAGACGAATCTGGAATTTGATGTCTTATGTCATCTTTGAAATCATATACAATTCACGAATTAGATGTATACATTTTGGATTTCAATTATCCCCGCAGCCAGAAATCCATGGAAATGAAATTGAGGAATGGAAACTTGAAATGGCGGGAGATAACTGTGTCGCAAATCTGTTGTGTTATGTAACGTTTTACAGAAGACACATTGGGTGGAAGCGCCATCTTGTATTCACATGACATCAGATAAAGCATTTCTCTATTACAAATCAGGAATTACGTAATTAATCAATATTTTTAGATAGCAAATACTACGTTACCATACGCATTTGTAGAACTTAGACAGTAATCTCTTCAAAAAAGTAGGATACGAGAATGAAGATGCTTGTTACACCACTTAAACACAGTCACTTATTCTTCCTGTAACGAAGTATAACGGCATCATCAGAATCATCCTCTTCCCAGTGGCACAAAGTTCTTCGAATCATTTTACCAGTCAATGAATTGTGGGCCTTATCCACGGAATGAATGAAGGCCAGCTGTTATCATCGTCATACCAGATGAAGAATTCATTCATGAAATTTAGTCGTAATTGGTTGTCGTCCGCAACAACATGACATTATAGAACCTATACGGAAACATGTAGAAGAACAGAGCTCACAATCCTGCGGATTACTATTGTCAATTGCAGAATGCGTGAAACCCGTGCACTTGCAAGGGTATCTTCACTTATGGTCCATGGACTTCTCCAACAGTCTCAGCAGGAAGGGAATATCGTCACGTCGAAATCGATAACATGTGCAACCAGTTTCTTTAAGATTTGCGTACCAAGTCCGGTACAGATATTGCAGAACACTGGGCCTCGGTATAGGCCATGGTTACTGCTGTAGGCGCAATGCCTTTGAGGCATTTTGTCCATTCAGGCAATAATTCTTAACAGTTTCCCGTCATTGTTTCCCTGTAAGGGGTATTTGTTCAGAGTACAAGAAGGCAAGATAGGCGGCACGTTTTCATAGTGTCTTTTCTTTTATCTTGTATGACAAAATCAACCATGACGATGCCTTACGCTGAACCAGCAAATCTATATACTTTTATTTCTTCTCGTTTCGAGGGAGTTTCAGTAGGATGCGATAAGAGTCGTTCTCTGTTGAGCGCTACAATTGTATTCTCTTTTCTTCTTTGTCTGTCTAGAGCCGTCGATTTTCGTGATACAGGTACTGTTTCAAATGGCACATTCCAATAAAAAAAGAAGGTATTGCCATTTGAAACATTGCCATTTTAACTACAACTGCTGTTTTTTATGTGATCCTTAAGGGCGTACTCAAAATACCTTAAACCAACATTTTGTTCAGTTTTTGTGAATGATAGCTAGCTACTCATATATCGAGATTTTTTTTTCAATTCCTTTTATTAGCTCTCACTCTCCCTATATATATCTTGTTCAAATTTTCAATCGTTAATAAAATGCTTTTTATTCATCCACACAAGTTCAAATACATTTTTTTGAACTTATAGAGGATGACACTTGATGTTAATACAGTTTTTTCAAATATTAATTCAGTAATTATATTTAATTAATTAATTTTAGTTTTAAGTTGCATATATCTATCAATAGATGGCGCCAGATAAACTTAAAAAAATTATTTATAAAGGACTTTTTGCGATATAGTAAAAAAAAAAGTAGAAATTGACTTTAAAATTTTTTTTTTTTTATATTACTTGTTAATAATCACTCTGCATATACTGGAATATGCAAGTGACAATAAAAGGAATTAGGAAATATAAAATACTATTAATGAGAGTAGAAAAATATCAGAACTTGTAGAAGATTAAGGGGAATGTATAAATATTTTATTGGATATTAAATAGTTAGAAGTGATTAAAAAGTGATGTAAAGCAAAACAATTCAGAAAATTGTATTAATTTATCACAAATTATATTATACTAGCCAAACATTTACGTTTTGGCTAATATTATTTCGTTTGACATCTCTGTTTCGCTTGACACTAATGCCAGTAGTAACGTCCAATAATTAGAGTGCAGGTAAGCTGAAAGGTTACTCTCTGTTTAGTCGCAGCTCCCAGAGGATAGGATATGTAACACCATGTTTGTCTTTATGTAGACGGTAAATTTGTAACGTAGTATTTTCAGGCATTTCAGTTATACAATATACAAATATACAATATTATAGTTATACAATACAATTTGTATGGGTAGCTGCAACACATATACAAATGTGTTGCAGCTACCCATACAAATCCTATCGGAAGGCAATATCTTTTTTTTATATATAAATAAAACATTAAGCACAATAATAAACAAGCCAACGTCTTGACTTTTTGATAATGAATACATTTAACTTGCTGGTGGACAAGAGTTCAATTCTTTTTGTTGGCATGTGTTTCTCAGAAAAGCAAGCAGATTTAGCAGAAATCAGTTTATTAAGCATACAGTTAAAATTAATTATTTTTTTATTTTAATTAGTATCAAAACTGAAATTTTTAATATTTATGAAGATTAAACAAAAGAAATTAACTCTTAATTTCACAATTTGATAGAACGGAAAAATATCATTTACACAGGATCGTCATATGTATTAAAAAATCTGAAATCATATATGTTAACGTATTTAAACTTAAGGGCAAAATTTTGATTTCTATAATTTAAAAAAAAGTTAATTTGTAATTGGAAAATAAGATAAACCAGTTCATAAATTGTAATTCGTTTTGTACACGTGCATAAATAAAATTTCTTAATTTCATTATTTATAATTAAATAGGATATGATGTTTTATTTATGTTTAATATTCTATCTTGAATATTTATTGATTTTCTTTTAAATTTATGCCTTTAATTAAAGATAATTTAATTTTGCAGTTACTATTTCTACACCATTTTTCTAAACTTAAATAATACTTATTGTATTTATAGATATTTCAATCATTCATAAATAAACAAAAGATCATAGATCAATTAATTATACGTTAGAAAACTATTAAAAACTATAATATATATATATATGACATTAAATTTAGTAATTATTTTGAATCGACAATAATTATTTATTAAAACGGATGTATTTTTAAATCTAATTTAAAATTAAAAATTCATATATTTTTAAACGAGAAACTGTATCATATATCAATAGATTGATTCGGTTCCTCACGAATATTAAATAAGTATTTAATTGCATGTGTTCTCATATTTGTGGTTCATATTAACTTTGGACAAGTTGTCAATTAATCATAATTTTAAGTAAATGTTCAAACAAGTTACCCAATTCCAAGTAAAATAAATACAATTAAACTTATTCAGTTTAAAGTTATGCAATTCAATGCTTTCAAGCATTTTGTATGAGACTCCACATCTGAAGCATGTTTATTTTATTAAATTCAATACTCTTTTAAATTTATATTTGAATATCAGATGCATTATCAAGATCAAATAATTCTCGATGAAGCTTTTTCATTGCATCTGTCTTATTAATAATTTTCGGAAAATCTCTTTCATAAATATTTATTTAATGGATTAAGACCTTTTATTAAATATTTGACTAAAATAAATTCATAAATTCATTCTTCGTTCTATAAATCGTAGCATTTCTGAACTATAATGCAGAAAATATATATATATAAAAAAGTACTTTATTTACAAAATATACTTCCTATTTAATTTTGGGGATTTAAAATCTTATTTTGATTAAACCTTATATAAACTCTATTGTATTGTATGGTGTAATATTGTATAATATTTATTAAACTTTTTTTTTTCAATTCATGTAATACAATATGATAAGTGATTTACAATTTCTATAGAAATGGCAATCTTTAAACCATTTCTAATCTAAATTAATTTTAAAAAATTATAATATCTTTGTCAATAAGATTGTAATCTTTTAATCTTTTTTTTAAATAAATCATTTAATATTTAGTTAAAAATATCAACGCTGTTTTTTTTATTATTTAATTAATTCTGCAAGGTATTTTTATGTACTGTGACTATAAAGCCACATGTCTGTCGGACATGAAATAATTGTAATTTTCACTTCCCAACGCACACATACTCATCCAATTCATGGATCGTGCGCGTCTACCATCTTCTGATGGCGTCTATATCACTGAAAGTAAACTAAGACCATTTATGAAAGTATAAACTATAGAGATTGGTGGTTATTGTAACAACCAACCGAAATCTCGCATTGGTAGTCAAGTTGAGTAAGATTATCCTGGATTTTATAGCACATGTTTCGCAATTGTTGTGTAATTACCCTCAAAATCCTTCTTTAGGAATAATTTATTCTTTGGTCATCAATTGATAGGCCGGAATAAAGTGTATCCTTGATATAGAAAGATCTCATTAGATCCTTGGAACAGATGGAAGTCAATAAAATACGAGATTTATAAATATGTAGAAAAATAAACAAATACAGACACTCACTTTTTTTTTAAACATTAGCTTAAGCCAATGGATAAATTTTTCCTTCCATAATTTTTAACTACGTATTCCCAAGTAAGGTTGCTATGACAATATATTTATGCCTAATATTGTATTTAAAAAAATTATAATTTTGTCTAAGTTTTAAAGAAATCTAAACATTTTTTACTTCACACACGTCTCAAAGCAAAAAAAAAAAAAAAAAATTATTTTTCTATACTCACTTTTCGAATTAACACTAACATAATAAGATTCATGTTAGTGCAAAAGGTGTAGAATTTTCACTTTAATTCTCTAAGTACTATTTGTTTTCACTGATATCTAAACAATCGATGTGTTGCAGTGCAAATGATCTAATAACTGTCTTATTATAAATAACAAAAAAATCTTATTGAAACCGATTATATTGCTTATACTATGCTAGAAAAAGTGTAATAACATACTGTATTAAAACTAAATATCTAAGTTTTTCTTATTTAATTTTCTTTCTATATATTCTGCTTTGTATAAATTGGAAATATCGCTCATTGGTTTAGTGTTAATTTTTTTATTCCTATAATACCATTTTCTTTGTGATAGTTCTATATTCAATATAGTTTAAAGCTCTGATTTTTAATTCTTTTATCGATATTTTAATAGTAGTCTTAAAAATATGATCTTAATTCTCTCGTTTTATATTCATCGGCAAAGAATCATGCAAATTTTATTCCTAGTTTTATACATTTTGATGTTGTGGTATATTTCCAGTATACATATATAATTTATTAAAAGCACTTATTTCGCTACTTAATTTGAAAATATTTTCTAAATAATGCATGAAATCTAAAAAAATTTATTTATTGTCTTCTTTTCAATCAGTGATAAATTTTTTCATTACAAATTTCAATCTTTCTTAATATTTTTTTCAGAAAATATTTTCAAAAATAAAGCTGCAAAAATTAAGCACTACATTTTACACAAGTATCCAACGAAATGCACTTTTATTACCAAAATACATATTTGAAGTGTTAGCAATAATGCAGAAATCAAAAATGAAATGCTTTCTACTCCTTTGTAATTTAGATAACAATAACAGAAAGATATTCAGCATAATGAAAGAGACATTACCACGATTTTTTTTTCATTGGTTCTGCAGTCAATTGTGTGCAACCATTAAGTTCCACCAACTTTCGACATTTATAATAATTTCTCTAACGTCCAATAATGAGTGAAAATAAACATCATGGCGTGTAATCATTGAGTTTTGAATACCCAAATGGATTTCTCTTCAGCATTTTTAGATTGAAATTTCCCAGGGGCATTTTTTTTATTCCTTTTTAGAACAAAATAACTTGCAGTTCTTTTTTTTATCCATCCCTGGCTGCCTCCATTCCAAAATTAATCTCCAGAAAGTCAGAAATCGATGAAAATTTAAAATCAAAATCAAAACATCTGGGTATGTGGGAGGGGGGAAAGGCCGTAATATGCCCAATCACTTCCACTGATTCAACATTTCTCCCTCCAAAATCATTTTCAGGAAAGCAATCATCTTAAAAAAGGAAAGATGTTTCAATTTTCGCCTGCTTTAAGCAGCCGGCATGGCTCTTTGAAAGGATAGAAGGACGGAGCAGGGAAAAAAAATCGGTTTTTCTGTATTTCTGTTTATGCATTCGATGATGAAAAATGCCAGGAGGTATACATCCTGTACCACAATCACTGATGACAAGTACATGCGAATCGGCTTGATAGAAGTTTAAATTGAGGTCTATTTTGCGTTCGCAACTTTTTCCATGCAATGGGATACGCCAGATTTACTTGGAGATTATTTATTTCATTCCATCTATCCTTCATGGAAGAAATGGAATGAAGGCTGGTGTGTATTTTTATGCCACGATAAATAAGCGAACAGCGAAAAATAATAAATGAACTGATAAATGTACTTATAGAGCCAAATTCGAAAACTAGTTCACTTAGAATTGACAATGACGTAAATTTCCTTTTGCATGAAGACGAGTCTTCTCTTTGTGAATTTATTGTCATCAAAAACTATTCAGTTCGTAAACTAAGTGAAAAATGAAATGCCACGTTAAACTGCAATGATTCATTTTTAATGTAAAAATTATTCTGTCTGAATGTCTATGGCCGCAATTCATGTCAAGCATGATGCCAGTCGCAGAAAATATCTTTTATTGCAAAAAGATGGATTAAATCTGCCTTTTAATATATGGTGAGAGACTTCTTGACATGTCCAGAAAAATTGCTTTGATTTAATAAAAAAAAATGACTGAACAGCAAACCCACAAAAAAATATTTCGGAATATTTAACAATGAACTTAAATGATTGACAATTTGAAACTGACAGAGTATTATTTGTTATTTCCGGTGTTATGGGAAATGAGAATGAAAAGTGAATGAAATATTAAATAATGAAATTTTCAAGTTCAATATAACTCCATATTGCAATAATATATTAGTACTGAAATGGTTTTTTTTTTAATTTTTTTTTTATTATTATTTTCAATGGCAAATTTAGAGGACAACAGCTATTATAAAATAAATAAATAAATACAAAAAACAATTCAGAAGCAAATGACATCCAAATTAATCCATCAACCTAAGGCTGGCAATCCAATAACGCTCCCATAAAGAAACAGGAGGCAGTGCAAAACAGGAACAAGGTGAAACATATACATTTCTTTCTGGTTATCTCACAGGAGAAAGAGAAGGCCAGGAGTTAGAAAGTGGCTGTTTTAACGGCAACATCCTCAAAGAAGGATCACCTAAGGGTCTTTTAAATATCCTGACTCTTGTTATGGGACAATCCACCTGCGTTCCACAGCAAAACTCTAAGGAACTTCACACTTAGAGCCAGATTGAAGGTCGTATTTTTAGATCATTTTGCCGTGTGGTTCGAAGTGCACCATGAGGAGGTTGATCTACGTTTCACTCCATCTTGAAATATTGATGTGTATAATTACACCACTGCAAAATATATCAGATTTCAATGAACAAAACTTTATATTTAAAGTTGGGATAACTACAGATTGATTTAATCACATAAATCGTTTAATTAGAAAACCTATTGTATCTTATTTATTGTCATTTATTCAATATGCCCTCTTTAGTGTCAATTGCAATATTTTTAAATACTGATTATTTGGGCTGTGGTTAAAAGAAAGATTATAAAAATCAACTTTAATTCCCATTAAAATAATAAAGAGAAATAAAATATTTGTAGATTAATAATTGTTCAATTTTAAATTAAGTATGCTACTAATATATCATATTTCTGTTTGATTTTCTCCTCTATTTATATATTTTGTATATATATATTTAATACATATATTGTCTTTTTAAATGTTCAGTTATAATTTCAACAAATGTTCAGTTACGAAGAAATTCGGTATTCAACATTTTGGTATGCTTAAATATTTTTTTAAGCTGTTAAACGTGGATGAGTTATAAGATTTACAGTCACTGTACTTAAAGAGAAGTTAATGCAAACTTTATCCGGAATTCAATAATCTACATAAATAAACGTTAAACACTACATTCAAAAAGGTACATAAAAATTCTATATTAAAACACATTAGGAAAAATGTGTGACCATAAACTTAAAGTTGACTTACTTTTCCATATTTTCAATCAGAACTACTTGATTAACAAACTCTATACAGTAACAAGTTTATACAACAATTCTGCAACCAAATTTAAAATAACAGTACTACCTGATTTTAGTTTGAAATTCAATATGAACTCTAGTTTCAATATCAATCATTATTGTTTAAATTAAATGTGTTTAAGACATGGAACCACATGTAATAATATATCAGTCAAAAGATTTATCATCATCCAACTTAAATAGACACAGCAGTGGACTTGAATTGTACTACTTTCAGAAATTAAATATTTTGATTTCGTTCCATTGTCCAAGTCGAAACATAATTACATGTTGACTAATCTTCATATTAGCCTGCATCTAGAACTAAATCAGGGAATTCTTCACAAGCTCTGTCAATGCATCGATTTCTGCGGTTACTCCAGGAAAATAAATTGAAATGCTGCTTTAATTTCAAATGCGTATCTCCATGAGAAAATATGTATACTATCTTTCCCAATTTAACCTCTCGTACCAGAAACATCTTCTATTAAACTCCGGATGAGCAATTGTATATCACCGCGCAAAAGTTCTGCATAAATTTAGAAAATGAATAACCTGTAGATCCTTGAAGATTAACTGGAAATGGTTGCTTGAATTTAGACCTTTGCACAGCACGTCTGCGTGCCCTCTGGTTGGAAGCATTGTAAACATAAATGGGATTACAGAATCGACCAAAATCAACGTCTCGTTCCACTTTTATTAAGCTCTGTGCTCGCGCTTTCTTTCCAGAGACACTATTGTAAGAGGATTCCTCACTTTGTAACTGCGCGGGAAAATTAATCAAAATGCTAATGTAACTTAGATATGATTCAGGAAGTAATACCACGTTCTCAGAATGCCCATTAAAATGCATGTGAACTCCATCAAGATACTTACACAGTTAACTCAATTGTCTTTCGTGCAGCTTCCAGAAATTAGTCTCTAAAACTGTGGAGATTTATATTCTGAATAAAAAGTTTTATAAAGATATATATACAAATTATCGTTTTAAAGCTACTTAAAGCTTTATATAATACAAGAATTATATAAATTTAATAATAAGAGTATGGAATATCAGTATATATATACAGAATATTAGTATTGATAATCTCCAATTCATTATAATTCAATATTCAATACCTTTTCGTTCGAATATATACCGCATACATATATACTTCAAAAACTGTAAGAATATATATGAGAATAGTACGATTGATGGATATGGTATGTATCAAGGTTCTTACACAGATAACTTAAATGTCTTTTGAGCAGCTTCCAAAAGTTAGTATATTCTCTAAACGGGAGGAACTTTATATTCTGAATAAAAAGTTTTATAAAGATATACATAAAATTATCATTTTAAACCTACTTAAAGTTTTATATATTACAAGAATTATACATATTTAATAATAGCTGAAGGTTATCAATTAGTATTGATAACCTTCAGTTAGTATTGATAACCATTATGAACTTCAATACCTTTCGTTCGAGCATATTCTGCATACATATATACTTCAAAGAATATATATATGAGAATAGTATGATTTATGGATATGGTTTATACCTTTGATATCTTTAGGGTCTCAGCTATCTCAATCAACTTCATTTTACGGTTATCAGAAATTATTTTGTGGACTTTTTTGATGTTTTTGTCGGTAACAGCCTCTTTGGGGCGTCCGCTGCGTGCAGCGTCCTCGGTGCTCGTTTCGCCTCGTTTAAATTTAGCAAACCACTTCTGTACGGTTGATTTTCCTGGTGCAAAGTCAGAATAATGTTTATCAAGCCAAGCCTTGGCTTCAATAGTATTTTTTTTCGCCAAAAGGCAATGCTTTATTAACACACGAAATTCCTTTTTATCCGTTTTTTCAAACTAACAAAAGTTGCTTCACTAAAAATGCTACAACTCACATACTAATAGTGCAACAGCTGTCAAATTTATACACGTGTCTTTCGAAGGTTAGGGATAACTAAAAATTATATGGATTTAATACTAGTAGCGCCATCTATGTGTCAGCCTATGAACCTTTCAGCCCACCTGTTAGTTTCAATTGATAGCCTTCAGTTCATTATGAACTTCAATACATTTTTGTTTGAGCATATTTCATACTTTAAACCCTTTAAGAATATATATGGCAATAGTACGATTTATGGATATGGTTTATACCAAGGTTTTTCCAAAATAAACTAGTTCTAATTTCCATTGCATTATTCTACTTTACTTTAATATAATATATTTTTTATAAAGAGTTGAAATGTTCTATTGTGTTCACTTTCTTTAAACCTAACATACACGATAGGTTTAAAATTCCAAATTTTCAAAGACACATTATACATGCTTTTTTTCTTGATTTATACTAAAAAATATTTTCTTTTCCCTGCATTATTCTAATAATGACGTTTAAAAAACTTATCATAAGAAAATAGATCAGCTTTTGATTCAAGCTTTCTATATGTAAATTTTAAGAAGCCATCTACAACACATGGCAAACTCAAACTGAATTTCATTATTTTTATAATATAATTTTTTCCAAGCGTTTAAAGAGAATTCAAATTATATAAATCTTCAGCCATTTGCATTTTTTTAATTTTTTTTTCTGAAACGTTTTAAGTTTTTCAACACTTACTTTATTTATTTATTTTATTCCTGTTTAGAAATAATAAGGAATTATATATATTTATTCAATCGTACATATGTTTTCAAATAAATATTAAAAAATTTATAAATTGTTAGAAACTTCGTAATATATTTCTGAAAAAAAAACTCATTTAGATTATTTTTTAGAAACATTTTTCTTATTTGAATATTTGAACGTATTGTACCCAAGTGGATAAGATTTTGGGAACCACACTAAAAAAGTTTAATCTAAATTCTTACAAGCATAGCGAAACGGAAACGTTTTATTCTTAGCACTATGAGACAATAAACCTTTTAGCTTGGAAGTTCATAAAGCATTGCGAAATTCCATTAAATATAATGCTCATCTCAAATTGTATGAATAATATAACACGCTAAGTAGCATTGAATTTGTTCAAATGGTTGAATGGCAATTTACAAATGGTTTATTTGTCCATTTGTTAAGTTTGGCGGATGACTTCAAGTGAATTAATTTGCAAATGAGCATCTTTGCTATGTATTTAAATACTTTACTTCTCCTTCCAATACTTTAATTATTTTATATATTATTTAACCGAATACTTTACTTAATGCCTTATCAGATGGGCTTATTGACACTCAATTTAAGAGTTTATCGTTGGACACACACCCAACATTTATCTTCTGTAGTTCAATTAGATAAAATGTTCTATCACTCACTTCACAAGAACCACTGAGGACAACGCTGTTTGCGGTAACATGACTTTTCTCCCGTACGATAAGTTCGTCGAAGATTATTCGCATCGTAAATTTATTGAATGAATAGCAAAGTCATTTCCATTAAATAAAATGAAAATTTTGTGTGATATGTGCTTTGCAATACACTTATTTTATACTATTTATTTATTTTTATTTTATAACATTACTTTTTACAGTACACTTATATTATTATTTTATAGTATTTATTTTTTATACTTTAATTGTTTTAAAGAAGTAGAACAAAACCAAAAGCATAATCTATCAGTAATACATATATCCTACTAATGTATTTTCACAAAGAATCACCACGCTAAAAGAGTTCGAGAATTCGGAACACGCCAGAGCTACTGAGGCAATAATAAAACGGCAAACTAATTCTTCGCGAAACACTTTTCCAACAATGATTGGATCTTTAACATGAGTTTTCCAACGATGAGTGTCATTTCTGTCAAGACATAAATTTGAATTCCGCATCCATAAAAGTTTATTGTAGCCATAAAGCGTTTGCGTTCGATGCTTTCTGCCTTTTCTGGAATTGTCATTGCTATAAAGCTTTAATACAAAGGTTTTAACCATGCCAAATCACGAGCATTCAAAACACAGGGCACACGATAGAAAATTTATTTCTTTGTTCTCTCGTAGTTCCATTTTAGCTGAAGAATATTGGCAGACATATGTGTCCTACTAAACCTCCAGAACTAATGTTAGAGTAATTCTGAAAAGATATATCGCAGAAATCGGAAAACTGTATTCTTCGAACAAAGTACTCGTAAATGCAGCACGAAATTTCCTAGTTTGTGATAGATATTGTTAAAGTGTATCCCATTTATCTATATAATTCCTTTATAATTTAATTTTATCCATTGTTACGAATTTGGACATGGAAACACGTTTGATTAATTCGTTAAGCCTATCGTATAAAAGCGTCTAGTATGTTGCGGAATATAATTTCAGTTTAATTGATTCCTTCTAATCGAAATATATTTATGTGCGCCTTTCTAATATCCGAACAAAACAAATTAATGGAATTACAATTAGTGAATTTAATACTTCTTGAACAACACAAAAAAAAGTTCTTCGTTTTAAGTATAAGCACTTATTTAATTAGAAACAGTTTTCAATAAAATTTCAAGAAAACTTACTTTTAATAATTATATAATAATTACTTTGTCTACTTTAAATGCAAATTGATTTAATGGGACTTAATTTCTTTTTAACAATATCTACGAGAGTCGGAAAATTCATTAAATTTCAATTAGCTTATCTTAAAATGTAACAAATGAATAACATTGTTGCATTTATATTAATTGGACTTATTAAATATTAAAGAGCTTTTGAAGACATTTGTTTAAGATAATTTTAAAATCACTTTTATTAGAAGTTATCAGTATTTTTAATTTTTTAATAACGTTAAATCATTAATTATTTTTGAAGATTATATAATTGAAATCATTATGAAAACGAAATGCCAACTAATCACATTATTGAATATCTTATTTGAATTCTTATACTTAAAAAGACATAAATTCCGTTGATAATGCCATTAATATTTTATTTTATTAATATTTATTTAAATCAGAGTATTATATTAATCTCTTGCGATAATGATAATCGCACTGAAATGATCACAACTTCCAGATTGTTTAAGTTCAGCCATCTGCCATCCATACAATAATAATATACTAGCATTCATAAATATGTGTATTATAAAAGCATGTTTGGCTGAATAAATCATATCATCACTTTTTCAATAAATAGAAATAAATGCCGTTAATATTTATTAATTGTAGAGTATTTTATTAATTCATTGCGTTGATGATAAAAGCACTGAAAAAAATCACAACTTGCAGATTGTTTAAGTTCAGCCATCTATCCTTCATACAATAATAATATACTAGCATTCATAAATATGTGTATTATAAAAGCATGTTTAGCTGAATAAATCATATCATCACTTTTTCAACAAGCACGTTTCCGCTGATGTAAGCCACTATGTCCGTCTACTGGAACTTCGATGCCTATTTTTATAGTACGAAAACAAGCCATCCAAAGTAAAAGGCACATATAAAAATATTAAAAAGGTATCTTGAATTGCTTTCTCAGCACTACTACATAAAAAATCATCAAACCGAAATGGTATCCGAGAAAAATAAAAAAAACCTCGCCAAAGACTTATTGATATTTGCTGACACATTTCATGTTCCCAATGGCGTCCTGCGGCTTTTCCGTGCTACTAAAACTTTTATGCCAAAATAGAAAGAGCGCCAAAGACACAAGGACCATCATCTTTGGCTCAAATCACGCCGCGAGTTAGAAGACGAGGTAGAAAGAAATCGATACAAGAATTGATAGGTCGTTTCGCGGATACACTTACAGTCGGAAAAGAGAAAGCAAAAAAGGAGTCGTTATTTTAACGACAACATTGCTGTTGTTATATCCTTTTCTACGCTGTGAGCAAGAGAGTGGGCGCACATCTTCAATAGCTTTTACTCATGAGATAGTAATAGAGGGGACTGCTTCTTCTTCACCAAGAAGTTGGAGGAGTAAAGCTTTAAATAAAAGTTTTCTGTTGTTGAAGGCTTTCTTTTTTTTTTTTTTTTCTATCTTTCACATGGTGCATTTTTCTTTTGTATTTAAATATGTTGTTGCTGTTTGAATTTCTTCGCGAAACAATAGAAAGACGTATTGTCAAGTTTAGATGGAAATGGTGGAAAGACAGAAGTATTTTTAGTGGAAAGTATCCTAGTATCCATTTCTCAAACAGACTGTTTTGTTTATATTTAAATTATACTTTATTTCTGAAACCTTTGTTAGAGATCTTATGTAATTTTTACTCATATGCAAGTAGTTACTCATATGTAAGTAGTCGTACACATATAATTTACATATATCTTTTTCATTCCCTGGTTCTTTTTGTAATTAATGAATTTAGATAAATTTAAGCATTTACGTATTGAAACTCTCAATAAAATACATTCAGCCCTTAAATTCTTGAATTTTTTTCTTATATTTTAATATATAAAATAAAGCATTTTAACCTTATTTAACCATTTATTAGCATGTTATGTTTTTGTTGGAAATTGTGAGCAAAATTCAAGTAAAGATTATATAATATTATAATTCAATTGCAAAATATTAATTGAATATTTATTTAATTAATAAGCAAAACTGTTTTTACTTGATCAGGTTCATTATCTTCTTAGGAAAACAAAATTCAATACGTAAAACTACAATCTAAAACATTGACTGCCGTATACTAGCTAAACATTGACTATCTTATTTTTAGCTTTTAAAAACAAATTTAATGTAAGAAAACACATTAGATATCTTTAAATTATTTCTATTAAACTTCATTCTCTAGACTTTTCCTAGAACTGTTTTGCTACTTGTTTTGTAGATTTTTCCTAGACTCTTTTTGCTTTCTGAATTTTTCCTTTTTCTGGAATTTATTATTTATCAGAATTCCATAGATGTCAAGGAATCGCCTACTTAAAATAGTTCAATCCAATTCGAAATAGAAAATGAAGTAACTTTAAACTAATTATCTTCTATTTCTATAAATAGTTATTCAGAGAAAGATATAAGTTAAATTCTAAACTTCTATTTCCAATTACTTTATAGAGAGAAATAAAAATAAATAAACTAACTTCTATTCGTGTCCAAATTTTGAGAGTTTGAATAGCAAAATAAGTTGAAATAACAAAATTATATTTAGCAAATTAAGTATTGATAGGGTAGTACAGCATAAAACTAAAATTAGTAAATTTATTAAGATACTTTTTTCCATAACTCGTATCTCAAGAAAATAGCTAATAAATCATAAGTAAAAATGTTTTTAATTTTGTTACAAATATTTTATACAAATAGTTTTTATTTGACCTTTATTCTTAAAGTCTTTGACTTTCATTATGTGTTTGATGATAACAAGTAAATGGCAGAATATCAGCATAGCAAGCGTTAGAATACAAACATAGCAAGTGGTAAAATATCAGCATAACAAGCGGTAGAATATCAGCATAGCAAGTGACATAATATCAGCATAGCAAGTGGTAGAATATCAAGTAGATATCAAGTAGAATATCAGGATATCAAGTAGAATATCAGCATAGCAAGTAGAAAGATTAAGATAGCAAGTAGAAAGAATATCAGCATAGCAAGTAGAAAGAATATCAGCATAGCAAGTAGAATATCAGCATAGCAAGAGGTATATCAAGATAGCAAGTATCAGGATATCAATATCATATCATAGCAAGTAGAATATCAACATAGCAAGTGGTAGAATATTAATATATCAAGTAGAATATCAGGATATTAAGTAGAATATCAGGATATCAAGTAGAATATCAGCATATCAAATGGCAGAATATCAGCATAGCAAGAGGTAGAATATCAAGATAGAGGTAGAATATCAGGATATCAAGTAAATTATCAGCATAGCAAGTGGCAGAATATTAGCATAGCAAGAGGTAGAATATCAGCGTAGCAAGCGGCAGAATAACAATTATAATATTTTAACAAAATCCGAATAATATTTATCTGAATCTTCTAAAGACTAACTAAATGAATCCATGTAATACTTTCAAAGATTATAAAGCTAGATTTATATTTCCTTAATAAGCATAAATTTAGAAAGAATGTATGAAGTTTCCATTTTAAATGTCAAATATTTCCTGAGGGATCTTTGTAACAGTCCGTGTTACTCGGCCCCAGCTCATTTTAAAATAAATTCATTAATCTATTATCTTTACACTTGGTGATCACCTCTCTCGTTGCTTCGAAATTTAATCATTGATTCAAAATTTCCTTTTCAGTCGTTGAATCTTTGCTTAATCGAATCGAAAACTCACTAAGGAGAAAATTAACTAAAACCAATTGGAGTCTCATGTAGGAGGACATCAGTACGAAAATGGCTGAAGAATTCTCTTATTACAGCTGGAATTCGAACATTAGATTCTGGAAGAGAATAGGCTTAATTTACGAACGGAAAGTTTTGGCATTTAGTTTACTCTTGCATTATAATCTCAGAGTTAGAAATTTATGGAAATCCTATTTTATATCTTATTTATAAAACTTCGATTGTAAGAACAAATAATATTATATATAAATTTTTTGACTGAAGTATTTATGTTATATTTCAGCATTGAATAAAGACTTTTTAACGTAAATGCATTCGATTTTAAAATAATTAACCTAATAAGAATGATATAAGCAACATAATATGTAAATTGTTCAGAAATTCAAATAAATTGATTACATCATTTTTATATGTATATTACGGAATATATATATTTAGTTTTAACTGGAGTTAAATTATAATCAATTTACGAATACAAGACAGGATTATAATGAGGAGTTGATTCTAAAAACGAACTACTGTCTGGGCATGTTGTACACAAATGATTTATGAGAAGTGTTATTTAATTTCATTTTTTTTTCTTATTATTTTATGTTTTATTTTATTCATTTATTTTCAGTTTTATTTTATTCATGTATTTTCAGTTTTATTTTATTTTTTATTTCATTTTATATTATTTTTATATTGTTACCTAATACTTATCATTGCATTTAATTTACAATTGCATTTGCAACAATTAATAGATTGAATTTATTTTACAATTTTAATAATTTGTATTATATTGTAGACATGATATATATATAAAGTAATAAAGGCAAACGTGAAATGATATTCCAAAATATAAATAATTATATAGATTGTTTTTAAAAAATCGAAGAATAAATTGGTTTATTTCAATTCAACTTTAATGAATGTTTATAAATTTATTGAATGCAAATATGCTTGTAATTTATTTTATTCAATCATGAATAAACAAAACTATCTTTCAAATTTTATTTACATTTTAAAATTAGGAGTTGGCAACATAAATGGCCAATTAAAAGACACAAATCTTTAATATGTCCCTATTATTTTTTTAATGTTCTTTGTAAAAATAAAAAATAATTAAACGTAGTGACTTCTAATTTCATCATTTACTTTTAAAAGATGTTTTTTTGGTAATAATAAGATGATAAATATTTGTTTTTAATTTGCATTTTAAGATTACCTCATTAAGAAAGGAAGATAAAATCTAAGGAAGGCTTTAAATCAACGAAACAGTTAATTAAAAAAATAAAGTCAACTGCCGCTAATTAAATTTTTTATGTTGTTCATCTATTTAAAAAAAAAACTTTCTTCGATCAACAAATTTTGAAGCCACATTTCTGAACATAGAGCTAATTAAGTAAATTGTTTAATGAGAGTGAATTGGAATATTCATGTTTTCATTTTAAATTATTTTATAACAGAGTTTTTTTTATTTATTGTTACATGAAAATCATTATTTTGTAATAAATTAATTTTTTTTCATATTTTAGGAACCGTTAACGAATCATAAAAACAAGGATTAAAATATTTTTCTTTTAACAAAAGATTCTGTCTTTTTCAAATTCTACTGTTAAGAAACAATTGAAATTCATAAATAAAATAATTTTTATTTATTTTATTAATATTTAATTTATTTATAAAAACGAGAATATAATTTTTCTAATTCTTCATTGACGTCATTAGTTTATTTATTTTGAAAATCACTTCACATTCAAAATTTTTAGATTTAAGAGGAAATCAATTAACGACTTATCTAAAATACATTTGGTAAAATGTCTTTTATAATATTTTATAATATTAAAAGTGTATCTGATAATAAATTATTTCACGCTGATCGAAACATCAAATTTAATAATTTATTTCCTATTGACTATAATTTGAAAATCGTTTTACGAATACAATACATATTTTCAAGCAAGCAAATTCAATTCTAATCATTCATATAATTTTCGGTATACTTTATTATCAAAGAATAAATAATTTGTTCCAAACCCAATCATGTAAACTATTTTGAAACTACTCAAAAAAAAATTTCGAAACAGTAAAACCACTATGTAAACTATTTTATGATATTTTTGATTAAAAATCAGACAAAATAATTTTGTTACTTTATTATTTTTTAATTAGAAGCAAAATATTTTTATATTTTTTGACAGAGAAAAATAATCTTTTAATACTTTAACTTTGCCATCACTAACTCAAGTGAAATTATCAAGTCTCATCTCCAGCATCTCAACATAATTGCTGCCACAATTAATCGCATTTAAACTAATGAAGATATAATTTCCGAATACAATAAATGATTTACGAATATAATAAACGTCATCAAGCATGTATATCTCCATGTAATACAATAAATGTTTACAAATCCAGCAGCATCTCACAATAATTGCTACCACTATTAACTGCATTTAAACCAATAAGGATATAATTTACGAATACAATAAATGTTTTCAAGCATAAAATTCAATTCTAACAGCTCATATAAATTCCGTTATACTTCATTATTAAAGCATAAATAATTTGTTCCAAACCCAGTCATGTAAACTATTTCGAAACTAAAAAAAATATTTTGAAACTGAAAACAACTATGCAAACTATTTTGTGAGATTTTTTATTTGAGATCGGGTAAATAATTTTGTTACTTTATTATTTTTTGATTAAAAACAAAATATTTAGACATTTTCGCTGACAAAAATAGTCTTTTAATAGTTTAACTTTGACGTCACTAAACAGCAAATGGAATTAACAAGCAGAATCTTCAGCATCTCAAATTAATTTCTACCACTATTAATTGAAATTAAACTAATAAAGATATAATTTAAGAATACAATAAATAATTGGTAGAATTAATAATTTACGAATACAATCAATGTTTTCAAGCATTTACATCGCCGCGTACAACAATTTTACAGCATTTACATTTTCATGTTAATATAGAATAAATGTTTACATCTCCATGTAATACAATAAATGATTACATCTCCATCGTCTCACAATAATTGCTACCACTATTAATTGCATTTAAACCAATAAAGATAGCGATTTATCTACATTGTACATTATATATACTTTATTTCTCGACATTTTATATTTCTTTTTGATTCAGAGAAACTTATAAGACAGTTCTTGTCGCAATAAAAGTAATGGAGCAGTTCTTTGGATGATATCTCCTAGAAACCCGATCATGTAAACTGTTTTGAAACTAATGAAAAAAAAACTATTTTGAAACTGTAAAAACTTTGTAAACTATTTTGTGAGATTTTTCATTGCAGATAGGGTAGAATAATTTTGGTACTTTATTTTTCTTTGATTAGAAACAAAATATTTAAATATATATTTGGCGAAGAAAAATAATCTTTTAATACATTAACTTTGCCATCACTAACTTCAAGTGGAATTAACAAGCCACATCCCCAGCATGTCACAATAATTGCTACCACTATTAATTGCATTTAAACCAATAAAGATATATTTTATGAATACAAGGAATAAGTGGTACAGTTAATAATTTACGAATACAATAAATATTTTCAATCATATCAATTCAATTTTAACCTCTCATATAAATTTCATTACACTTTATTATTAAAGCATAATTAATTTGTTCCAAACCCAATCATGTAAACTATTTTGAAACTGTAAACTACTATGCAAACCTTTTTTTGTGAGATTTTTTATTGCAGATGAGTAAAACAATTTTGTTACTTTATTATTTTTTCTATAAACAAAATATTTTTATTTTTTGGCTAAGAAAAATAATCTTTTAACATTTTAACATTGTCATCACTAATCTCAAGTGGAATTAACAAGCTGTAAACTACTATGAACTAATTTGTGAGGTTTTTTTTTTGCAGATGGGGTAAAATAAATTTGGTACTTTATTATTTTTTGATTAGAAACATGATGTTTATGTTTTCTTTAGCTAAGAAAAATAATCTTTTAATATATTAACATTGCCATCACTAACTTCAAATGGAATTAACAAGCCACATCTCCAGCATCTCACAATAATTGGTACCACTCTTACTTGCATTTAAACCAATAAAGATAGCGATTTATCTACATTGTACATTCTATATACTTTACTTCTCGATTTTTTTTTCTTTTCCTTTTTGATTCCGAGAAACTTATCAGACAGTTATTGTCACAATAAAAATAACGGAGCTGCTCTTTCGATGATATCTCCTTCTAGAAACCCAATCATGTAAACTATTTTGAAACAACTGAAAAAAACTATTTTGAAACTGTAAAAAACTTTGTAAACTATTTTGTAAGATTTTTCATTGCAGATAGGGTAGAATAATGTTGGTACTTTATTTTTCTTTCATTAGAAATAAAATATTTAAATATATATTTGGCTAAGAAAAATAATCTTTTAATACATTAACTTTTCCATCACTAACTTCAAGTGGAATTAACAAGCCACAATCCCAGCATCTCACAATAATTGCTACCACTATTAATTGCATTTAAACCAATAAAGACATAATTTACGAATACAAGGAATAAGTGGTACAGTTAATAATTTAAGAATACAAGGAATAAGTGGTACAGTTAATAATTTACGAATACAATAAATATTTTCAATCATATCAATTCAATTTTAACCTCTCATATAAATTTCATTACACTTTATTATTAAAGCATAAATAATTTGTTCCAAACAAAATTATGTAAACTATTTTGAAACTGTAAACTACTATGCAAACCTTTTTTGTGAGATTTTTTATTGCAGATGGGTAAAACAATTGCGTTACTTTATTTTTTCTATGAACCAAATATTTTTATTTTTTGGTTAAGAAAAATAGTCTTTTAACATTTTAATATTGTCATCAGTAACCTCAAGTGGAATTAACAAGATACAAACTACTATGAACTATTTTGTGAGATTTTTTTTTTTATTGCAAATGGGGTAAAATAAATTTGTTACTTTATTATTTTTGATTAGAAACATGATATTTATATTTTCTTTAGCTAAGGAAAATAATCTTTTAATATTTTAACTTTGCTATCACTAACTTCAAGTGGAATTAACAAGCCACATCTCCAGCATCTCACAGTAATTGCTATCGCTATTAATTGCATTTGAACCAATAAAGATAGCGATTTATCTACATTGTACATTCTATATACTTTATTTCTCGATTTTTTTTTCTTTTCCTTTTTGATTCAGAGAAACTTATAAGACAGTTCTTGTCGCAATAAAAATAATGGAGCAGTTCTTTTCGATGATATCTCCTTCCCCGAAACCCAATCATGTAAACTATTTTGAAACTACTGAAAAAAAAACTATTTTAAACTGTAAAAAACTTTGTAAACTATTTTGTAAGATTTTTCATTGCAGATAGGGTAGAATAATTTTGGTACTTTATTGTTCTTTGATTAAAACAAATTATTTAAACATATATTTGGCTAAGAAAAATAATCTTTTAATACATTAATTTTGCCCTCACTAACTAACTTAACTTCGTCATCACTAACCTCAAGTGGAATTAACAAGCTGTAAACTACTAAATAAACTATTTTCTGAGATTTTTGATTGTGGATCAGGTAAAACAATTTTGTTACTTTATTATTTTTTATTATAAACAAAATATTTATTTATTTTTTTTTTTTTTTTTTTGGCTAAGAAAAATAGTCTCTTAATATTTTAACTTCGCCATCGCTAACTTAAAGTGGAATTAACAAGCCACATCTCCAGCATCTCACAATAATTGCTATCATTCTTAATTGCATTTGAACCAATAAAGATAGCGATTTATCTACATTGTACATTCTATATACTTTATTTCTCGACTCTTTTCATTTCTTTTTGATTCCAAGAAACTTATAAGACAGTTCTTGTCGCAATAAAATTAATGGAGCAGTTCTTTTCGATGATATCTCCTTCGCAGAAATTCACCCTGTCGAAGAATTTCAGTTCAGAAATCCGTCCAACTAGGCTAATCTCATTACATTGAGTCAACGTGGAATTGGATTTCGCTTACTGCTAAATGGAAGAATGTGTGTTTTCTTGACAGAGAAAGCCTCTTGAGTGTAAATTTTGCTGGTGGGGCCTTAGAGCAGCGTCGCGAAAATATCTTGGCGAGATTAAATCCTCTTCATCGATTGTCAGAACAAAACAATAAAGGTTTTTATGTTGACTGATGCACCAATAGATGGTTCCTGAGGCATGCACAGATCCCCAGCGACAATGCTGGGATGAAATTATTTTCTGTCCTTTGAGGATGTTTTGTTCCCTGATGGGCGAAAGTTAAACATGAGTTTGTATCGCAAAATATTTATTCTTTATTTTCATTTGATAACAGAACTAGCGATTAAACTGATTGAATCTACTTTCTTTTATTGGAAATAAATTTATCTAATTTTTTTTTTTCGATGCAAAAACGTCTCACTTGTTTTCCTGAATGGATGGAATAAAAGGTTCATTGTTGAAATTTTCGAAAGGTAGTATTGTTGTTGTTGTGAGGTTCCTTGCAAATATTTGTTGTGCTTTGCAAGATCAACAGGTTTCATTTGTAGTATCTATGTCCACTATTTGTGGTGAAAAGGATTATTTTTTACATAAATATATTTTACAACAATTGTCCTATGCATTATTAGTATGGAAAGTATAGGTAATGTTGTTTATAAAATTCTGATATAAACGGCATGTATTATACCAAATTGATTATAAGGTATTTTTTATAATAAAATTAAATAATTTTCTATAGTTTTTAAAGCAATGTCTTGTTTATTATTAATCTTTTGAAAGCAATTTTTTTGTTAATTAATTTAAAAAAATTACTAATTTTTTTAAAACAAGCTTCACAATTTTTGAATTTTTGCAAAATTAAATTTTAAATAAATTGTTTCGTCAAAAGATTTAAGACAAATAAATTCGTATTAAAAGGTTAGTTTATGAAAAGAAATTATAGATAAAATCTTTTAATAGCATGAGTTGTTTTTTTTCTTTTGTTTGAACTAGACTAGAAGTAATTCAACAACTAGAAGTAATTCGTGAAAAAAATTCTGTATTTCAAACGTCTTTCCTGAAAAAAAGCGTTATTGAATAATTGTTATATATAAATAATTGTACTATGTAAAGTAATTGTTATATATAAAGCAACTTTTTCACTGAGCATATTTATTAGTACATTTTTTTTTTTACAAATTGCTGATTTGAAAATACTTCAGCACTTAAAAAAATTTTATGTTCATTCAAGAAATATATAATAAAATATTTTTCATATTTTAAAAAAATTATCAAAAATCAAAAATTGGTTTTTATATATTTTTGCAGACTTTTTACACATAATATCATAAAATATGTAAATTAATTCAATATTTATTCATTTACTGATATATTCAAAGAATATTTCAAAGAAAAAACTCGTTTTTTTACATATTTTTTCAAACTTTCTTTGTTTTTTACATATTTTTTTAAAGAATATGTGAAAAAGGATTATTGTTTTTTCAAATTTTTGTTTACATTGTATGAATTAATAATAGTTATTCGTAATAGTTATTTTAATTCATCCTAAGAATATAAACATTGATCATTGAATTTATTTGTGTTTAGTTAATATTATCTTAATTATTTTTTCATAAACAATAATATTTTATAAACTTTGCTTGTTTTGTTTTGTTCTTAGAAATATTCATTCATTTTTATATCTTTCTCTTTTAGGTAAGGAACCTTTTCTGTGCTTTAGCAGAGTAGAAAAAAGTGTTTACTTACAGGTAATGAAATTTCATAATTTTTTAACACCCGAAAAAAACTATTACAAAACACGAAAAAAATTTATTTAGTTTATTAACTGAAAAAGTTTCGTATTTAAAGGAAAAATGTGCAATTTTGACATTATCAAATCAAATGTAACTGCAAAAAATAATTGATCTACAAATCTTAAAACTGGAGTAGCTACAATCGTAAATTGCAGTTTTCAAGTATTCATATCACATGAGCATTGAATTTTATGATCACAATTAGAGCAATCCGTTATTGGTGGCTGATTTGTGTCGTTGGTGTCTGATTATTTGAGTTATTGGTGTCTGGTTATACACTGAAGTGACAAAAGTCATGGGCTACCTCTTAATATCGCGTCGGCCCTCCTTTCGCCCTGCGAAGTGCAGCAACTCGACGTGGCATGGACTCAACAAGTCGTTGGAAGTCTTCTGCAGGAATATTGAGCCATGCTGTCTCGATAGACGTCCATAATTGTGAAAGCGTTGATGGTGCAGGATTTTGGGCACGAACAGACCTCTCGATGATGTCCCATAAATGCTCGATGGGATTCATGGCGGGCGATCTAGGTGGCCAGATCATTCGTTGGAATTGTCCAGAATGTTCTGCAAACCAATCGCGAACAGTTGTGGCCCGGTGACATGGCGCATTGTCATCCATAAAAATCCCATCGTTGTTTGGGTACATGAAGTCCATGAATGGCTGCAAGTGATCTCCAAGTAGCTGAACATAAGCATTTCCAGTCAATGTTCGGTCCAGTCGCATCAGAGGACCAAGTCCATGCCATGAAAAAACAGCCCACACCATTACGGAGCCACCACCAGTTTGAACAGTGCCTTGCTGACAGTTTGGGTCCATGGCTTCGTGGGGTCTGCGCCACACTCGAACCCTACCATCAGCTCTTACCAACTGAAATCGTAACTCATCGGACCAGGCCACGGTTTTCCATTCATCTAGGGACCAACCGATATGCTCACGTGCCCACGAGATTCGCTGCAAGCGATGTCGTTCTGTCAGTAAAGGCACTCGAGTCGGTCTTATGCTGGAATAGCCCAAGAAAGCCAAATTTCTCCGCACAGTTCTAACAGACAAGTCCCTTGTACGGCCCACATTGATTTCTGCGGTTATTTGACGCAGTGTTGCTTGTCTGTTAGAATTTACGACTCTTTGCAGACGTCGCCGGTCTCGGTCGTTAAGTGCAGGCGGTCGACCACTGCGCTGTCCATGGTGGGATGTTATACCTGAAATTTCATACTCTCGGCACACTCTTGACACAGTGGATCTGGGAATGTTGAATTCCCTAACGATTTCCGAAGTGGCATGAGCCATGCGTCTAGCTCCAACTAACATTCCGCGTTCAAAGTCTGTTAATTCCCGTCGTGCGGTCATCATCACGTCAAAACCTCTTCACATGAATAACTTGAACAGAAATGAAAGCTCTGCGAAAGCACTGCGCATTTATACCTGTTCTACGCGATGCTACTGCCATCTGAAAATTTGCATATTGCTATCCCATGACTTTTGTCACTTCAGTGTATAACACTTATGTGAACAATATAAAAACAGATGCGCATTTTTTTATGTGTCCGGAGCAGTAACAGTTCCGATGATTCGTTCTTGTATTAAAAATGTAGATACGGGCAAAAAAATAATAAATGTAAAAATATAACTTTAAATTATGCTTACATCAAAATATTGTTGAAATCAAATGTTACTGTAAAAAGTAAGTAATCTATAAATATTAAAGTTAGAGTAGCTACAATTATTAGATGTATTCGTAAATTTCAGTTTTCAATAATTCATATTCGTATATTACGTACATTTCACACATTCGTACAATCCGTTTCAAACCGTTTCAAAAATTATCGATCTGAATAATTCCAGAAAAATATTCCAAACATCCCTGACACTTTATGAGACACATGGCCGAATTTCAACCCTAAACCAATTTTAACTGAAGTAGGTGACAATTTGAATGACGTATTCAAATATGACGTATCTGTAATTTGTTATGACCGCTGTATGGATTAAATCTTAAATTTTTTATTCTCAACATATATCATTTCTAAAACACAATTCCGATTAAGTGTTCATTGAAATTTTATATGTTAAATTTGGTGTGTCTAAATAGTTTATATGAATGTACATGTGTCTTTAAAGTTGGTTTACCTTATCAAAACTAACTCGATATGACAGAACTGACTAATGTAACGAATACTCGTTCTTCATACTGTTTCTGTTTCACATGAGTTACATATTTTATGATCTCAACCAGAACAGTCCGTTATTGCACTGCAGGTGCAGATGCAGACATAAACGTCATAAAAGAAAGAAATGCTACAATTCTTAAGGTATGGCCATTATCAAAACATAACGCCCCTTAAATCTTTACGCAGTGCCTTTCTTGCTTTGCTAATTAAACCCAATTGAAATAATTAGGTTGGTCCAGAACGACCCAAAATCCTGTTACGCCAAGCAGAATAGTGTAGAAAATTCGTCACGTTGATTAAGGGAAAGTCCAGAAACTGAGCTTCATTATAAATTATTGTCGCCATTGTTAGAAACTTGCAACACACAGAGATATATTAATGAAATGTCCGACACCGGGCCGAGCATGAATCACGGGCTAGTACCGAATGTCTTCGAACTACGCTAAGGGAGTGGAATTAGAATCCCTTTTGTCAGGAGAAACGAGATTGCGAAATACGTTTATTTCAGCATCGTTAGCAGTCATCTAAGCGCCATCTTGGCTAATGACACAGTCGCCCCTTGCTGCAATTCCAACTGCTGTCGCTTGAGTTTACGAGTCATTTTTCTTAGATAAGTAGTTCATCCGAAAGATGCTGCACGAAAGGGAGATGTTATCGCGTTTTTTAATCAATCCATTATAAAGTTTGTTCCACTTTCGTCTCGGAGAACTGGGTTGGATTTGTTCTTTTGTTCGTGAGGATTTATTCGTTTTGCAGTTTATTCAGTAGACGACAACGTTAGAGTTTACTCGGTAATTAATTCAAGAATTATTCTCGGAAAGTTAGAAATTATTATTATTATTGTATGAGAATGTAATTATTAAATAGAAAGCTGCCATTATCCAAACATAATTCCAATAAATGTTATTTAAAATATTTATTTCTTACTATTGATTGCCTGCAATAATCTTTTAGAAGTTTCAGTTGTAGTTGTTAATTGTAGTTTCAATTTTTATCTTGTCGAAATTTCAATTCAATTAGGATTTTTCTTTCAACAAAATTAATGTATTGTATTATTCAGAATGTAAGAGCTTATTCTGAAATTAATTTTAAAACAATTTCTAGAGTACAATAAATATTATTATTTATTTTGATAATGATTAACTAAGTATAATAATTGATAATAATTAACTAGGAGGAATCAATAAGATTGAAAATTGGGATTTATAGAGTTTATTCAGTAGAGGACAACATTTAGAGTTTACTTGGTAATTAATTCAAGAATTATTATTATTATTGCATGAGAAAATAATTATTAAAAAGATAACTGTTATTATCTTAAAGTAATTTCGATATGTGCTATTCAATATATTCATTTATTTCTATTGAATGTTTGCAATAATCTTTTATTTAGAAATGTCATTTCATTAAGAATTTAATATTTATTATTATTAATAATTATTTTATATTTTATTAAGAATTTAAAAGTATATTCTGAAAATCGTTTGACAGCACTTTCTAGAGTACAACAAATATTATTTATTTTTATAATAATTAACTATGTTATTTATTTTTAAAATGCATACTTTTTCAAAAAGGGCCGTTTATTTAATTCTCACTTTCACCGTTTTATGAATTTTCATATATAAACAATTCATCCGTTTTTCATTTTTTAAACAATTCTTTTAAAAATAAATTTCTTTGTCTCGAGAATTTATTCGTTTATAATTTATTTGAATATAATTTTTTAGTTTCAGTTTTTATCCGGTAGTTAATTTATGAGTTATTCTTAAGAACCTAGAAATTGTATAATAAATATCTATTATTAAATTAAGGCAATTTTATTAGTTTTCTACTGTCTGGGAAATTAGAAATTTTCGATTTGCTTTGCAAGTAATTTTAGAATCTAAGCAAAAGTTAGTTTTAAAATTCTTTCTTGAAAATCTTATTATTACTTTATTTAGGACAGTCACTTAGCTTATACACATAACTAGTAACTTTAGCTTATAAACAAACAGAAATATTCAATAAGTATTAATTTTTTTAAACATCCAGACAATTTAATATATTTGAATTCGAACCAACTTATCCGAATATTTTAAAATAATACATTCACCTTTGATTTAGTCACTTTAGCTTTTTAATTGCTAAAGCATCTTTGAAAATAATTGTATAAAATATTTTTTTTATTAATTTTTGAAATTATTCTAATTTAATTGTAAAAAAATTCAAAAAATTAGTGAGACTTCTCTATTAAATTATACATTTAATAACTTAAATTATTCTCTTAATTTAAAGCGTTAATCATTGCTGTTCACTATTTGTATTCCTTCCTTTTTTATCACTTTTCTTACTAAAAATAATTTTTTTAAATAACAGATTTGCATTACTTAGAATGTTTTGCTATTGTTTTACACATATTTTTAATTCCCATGATATATGTTTCTTTTTTATAATAATCCTTCTAACCTTTGCAATTTCTACTTTTTGCTTCCTTCCATATTGACAATAAAAAGAAATGGAATAAAGCATTTTAGATTGTAAAAATTAAGATGGTATTGCGAGCAACAGAAATTAAATATCAAGTGTCATGCAAATAATTTATGTAAATATATGATCCCAATAAAATTAATTTTTGGCCCTCAAGAGACTTTATTACATTTTTCGTTGTAAGATAATTTTTAAATAAAGAACATCCTATTATTTTAAATTTTACCATTATTACAACTTTTCTCGGAACGTTTGTAGCTTTTGGATTTCAAGAACTTAATGTGTTCGTTTTCTTCTTTACTAAAAAATTTTCTTAATTCTGAAACAAATGCATACATTTATACACAACTGTGTCCAAAAAGTAAGACTAATTTTTTTTTCAAAAACTCTTTATTTATTCTTCCAAATTTAATTCATCGAATTCAAAGTAATCCCCTCCGGACACAATGCACTTATGCCAAATTTTTTTCCAACCCTCAATGCATGCTATAAAGTCATCGGCTGGGATAGCCTTCAAAGCGCGTGGCGATTCACGTTGAATCACTTCCATAGGCTCAAAACGGTGTCCCCGGAGTGGTCTATTGAGTTTAGGGAATAGCCAGAATTAGCATGGTGTGAATACGGTGGATGTAGAACGATATGGGTTTCATTTTTGACAAAAAGTCACGCAGAATCAATGCAGTGTGAGCTGGCGCATTAGCGTGATGCAAAAACCAAGAGTTATCTTTCAATAAATGTGGCCTCTTTTTGCGAACAGCTTCATGCAAACGACGCACAACAAGAGAATACCAATCAAAATTTGACGCGTTTGAGGTCCAAAATGGAATTGACCGATCCTTTTGAAATCCCAACATCATCAGCAAGGTCTCTAATTGTAAATTACGGTTTGCAAACACCAAATCTTTAATTTTTTGAACGTGAGCTTCGCCGGTTGTGGTTGATGGTCGACCAGGGGGCTCTTCGTCTTCAACGTGTTCTCTGCCTTCTTTGAACTGTTTATACTATTTCTAAACATTTATTTCCGATATAGGAATGCTCACCGAATATCTTCTGTAACATTCTATACTTTTCGGCAAAAAAAATTAAATTTGACTATGAGAAAAATACACAAATTTATCACCATGATTCAGCTGATCTTAAGTTGATGATCATATGACGAAATTTTCAACTGAAATTATTCTTCACTGCAACTGCACATATGTAAAAATTCAGAGCTACGAAAACGAAAGTGGGTATTGAGAGTGGCGCCCATATTTTGTCCCGTTATCCACAATATTGTTCCAGCTTTCTTTAGTAATAGAATAAAGGTAAACATCAAAGGTTGTCCAACTCATGGCCTAGTGGCAACTTGTGCAGCTAAAATACTTGGAGGGCTTGAAACTTTGATTCTACGGCGGCATTGTTGCAGCCACTTTTTTCAACTATTGGAAGATTCGATTGTGCGCTTGTGACAATGTGTGTAGAGCATCTTGCATCGATTTATCAGACTACCTGCTCGAATTTTTCTTTGTTTCTTTTCATATGACACATAATTGCGGAAATGTTCATTCAGAAAGATCTCCCCTCAGCACCCATTGGTGGACTATTGGTTGACTAGACTTTGGTGGACTAAATGGTGGGGAGCTATATAGCCCTAGAGAGCAGATGTTTGGTTTGGTTTGGTTTGGTTTGGTTTGTCGCTTTATGGTCATTTTTCACACTCAGGGCTAAACAGACAGGAACCTACTGTTAAACTTGAATTCCGAACCCCTCACAAACATCCATACTACCATGCCAGGATTAGAACCTGAAGCCTGATGTACCAAAGGCCAGAGTGCTAGCTACTTGGCCACCAGGCATCAATGGGGCACAGGGTAAAAGAATAAAAGAGGAGAAAAAGAAAAATATTGAAGCTTGTCAAGAGAAAATAATAGGGGAACAAACTTTCAAAACATCCGCAGAAAAAATAAATTGTGAAAAATCTTGCATTATTATTTAATACTAATAATAATATTGTGTTAATTTCCAAAACTTCTTTGAACAGACCATTATATTATACCCCACTTTAAATTTTTGAAAATCTTTTGTGCATGTAGGTTTAGAAACATACATAAAATGCTACTCCACAACATAATCTCTAGTCTATCCAATACTCCACAGAGATAATTTGGCATTCACCTCGAACAAAAGAGCTGTCACCCTCGTTGTCAGAATGATCCTGCTGTCAATAACAATGTTATTGGAGTGAAAGTATAGACTATGTCTATCTTTCATGAATAATAGATCAGTTTTAGTTAACGTAGGAAAACGTAATAGATGGAGTTATACGAGGCTACGTAATTTTACTTTCTGCTTAATAAAGTGATTTACTTTGATAATAAGAAAATATATAAATTAGTTTTATTCTGTCACATTAATATTTAATAAAACCAAGCAATAAATGTTTCATAAAATTTACTGAATCTATTGATAATAGCATCTAATTATGTTTTAACTATATACTAGGGACATTTAATCATCGTCCGGAATTTCTGTTTTACTCTAGAGCAAAAAGTGTGCTAAAACAAATGTTATTTACTTTAAGTTATTAGACCGTAAATCATCCTTTTATACTTTTTTCTAAACCGCAATTTTATTAGATTCAGGAAAAACCAAAAGCTTCATTTGCATTTAAAATTTCCTAGAAATTTCACAAGTTTCCAAAAAAATTTATTCCAATATTTCCATGGAATGCTTTTTATTATCTATAGTTTAATTATTTCTATAAGCTGTATAGTGTAGATGTGCTCTATTAATTTTTTATTCTTCTTCATCAATGACACAGCAATCCCATGGTGGGCCTAGCCGTCTGCCCACTGGCAGATTCCATAGCGTGAGGTTTTTTTTTCTTCTTACGGGATAAGGTTGCCAGCCATACATTCGACGATCCACAGTCATAACTAGACCGGGACCTACGATTTAAAGTGGATTCCGAACAACTACAAACATTCATGGCATTAACTTTTTATTACATAATGAAAATATTTAAAATTTTTAAATTTAAAAAAAAAAAGATTTTAAGATTTTTTTCATTTAAACATTAAATATTAAAATAAAAAAAATTATCATTTAAATAAAATAAAATAATTATCAGTCCTTTTTTAGATTTAATAAAGTATACACTTCTTCTTTTTAATGTATATGAGGTAATATAGAATAAAAATACTATCATTCACACAGAAATAAAGAACAATACTAGATATTCGCTTTGTTTATTTATTCATACCTATTGGTATTTAAATTGAAACAATATAAATATTTCAAATATTCGTATAATTATTTTAAATATTCGTCGTTGTAAGCTAAAAAGGAAGTCATTCTTAGTAAAATGTTTCATCTTAATATAACTAATTGTTAAGTAAGTTATTTATTTATTAGTCATTCATATGATGAAATTCGTTGAAAATCCTTTTTATACTAAGACTTTACTACAATATGCAGTGTAGTGTCTTAACATAATTATAATGAAACGCTCTTAATTTGGATCAATTTACTAACCGAATTAACCAATTATTTCTGTTCCTTTCCTTCTAAAAGTAATAAAAGTTTCTTCAGTGGTCTTGATAGTTCAGAATTAAGTACAACTCAAACTTTGAAACTAATTTAGGGAACATCCGGCTTGTTTTTAATCGTTATCAAATTCTTTGAGATACTAATGAAAAATACATTAATATAATGCGAACGGAACCGATTTCCAGAATGCATTCCTGCATCATTAACTCACAATCCATCTTTTCGATTGCTCCTACACAGCTAACTGCCATTCCTTTACGTAGAAGAGAATGGGGATGCTACTTTTCTTCTAACAACTCCTGCATCATTTTCAATTTCAATAAAAGCGAAGTCTGTCACAAAAATTGCAGTTAACACGGAGAGAGAATAAAACGAAACTACAAAAGAAAGAATTTCTGTAAGGGTGGGGGGGGGGGACAGTGAAATAACAAAATAAAATGAATAAAAGGGAAAAAAATGCAATTTTCCCTTTACCCGAAACAGTAAAGGGAGAAAAAAAATAAAGATCCATTGTCAGACAAAGATAAATGACTGCTCGAACCGAGAGACGTGATTTCCCCTTTCTTCGGCGACGAACATGGCATTGAGCAGTTTTTAGTTTTAGTTTTTAGGGATTATTTTTTTCACTTCTCCCTTATCAAAAGTTGAGAATATCCCTGAATATTGGTGTTGGAAATGGGATAAGTGAGAGGTCGCCTGCCCATTTATCAAGTGAAAGAGGGAAAATCCGTCTTCATTGTCTGTGAGAAACTTCGGACAATAGAGACTGACGTTCAGAATGTGTCGAAATTCAACTCTCCCGCACAATGGATCTAATAAGCCATAAACAGCCGAGCAATCGACCGAAATAGGAATCTCTGCTAATTTGGCGTAACATTTAATTTAGGCTATTGATATACTGTAAAAGAATTGACACTTAAAAATGTATTGAAAGATAATGACTCAGCAATATTGCGTTTTATTATCATACAGGAAATTATCAAGATTTTCTTTTCTTTTTTTTTTTTTTTTTTTTTTATGTTTCGATGTGTTATTTGTTTTAAAATGCTAGACCACTGAGATATTTCGACATTAATATCGCAGCTTCATAGACAATGGAAAATACTCAAATACTAAGAGCTTGCCGGAAATACTAGTATATGTAAAGTTTTTTTTTAATAATTCCTCTTATATCTTCAGGATGATCTCAAGGATCACCCTTATATCTTAAGGATTCTCTTAAAGATCACTCTTATATGTTAAGGACACTCCTATGGATCACTCTTATATCTTAAGGATTAAGGATATCCTTGTTAACCTAACAATATGCCGGGTAAATCAAGTGCCTAGCTGTCTGGCACTCTGTGTCACAGGTTTCGGATTCAAGTTCGGTGCCACGAATGTTTCTAGTTGTTCCGAATTCACTTTAAACAGTGGGTCCTAGTTTAATATGACTGTCGGGGTTAACGCTTTAGTCAGTGACCTTGATAGTTCAAAATTAAGGACAACTCAAACTTTAAAACTAATTTACGGAACATATGCAAATCTCGTGGTGTATTTTTAATCGTTATAAAATTCTTCGTAATACTACTGAAAAAAACAGTAATATAATGCGAACGGAACATATTTCTTGAAGGCCTTTCTACATCATTAATTCATAATCCATCTTTTCGATTACTAATACACAGTTAACTGCCATTCCTTTACGTGGAAGAGAATGAGGATGCTACTTTTCTTCTAAAATCACTTGCATCATTTTCAATTTCAATAAAAGCGAAGTCTGTCACAAAAATTGCAATTAACACGGAGAGAGAATAAAACGAAACTACAAAAGAAAGAATTTCTGTAAAGGGTTATAGGGGACAGTGAAATAACAAAATAAAATGAATAAAAGGGGAAAAAAATGCAATTTTCCCTTCACCCGAAGCAGTAAAGGGAGAAAAAAAATAAAGATCCATTGTCAGACAAAGATAAATGACTGCCCGAAACGAGAGACGTGATTTCCCCTTTCTTCGGCGACGAACATGGCATTGAGCAGTTTTTAGTTATAGTTTTTAGGGATTATTTTTTTCACTTTTTCCCTTATCAAAAGTTGAGAATATCCCTGAATTTTGGTGTTAGAAATGGGATAAGTGAGATGTCGCCTGCCCATTTATCAAGTGGAAGAAAGAAAATCCGTCTTCATTGCCTGCGAGAAACTTCGGACAATAGACGCTGACGTTCAGAAATGTGTCAAAATTCAACTCTCTCGCACAATGGACCTAATAAGCCATAAATACCTGTGCAACCGACCTAAATAGGAATCTGTGCTCATTTGGTGTGACATTTAATTAAGGCTATTGATATGCTGTGAGTAGCAAAAGAATTGACTCTTAAAAAATGTATTGAAGGAACGATGTGTCAGCAATATTGTGCTTTATTATCATGCAGGAAAGTATCAAATCAGATTCTTTTTTTTTTCTATATTTTTGGATGTTTCAATGTATTACTTGTTTATGAATATTAGACCAATTGAGATCAACATTATTATTACAGATTCATAGACATTTGACAATACTGAAATACCAAGCCTATGCCGGGTATACTCTTGGTATTTCAAGTATACTTAAGGATCACTCTTATATCTTAAGGAGCAAGGATATGCCGGGGTTGCTTATTGTCTAACTGTTAAATATCATATATAACGTAACATATATTCTTATTAACATATATCTCAACATATGTAATTGAAAAATAAGTTATTTATTTATTAGTTATACATACGATGAATTTCTGTGAAAATTACTTTTATACTAAGATTTTACTTCAATATGCAGTGCAGTATCTTAACATAATTACAAGGAATCGTTCTTAATTCGAAGCAATCTATTTACTCAATTACCGAATTATTTCTATTCCTTTGATTCTAAAAGTAATAAAAGTTTCTTCTGCGACCTTGATAGTCCAGAAGTAGGTACAACTCAAACTTTAAAACTAATTTATGGAACATCTCCAGATCTCAGGGTGTGTTTTTAATCGTTATGAAATTCTTCGAGATACTAATGAAAAATATATTAATATAATGCGAACGGAAACGATTTCCAGAATGAATTTCAACATCATTAACTCACAATCCATCTTTTCGATTGCTCCTACACAGCTAACTGCCATTCCTTTACGTAGAAGAGAATGAGGATGTTACTTTTCTTCTAACAACTCCTGCATCATTTTCAATTTCAATAAAAGCGAAGTCTGTCACAAAAATTGCAGTTAACACGGAGAGAGAATAAAACGAAACTACAAAAGAAAGAATTTCTGTAAAGGGTTATAGGGGACTGTGAAATAACAAAATAAAATGAATAAAAAGGGGAAAAAAATTCAATTTTCCCTTTACCCGAAACAGTAAAGGGAGAAAAAAAATAAAGATCCATTGTCAGACAAAGATAAATGACTGCTCGAACCGAGAGACGTGATTTCCCCTTTCTTGGGCGACGAACATGGCATTGAGCAGTTTTCAGTTATAGTTTCAGTTTTTTTTTATATATAGGGATTATTTTTTTCACTTTTCCCTTATCAAAAGTTGAGAATATCCCTGAATATTGGTGGTAGAAATGGGATAAGTGAGAGGTCGCCTGCCCACTTATAAAGTGGAAGAGAGAAAATGCGTCTCCATTGGCTGTGAGAAACGTCGGACAATAGATGCTGACGTTCAGAAATGTGTCAAAATTCAACTCCCCCGCACAATGGATCTAATAAGCCATAAAGAGCTGAGCAACCGACCGAAATAGGAATCTGTGCTCATTTAACGTGACATTTAATTTAGGCTATTGATATACTGTGAGTAGCAAAAGAAGTGGCAGTTAAAGAAATTATTGAATGACGATGACTCAGCAATATTGCAATTTATTATCATATAGGAAATTATGTGTTTTCTTTTCTTTTTCTGTATAATTTGGAGCGTTACTTGTTCATGAATGCTATATCAATTGAGATATTTCGACATTGTTATCACAGCATCATAGACATTTGACAATACTGAAATGCTAAGAGTATGCCGTGTATACTATTAGTATTTCAAGAATATTCTTATATGTTAATGATACTTTTAAGGGATACTCTTATATCTTAAGGATCACTCTTGTATCTTAAGGATATTTCGAAGGATCACTCATATATATTTTGGATATTTTTAAGGATCACTCTTATATATTAAGAATAATCTTAAGAATCGCTCTCATATCTTAAAGATCACTATTAAGGAGTACTCTTAAGTAAGAATACTCTGAAGGATCACTCTTATATCTTAAGGATAAAGGATATCCTTGGTATTCCATGTATATGCCGGGTATACCGAATTGCTAGCGGTCTGGTGCTCAGTGTCACAGGTTTCGAATTCGAGACCCGGCTTTGCCATGGCTGTTTTTACTGGTTTGGAATCCACTTTTAACCGTAGGTCCAGTAGGAACAGTTTGTACTTTTAAAGCATGTATACTGGACATATTCAGTATCATTCCGATTTCACCAAAGGGGATCTACTGCACATCATTCACAATAATATTAATGTAGTTTTAAAGACAGGGGAATCCCAAGTACGTAGGGAATTACCCTTCTTCTACAATCAATGAATGGATTTTTCTACTCAAAGACTTAACGAAAGAATTACCAGCTTACATCTAGAATTTTTCTGTTTTAGTTAAGTTATCAGTTTCCACATTAGTTTCTCTCAGCTATGCTATACTGAATTTTGAAAGCGGCAGCCCAAATATTAGCATGTAATGCATGTACTGTGTAGAAGCATGTAATGCAAAACATTAAATAAGAGAACTCGAAAATAAGCAATCGACAAGCTATTTCAACATATTTAGCTTATTATTCCCATAATTCGCGATATTATATATTCGACCACTGATTGCAATTTTAATTTTTAATCGTAAACTTTTGAAATTTTATAAAATAAAAAAAATTCGATGAATGTTTCACAATAATTACTGAACTTTTCTCTTTTCGAATAGTTTTGTACCGCGTGTGTCAGGCTTAGAACCCTTAACAAGCAATCGATTCGTTCGTTTCTGCCTTCAAACCAAATGTTTACCTCTTTCCACAATCGAATAGTTTTTTTTAATAATCGAATAAAAGTTTTTCTTCGTAAAAGGTAAAAATATAGACTTCGATTCTTTGCTTTTTTTCCAGAGACATTTTTGAAAAAAGAATAACTTTATTGATGCAGACGATAATTATGCCCTATTCCGCATTGATGCCATTCAGTTTTTTATTTTTATTATTATTATTCATTTAAATTTTATTTATTGGGGAAATCAAAATCATTACAAAAATATCTGAATATCCTCTATATTAGACATAATTATAATAATTTTAAAGATAATTGCTAAACACATTCTATTAATTAAACCGACTTATAATAATGTTAAATAATCATGACATTCGTTATTAAATACTTCTATACAATTACTTATTTTTTATTTATTTTCTATACTTAAGTATTTTTATTATTTATTTTCTATACAATTATTTATTTTTTATTTTTAATAAGCGATAAAAATTTGTACAAATAAATGTTGATAAAAATGGAAAAAAAACATGTTCCTCAAATTGTGTTTCGCTCAAAATTTATATAAAAATTTAAAGTTTGGAGCCTGATTGCCTAGTGACTAGTGCTCTGGTGCACGATGAGACAGTGTTCGAATCCCAGGAATACCATGGATGTTTGTAGTGGTTCGGAATCCACTTTAAACCGTAAGGTCCCTTTCTAAAGGAGTGTAGAACGTTGGGCGTAGGGCTGACAACACTACCCTGTCAAAAGAAAACATCTCCGGTCTCGGTTTGACACTTCATGGGGATGTTGCGCCATTGATGATGATGTTGATGATAAAAAATTTGTTAATTTTTATGAATTTAATTTGGTATTTAAAGAAAATTTAATATAAAAAACTTCAGTCAAATTTTTTTATGTCTTTTTATTATTTAATCGTTGTTACCCTATGGTATAAATCAAAGTAAGGAATGTTTTCAAAATTATTGCACATAATTATTGTCATCATAAACTACAAATTACATAAATTAATAAGAATGAAGAAAATGTCTTCTTCTTCTAGAATAATAAATAGCATTTTGTTTCATAACTTTTTTTACTCTAATAAATTGTAAAAAAATAATTTGAATTTAGTCGAACTACGAAATTAAATTCCACTTCTATATCGCAAAAGTATCTTACGAAATCCTGTACATCTTCTATATTAAGAAACATTAGAAAAATGACAGTAATTAATTATCGAAGAAAATTGCAGAACATTCATTCAAAAATCCAATAAGACTTTGTACTGCAATAAAGAATAATTGAGGAAAACAAAAATCCCAAAACTGAAACAAAACTTCCATACAAAATGGGAAAGAAAGGCAATAATAAATTGTATAAATTACATCAGAGCAAAAGCAATACGCGAAAAGCAATCGCAACTTTTCGGAAAGATCTTATCAAAAAATCATTTTCCCCGTTTCTATCATGTTTTTTTAGATTTGATTTACTTGATACTTCCCATCTGCAAGAATGTATCCACTCCCAGCTAGTGAGAGAAATGATTTTCTTTAAGCAATTCAAGAAGGGTTTGAGTTATTCGAAGCTTTACAAGACGCTCAAGAAACTCAATATATAAAAATGTTTATAAAACTGGGAAGGGTGTTTTATACGAAATGTGCTCGTTCAGTACAGTAATAGGTTGAGTAATGTCTATTGATGTTCAGAAATCGACAATGTATTAAGATATGGAAAGATTGTATTTTCGAGAAAGATTGAATTTCCAAATAAACTGGATTTTGTTTCAGTTTATCAAATATCAGTAAGTTGAGATTTGGAAATGAAAAATGTTAAAGATCGTTTAGATAAAATATTTTCAGTTAGTTTTAGATTTACCTCTCGTGTTATAAATATACTTGAGTTAATCTGTTGTTGATGCTATTGAAATTTATTTTTTAAACTGTATAAAGTATTCAGTACATATCACATTGAATTTAAAATGATTTTATACAATACACATGTATATTTTTATTGATATTTATTTATTTACTTTTTGCAGTACATATATACATTGATTTTTTTTTTTTTAATATAAGACCATTTTAATATTATTTTATACATGATTGAAAATTTATTTTTTAAACTGTCTAAGTGTTAAGTCTAAGTGTCATCTCCAATCGAAATTTAAAATTATTTTGTATATTACACATGTAATTTATTTTATTTTTATTTTTATTTATTTATTTTTTTTTTTGCAATACACATCAAAATTGAAATTTTTTTCTGCAATATAAAACTATTTTAATAATATTTTGTACAATAAACATCTTACTTAAAATTATTTTGTGCTATACACGTCCAATGCAATTTAATATTTCATTGAATTTATTTTGTTTGTCTATTCTCCAATATTAATAGAATTTGAAAGAATTTTTTTTTGTACTCAAAGAACAATATAAAATAAGTAAACGTTTAATACTCGATAATATATAATACTTAACCAGATTGTTTTGAGAATTCATATATATTTTATAGGACAAATCTTTCTCTAATAAAATGTTTAGATGTAAAATATTTTGGATTTAATCGAACTTTCAAATTAAACTCCGTTTCCCTATCGCAAAATTATCTTACATCTTCTGTATTAAGAATCATTAGAAAAATAACAGTAATTAACTACCGAAGAAAATTGCAACATTCATTCAAAAATCCAATAAGACAATACGTACGTCAAAAAATGTTTCGGACAATGTACTGAAATAAAGACTAATTAAAAAAAGCCAAATATCTCAAAATTGATACATCCATTAAAAATCGAAAAGAAAGGCAATAATGAATTGTATAAATTATATCTGAGCAAAAGCAATACTCGAAAAGCAGTCGCAGCTTTTCGGAAAGATCTTATCAAAAAATCATTTTCGTACTCATAGAAAAATATAAAATGTGTAAACATTTATTTTGACAACATTATAATTTAATACTTGACAATTTATAATAATTAACTAGTAATACTTGATAATTTATAATAACTAACTAATAATTTTTCTCTAGTAAAATGTTTAGATGTAAAATAATTTGGATTTAATCGAACTTCCAAATTAAATTCCATATCCCTATCTCAAAAGAATCTTACATCACCTATATTAAGAATCATTAGAAAAATAAAAGTAATTAACTATCGAAGAAAATTGCAAACATTCATTTAAAAATCTGTTGTTGTTGTTGTTGTTTCTTATCCCACTTGGCTGGCCAAGCCCACGAGCCCATATGGACTCATGATTGAAGGGGAAGGAAGCAGCTTCTGTTGTGATGGAGCACCCGTAGGTAGAAGCCTGACTTTTGCTCCGTGACGCTCTTACAGTCATAGAAGACCGGGACCTACGGCTTAAAGTGGATTCCGAACCACTACAAACATCCATGGCACCGCCGGGATTCGAACCCGAAACCTGTGGCACCGAGCGCCAGAGCGCTAAACACTCGGCCATTCAGGTCCCAAATTTGCCAACGGCACGCAGTGTTCCCAGGTGGTCACCCACCCAAGTACTGACCGCGCCCAATGATGCTTAACTTCGGTGATCTAACGAGAACCAGTATATTCAGCATGGTACGGCCGTTGGCTACTTTAAAAATCTAATAACACACGTATTGTGTTTAATAATCTAATAACACAATACGTCAAAAAATGTTTCTTACAATGTACTGCAATAAACTCTAATTGAGTAAAAGAAAAATCCCAAAACTGAAACAAAACTTCCATACAAAATGGAAAAGAATCGCAATAATAAATTATATAAATTATATCAGAGCAAAAGCAATACGCGAAAAGCAATCGCAGCTTTTCGGAAAGATCTTATCAAAAAATCATTTTCCCCGTTTCTATTATGTTTTTTTAGATTTCATTTACTTCATATTTCCTATCTGCAAGAATATATCCACTCTCAGCATATGAGAGAAATGATTTTCTTTAAGCAATTCAAGATGGTTTTGAGTTATTCGAAGCTTTACAAGAGCCTCAAGAAACTCAATATATAAAAATTTTTATAAAACTGGGAATGGTGTCTTATACGGAATGTGCTCGTTTGGTACAGTAATAGATTGAGTAATGTCTATTGATGTTCAGAAATCGACAATGTATTTAGCTATGGAAAGATTGTATTTTCGAGAAAGATTGAATTTCCAAATAAACTGGATTTTGTTTCAGTTTATCAAATATCAGTAAGTTGAGATTTGGAAATGAAAAATGTTCAAGATCGTTTAGATAAAATATTCAAAGTTAGTTTTAGAATTGCTTCTCATGTTTTAGATTTATTTGAGTTAACCTGTTTGTTGATGCTATTGAAAGTTTATTTTTTAAACTATGTGTACATCACTCAGTGCATTTCAAATCGAATTTAAAATTGCTTTATACCTAACACATGTAATTTATTTTAACATGGTATTACGTAAAGGTACATGTAATTTATTGCTTTACATGTAATTTATTTATTTATTTTTTGCAATACATATCCAAATTGAAATTATTTTTTTACAATATAAAACCATTTTAATATTATTTTGTACATTATTGAAAATTTATTTCTTAAACTGATGAAGTGTTTAGTGCATTCTTAAATCGAATTTAAAATTGTTTTGTACATTACACATGCAATTAATTTTATTTTTATTTATATTTATTTATTTATTTTTTACAATGCATACCAAAGTTGAAAATATTTTTTCGAATATAAAATTATTTTAATATTATTTTGTTCATTAAACAACTTATTTAAGAATATTTTGTGCTGCACACATCCAATGCAATTTAATATTTCATTGAATTTATTTTGTTTGTCTATCCTCCAATATCAATAAAATTTGGGAAAACAATTTGTATTCAAAAAAAAAATATAAAATGGTTAAAGCTCTATTTTGACAACATTATAATTTAATACTTGATTTTTTTATCTTACTCACTATTTATATTAATATGTGGATTTTTTTTTAATTTGTATTAATTAATAAAAATATTAAGGTTTGTCAAAACTAATTAATTTTTAACAGGTAACAGGTAATATATTAATTCATAATGGTGCCATTTGAATATATTCTTTTGCCTGAAATTAATGCATAACAAATTATTTGTTTTCCTATGACGAGTTTTGAATGTTTACTAAAGACATCAAACATTAATTAATGGATTTACTAATGTATTTGGATAAGTTTCAAAGTCTTGAAACTTATAATTTAGTCATAGCTTCTCTTTGAAAGTTTATAATCCTCTCTAATATCTGAAAACTCCTAGGTGATTTTACAGAATATTAGATGACAGAATTTTAAAAGTAAACTTTTCCTATGTAGAGAACTTTCGTGCAACTATAGATCATTATGTGGTACTTTAATGTAAAGTATTACTAAATACTTCAGTATTTTTTCCCTTTCGATCCTTAGAGAAAGAGTAGATTTTCTCTTTTCTCTTAGATCTTTTTCAGGTTTCTTCATGTAATGTAACCAAAAATGGAATTGTATCCAATAAAATTAAAAATATTATGCTCAATTCAAAATTAAACTTAGAAGATTTTTCAACTTATTTGAGATATTATTATCTTTAAATATTTCTGAAAACTTTTAATTTATAAAATTCTTATTATCATTACACTAATTTGAAATTTTAAGTTCCTACCGATATTATTTTGATGTTCTTGTTGTCGTATCTCCTGAAAAGTACAAGAAAATTAAATATCGTGGTGCTCCCGAATGATATTGGTTGTGTTGATTGCCAGCTCGGAGTATAAATCCTTTTCCGAGGGATGGCCAAAAAATGCATGGCTGCTGCAACAGCTGGGCAATCAAAGACATAATGAGGAGTTAGCTCGACATCAGGGCAGTTGCCACATTTTCGGTAGTATTTATTGCCCTCAACAGAAATTTCCTATTTTTGTGGTGCATAATCCTTAATCTTGGAAGAGTAGTAGTTGTTTTTCTGTCGACATTTAGTTGTGTAATTTGGTATTTAGTTTTGATCTTAGAGTAAGAAATAGCTTTCCAAAGTATTTACGTCTGCAAGGGAAATATGAATGGCAGTCTGATCCAGACATCTGGCATTATTCACCAAAGAATCTGCAATTTCATTAAATTCCAAATCCACATGAGCAGGGATCCATTGTAGGATACACATTATGTGCAAGAAATAGATTTGTTCTAAAAAAGATATAATGTTCAAGATCTCGATGCAATACCTACCTTTCTCCTCATGAGGAAAGAAGGAATAGATAATACGAATAATATTATTTTAATTATTTTATGATAAGCAGATTTTTTTTATAATTCCTACAATTTGATATGTTTAAATTTCCAGCTACTATTAAAGCCTAATCTTAATGGGAAGTTCATAGGAACATGATATATCTGGATGTGACGTATGAAAGTTCTTTATTATGCTTATTATCTGAAAAACTTTTACTCATTAAATTAGTTCTTTCAAATTTTTAAAGATATTGAAAACTTTAATAGCGTATAATACCTGAATAAGTTATAAAGCTATCGAACTTCTCATATTTTCCTGAGAGAGTTTCTCTGCAGATATTTGAAATCTCCAAAATCATCTCGAACGATGTTAAGAGACAAAATTTCAAAAGTGCACTTTTGCAATCTGGAAAACTTTCCCACAACTAAAAGGGCCACGTAAAGAAACTATAGTTAAAATTTTTGAGGATAAAGTATGATTAGTTTCTTGTTTCCATCACAAGTGACACGACCGAAAATGAAATTGAATTTCATATGATGAAATTAAAACTGCAACTCTCAATTCAAAATTATTAGTTCTCTGAAATTAAAACTGAACAGTTTATAATACCTGGATAACATACAAAACTATCGAACTTATATTTTTCTCATGTATTTTTCCTGAGTGAGTTTCACTGCAAATATTTGAAATTTTAAATTTATACCAATATTATTTTAATTATTTTATAAGTGGCAATTTTTTTATAATTTATACAATTTGACGTGTTGAAATTTGCAGCTGGTATTAAAGTTTCAATGATGACTAACCTTAATTGGATTTTCATAGGAACATGATATATCGGAATGAAATGTATGGAATTTCTTTATTTCTTATGCTCATTATTAAAAAACTTTTACTCATTTAATTAGTTCTTTCAAATTTTTAGACATTAAAAATTGAATGCTGTATAGTACCTGAATAAGTTATAAAGCAACCTAACTTTATAATTTTCCTGAGAGAGTCTCGTTGCAAATATTAGAAATCTCCAAAATGATCTCACACGATATTAAAAGACAAAATTTCAAAAGTGCAGTAGAAAACTTTCCCTCAACTATGGGTTCTTTACGTGACCCTTTAAGATAAAGTATGATTAGGTTCTTGTTTCCATCACAAGTGATACGACCGAAAATGAAATTGAACTCCGCAAGATGAAATTAAAACTGCAACTCTCAATTCGAAATTAGTTCTTTCAAATTTCTGAAGATCTTAAAAATTGAATAGTGTAGGACACCTGAATAACATACAAAGTTGCCGAACTTATGTTTTTCTCATATAATTTTCCTGAGTAAGTTTCACTGCAAATATTTGAAATTTTGAGATCACACCAACATTATTTTAATTATTTTATGACAGGCAATTTTTTCATAATTTACACAATTTGACATCTTGAAATTTGCAGCTGATATGAAAGTTTTAATGATGACTAATCTTAATGGATTTTCATAGCAATATGATACATCTGGGTTTAATGTATGGAAGTTCTATGTCTTATGCTCATTATTTAAAAAAAAATACTCGTTAGTCCTTTCAAATTTTTAAAGATATTAAAAAAATTGTATAGTGTGTAATACCTTAATAATTTATAAAGCTACCGAACTTGTATTTTTCTCATACAATTTTTCTGAGAGAGTTTAGCTGCAAATATTAGAAATCTCCAGAATGATCTCACACGATATTAAAAGACAAAATTTCAAAAGTGCACCAGAAAACTTTCCCTCAACTATAGGTTCTTTACGTGACCCTTTAAGATAAAGTATGATTAGTTTCTTGTTTCCATCACAAGTGATACGACCGAAAATGAAATTGAACTCCGCAAGATGAAATTAAAACTGCAACTCTCAATTCGAAATCATTAGTTCTTTTAAATTTTTAAAGACCCTAAAAATTGAATAGTGTATAATACCTGAATAACATACAAAGTGGCTGAACTTATATTTTTCTCATATAATTTTCCCGAGTGAGTTTCACTGCAAATATTAGAAATCTCCACAATGATCTTACACGAAAATTAAAAGACAAAATTTCAAAAGTGCACAAGAAAACATTCCCTCAACTATGGGTTCTTTACGTGACCCTTTAAGATAAAGTATGATTAGTTTCTTGTTTCCATCACAAGTGATACGACCGAAAATGAAATTGAACTCCGCATGATGAAATTAAAACTGCAACTCTCAATTCAAAATTATTAGTTCTCTGAAATTAAAATTGAACAGTTTATAATACCTGGATAACATACAAAGCTATCGAACTTATATTTTCCTCATATAAGTTCGAAATATTTCATATATATCAAAATATTTTTCCTGAGTGAGTTTCACTGCAAATATTTGAAATTTTAAATTTATACCAATATTATTTTAATTATTTTATGAGTGGCAATTTTTTTATAATTTATACAATTTGACGTGTTGAAATTGGCAGCTGGTATTAAAGTTTCAATGAAGACTAATCTTAATTGGATTTTCATAGGAACATGATATATCGGAATGAAATGTATGGAATTTCTTTATTTCTTATGCTCATTATTAAAAAAATTTTACTCATTTAATTAGTTCTTTCAAATTTTTAGACATTAAAAATTGAATGCTGTATAATACCTGAATAAGTTATAAAGCAACCGAACTTTATAATTTTCCTCAGAGAGTTTCGCTGCAAATATTAGAAATCTCCAGAATGATCTCACACGATATTAAAAGACAAAATTTCAAAAGTGCAGAAGAAAACTTTCCCTTCAACTATGGGTTCCTTACGTGACCCTTTAAGATAAAGTATGATTAGTTTCTTGTTTCCGTCACAAGTGATACGACCGAAAATGAAATTGAACTCCGCATGATGAAATTAAAACTGCAGCTCTCAATTCGAAAGTAATCTCAGAAGATTCCTAATTCATTTTATTTATTCCCAAAGCGTTTGGAATTTTTCTAGCTGTCTTCACGTGGTTTTCAATTTCAGCTTTCATTAAAATGATCGATGTCCTACTTCAACGATTACTGCCGAGGCTAGGACCTCTCTAGACCTAGAGTAGTATGTGTGGTATTTTTTTTTTTTTTTTTTTATGTATGGATCTCCAAGTAAGAAGAAAAAAAAATTACTAAATACTTTAGTATTTATTTTTTTTTTGTACCTTACTTTACTTTATTTTTTCCTCTATTCATTCCTTAGAGAAAGAGTAAATTTTCCCTTTTCTCTTAGAAACTTTTCAGGTTATTATTTCTGTCGTTTTTCAAGAAGTAAAAATGTGCCCTTGCGGAGAGAGGGGAAAAAATGGAGAAAGAAAATTAAATAAAAAAAAAGAGAGGGAAAAGTATGCAAATTTCTCACGAGAAGTAAAAGAAAAGTAAGAATGCGAGAATGCACCTTTTTTCTTTTTTTTTCTAAAAAAAAAAGTAGAAAAATAAAAATGGGAGTGTATTCGTATTTAAATTGAAGCGGAGAGAGCCAGAGTCATTAAAAATGGATTGCTATAAACAAGGAAAAAGAAGGAATATATTCCGGGTTCAATCTATCCCCCATGGCCACAGTTCTGGTTTATAGTTGGTTAAGTCTCCTAAGAAATTTGCATCAAATAAGAGTAGGAAATGTTCTTTGTTTTAAGCAAAATATTTAAATACTAGTTCTAAAAAAAGTCACACAGGTGAGGTATTTGTTTAATTGACTTTTTTTTTTGGAATCCAATTGCGAATAATTAAATATTGCTACATTAATTTTAATGATTTAATATGTATAAATGCTTTAATTTGTATAAAAGAAGCAAACATTTAAAAACGAAATAATTAAATTAGATATTAGTAATAATGATTTATAATTTTTGTCAAGTTAAATATTTTTATTTAAATTGTTTTATGGTTTAAGTCCTTTCGTAATTAACCATGGCAGATTGTTTTACTTGATGATTCGAAATGAAAAGAAATAATTTTTAAACGATTAGTATTTATGCATTTTAAAGAATTTTAAACCATTTTTTTTAAAAAAAAAGAAAATTTACTTCAGAAGAATGCTATTTTCTTATCACATGGGAAAGTTTAATAGCTAAATTATTTTCACTTTAACTTAATACTGCCTGACTCATGGCTTAGTGGCTCAGTGACAACGTGCGCCGCTGGTAAGCATTAGGGCGGAGATTCAATCTCATGGAGGATTTGTTGCAAACACTGTTTCAAAACGCGATGAGACTCGATGACATTTGTGATATTCAGCATCTTGCCTTGTTAATCGGACTATTTAGTGGGTGTATTCTGTGTTTTCTCTCATACAATACGCAAATGCGGGATATTTACTCCTAAATGTCCACCCGTAAGGCACTGTCCTCCTTCATCAGTGACATGGAGCCGAGTCATGACTTCTACCTACGGGGGTGCTCCTTCACAACAAAAATCGCCCCCTTTCTTCCATAAGGGATACGACAACAACATAATGCTGAATTTCACTTTTATTACTTAATTAATATTAAATAATAAATCACATTGAATATTATGCTTCAATATTTTTTTTATTTAATTAAGATATTCATTGAACTTTAATTTCTATGATGTGTATTAGTTTAATATAAATAGCGTGGATTTTTATTTTTTTTAAAACACAGCATTTCCAAATTAAAAGTATCACCGCTATGCATTATATGAAGCAAAATTGAGTACTACTAAGAAAACGTATTGGTTACTCAAGAAGAAACAAAAAATAAATAAATGCTTATCAATAATGAGTATGTGAAAGTTATGCAATACTGCTATGCAATATTTTTAATCATTGTTTTAATAAACAATATATTTCACTAAAACACAAACTATTTTCTTTTCAACGTCTTTTGTATATAACTCTTTAAAATATTTCTTTGCTCTGTATATTAACGAATCACATATAGGAAGTCAATTCTCATATTATATTGGTATTATTTTTATATACCAACGCTTACTTAATGCAAAGCACAGTTTAAATAAATAAAACATTGGTAATTACTACAGCAATACATTTTACCATGTGTCCCACATTAAGCAGATCCAACAAGTGATGTTACCAATTGCATTCTAACCAAGACGAAGGCGTTTCAAGGTGAAATTAGATCTTGTATTGTCATTTACTTCACAGGATTTACGTTAGTGTTAAGTCCCACTTTGATTTGATGATCCCTGCTCAAGAGGAACCTAATCTCCTAATGTGTAAGTGCGAATCACAGTGACGGCTTAGAATGATGATCCTATTTTGTATCAAGTAACTTCTCCCTTGATCATTACCACCTGCTCATTCCAGAAAATAACCAATAGTATTGCAGTGTCGTTCCAGATATATCCACTAATGACTTGTAGCAACTTCAGTCTCTGGGCTTGTAACTGGCGATGTTTTTCTGGTGTTTGTTTTTGTCAAGGTTACCTATAAGTGAGGATAATAAGGATAATTAGTGTTATTAATTAAGTATTAATAATAAAAATTTCAATTTTTGAGTGGATTACTAAAGATTGTTTTATTAGAAAAAATAAATTATTAATTATCATTGTAGTTATTAAAAATAAATCATTTAAATTAATCATTAATATTATTTTAATGGTTTTTTTTATTATAAAATTATTGAAATTAAGTATTAATAAAATCGATTTCAATCTTCAAACGAATAATTACTAAAAAACCTTTATTGGAAAAATTAAATCATTAATTATCATTTAAATCATTATTAAACAAATCGTTTAAATTAATCATTAATATCATTTTAATGCTTTATTTATTATAAAAATTTCAAACATTAATCTGAAAATTAGTTTTTAGAAATTTAATATTAATGTATTTCTCGGCATAGAGTTTTTTTTCTATATTGATATAAAGATTGTAAGGTTTGAGAATTTAAATAATGTTAAAAAAATAATGTAAGAATTTTTTTAAAAAAATATTATGATTATCGTCCAAAATATTTTTTTATTTTTTATTCTACTGTTTGGAAAAATTCTCCAAGCAATTTAAATTAAATTTTAAAAAAATGACTCACTTAAATATTTATTGATTAATATATCCTTAAGATAGACGTCAATTGTTCTTTATATATGTTATTTACATTTATTCTTTTCATTTATCGTGATACTCGGGTTATTTATTTAGTTATTTACTTCCTTAATACTTACATCATTATTAAAGCAAACCAATAAATCTTAATTGTTTGCTATTTTCATTATTCAAGTATTTAACAATGACGAGGATAAATCAAATCTGACCGCTAAATGATTTATGTGTGACATTATGTATATTCATGTTTCTCTCAAGATCCGATGTTTGAAACAAATCAATACAGCTGGCACCAATTGTATTCCCTTCAATTCATCCAATGCATCGCTCTAAACCCTGAACTCAATTGTCTTCAAAATTACCATTTCAGTGAGTTACCAATGCTGTCTGCAAACACCCAACTTCTGCACACAAATACTGCTTCACTCTGCATTACCTACCACGAACACAACGTCCTCTGAAGTGGAAGCGTTGCATTATGCCTATAACCAGTCGGTTTGAATCAGTAATGTTTTCAAGAAGGCCGCTTAATCCAAGCACAAGCTAGATACCACGTTTATGGAATCTATTCAGACACATCATAAAGCCGCAATATTCCCCAGGGAGATCCAGAAGCATGGGGAGTGGTAGTTGACGAACGAGCAACGATTTCCATGTATAATTTAAACGACCCCAAAGCCGATATGTCATAGAGTTGACGAATGGAAAGACCTAACAGCACCCTTAGGGTAAGAAGGGAGGCTATTTATGAAGCAGATATTTTATCGTGGCTTCACAGTAATTAGCAAAATGCAGAAAATTTATTTTATGGATAGTTAGTTTATCTTAGTACTACTTGTATTTAATTAGTTAAAAACATAAATTTTTTAATATTTTTTAAATTATAATGTTCATCAGTAATAGTAGAAAGATTTCTTTCAAATACGACCGTTACTATAGTTGAGTATGGGCAAGGAAAAAGGGATCAGAGGTCTAAACGGGAAAAAGGAGTAAAAATAAAAAAAGTAGTTAAAATGATCATTTAACTACTTTTATTGTTTTTTTTTATTATTTTTTTTTTTTTTTTTTTTTTTCTATTTTTTATATTTTTAAAAAAAAAAATTTATTTATTATTATTTTTTTTTTTTACTAAAAAATTACAATATATATTTCATTCAAATAGATAGATGGAATCCAAAAAATAGATAACTTATAATTCTTTTTTATTCGTCAAAAATTAAAATTCGTATTTTCCTGTTTAAAATTGCGTAAAAAACTAATTTTTATATTTAAAGACGTCCTTTTTAGATATCTACAACAAAGTTCAGTGAAATTCTTTAACTATTGTCAAATAACAATCACTAACCGGAGTCTCTATGTAACATTCGTTAAATGTCTGAAGATCCGCGATACCAACAGTAATGCTGGAGATAGTATGAAAAAAGTATTTAAAAGTTATAAGTTCGCCTTATAATACAGCAGAAAAATTATTCAGGCATAACTTGTCATCTTATGTTCTAAACATGTTAAGAGAGTTACTGTTTAAATTATTATTTCATTTAAAATTTAACATGCCTATTAAACACACTTGAAAATGATTTTTAAATACATTGAAAGAGAAAAATTTTACTTATTTATTATTCAAAATGATTCTTAAATGTACCAAAAGAAAACACAATTACGTAATTTTTTATTCGGAAATTAGGTGACTTACATTTAAAAACATATAAAATTATTCCTAAATTTTAATTGATCAGTTAGAAGTATTAAAATGCATAAACCTCTCTAAATCAACATACATCTGCAAACAATTTCAATTGTAAATATTAACAGAATTATAAAAAATAAACAATTTTTCGGCTAGCAATTGTAAAAACTTGCCAAAGTGATAAATCGCTGCGATGATATGCATTAAATTTAATTTTTATTTGCAGCTATGTGTCAAAAATATTATAAATAAATAATATTTTTGTATCTTCCCAGAAATTATGCAGTTTTTATCTTAAATGAATTACATGATTGAAATATTCCTCTAATGAATAAGCACTAGAAATAAAACACAAATTCTGAAGAGAGAAAATATATATTTTTTGAACATTTGCGTCACATGCTAAGAAAAACGCCTTGCATACTAAGGAAGCATTTTCATAACATACTTAAGATGCATACTAAGATATCATTTGCATAGCATACTTAAGAAAATCATTTTAATTATCTTCATAAGGAAAAAATAACTTCGATCAACTTATCATTCGTTCATCCTCAATAATTTATTTAATTACACCAAATCTACTTAAAATATAATTAATCAGCTATTAATTAATTCTTATTAACTAACTACTAAATATTTATAAGCATTTGAATAATATATTTTCAAATTTATTAATACAAATTTCTTCTTTAATTGTGATATTTACTAATGTAATTAGGTTAATTGAAGCAAATGATACATTTGAGAAAATTTTCTTAATCTTAATATACTCACAGGTAATTTTCTTAATTGCCTTAATGGTATCTCTAGACAGTGATTATCACAAAAGATGTATACCGCCAACTCTTTAGAACTTAAGTGTTTCTAATGCAATTACGTTTCTCAATTTGAGCAAACGCTTATGACAACTCATAAAACCAAGCTATTCATACAAAATTTCATTCTTAAATGTTTGTTGCTAAAAGTACTGTGATGATACCTTTGACTACTAGCAGAATTTGATTAGAGTTGAAATTACTTCATGTTAATGACGAAAATGTATTGTGTGTCCAAAAAATTCATTAGGCTTTAATATAACGAAAGAAGAACAGCTTCATACTTACCATTAATTATATTGTAACTCCTGAACCTATATTAAAACTATAACAGCTTCAAGAAGAGGGCCAATATATATATATATATATATATATATATATATAGTGCTTGTAAATAAAAATTAAAGTGTTCCCATGAACCTGAAATATATATATATATATATATACAAAACTATGGATTATTATAGTTTAGTATTTACAAAAAATGAAATTTAAAGATTTTAATTTCATACACAAAGGCACGATTAAATCACTCCAAAGTTCTCGAGTGTACGTCGAATCCAAAAATACTTGATCTGCAGCAAACCGTAATTATCACACGACGTGATACACTAAATCACAAGGGGTTCAGCTGGAAAGACAGGCGGAAACTTCGGCCTATTCAGTCACATCAGAGAAAAAAACACTTCTGACTGACTCGTCGCCTAACTCTCTCCCATCGTCACCAAAAAAAAACTTCTTTTAAGAAAATCTTCGAGGGAGGTGGATCAGTTTCCCTCCCTTCTCACTGGAGTAGACATTTCTCAACTCGTGGTCTATCACCAATCACAATGGAACATTTCATGGTATAATTCATATTCAATCTGTAATTGTTTCGACCTGTGAAGGTCGTGGAAACTTTCGCTAATTTCCTGAGTGTCATTACACATGGTACAGAATTTTTGCTATCAGATTTGAGTGACAGGCTGTACTCATTAGTAGAAAACACTAATTGGATCTAATATAACTATCCACAATACTGCTTGTCTGCTGTCAAATTTCAGAGATGGGATTATTATATACTTGTCTAATATCTCTCTCATGGGAATAAGAGAGGAATGTATACTATTTGACAAGTATCCCGCGAGAAAAAAATGTTACGATACACAAGATTAAAATATTCCTCAAGTAAGTGATCATTTAAAAGAATATGTGGTTTTGAGACTCTTTATAGTTTAAATATTTGCGTAATATATATTTAATAATTTTTTTTAATAATTTATATAAGAAAAAATATTTCTTCAAAATTATTATCTCCTGATTGTTTTCTTGAATTATTGTTTAATTATTTTATATTTCTTCCATCCAATTTTTCTGCATTTCTTCAAATATTTTAAGTAATCATTAATAACATTTATTTACTGTCGAAAAATGAATGCATAAACTCTTTATGAAAAAAAAATATTTCTTCAAAATTTTTATCTCTTAACTGTTTTCTTGAATTATTGTTTAATTATTTTATATTTCTTCCCACCAATTTTTTTATATTCCATCAAATACTTTAAGCAACATTTAATAACTTACTTTTATTTACTATCGAATGATTAATTATTTATAATGCGTAAACATTTTATGCTGTATTTTTAAATTTACATACCTCAAAATGTTCCTTTATTATGATGTTTATAAAAGAATTTATGTGGATTGAAGTTTATAATGCACTTAAGAAGATTTCCTAAACTTTATATAAACACACTCGCATGTAATTTCTCTACTCACCCTTAATAGCATCATTAGATGGTGATTTTCACATCTGGATAACAATAGAAGTATGCCGCAAACTCTTTTAGAACACGCCGGGTTCTCCATTCTTCCGCACTTAACTGCTTCTTAACCAATTACCCTCCTCAATCTTGCCAAACACTTATGCCCACTCGTAAAACCAGAAACTTTTCTTGGCAATTTTCATTCCACTTTGTAAAATATTAATTACATCTTAGTGCCTTTCCTTCCAAAAGCCGCTGTCACCAAAAAGCATTGTGTCGGTGTCATTTAGTACAGGTTGTAGTATGTGGTTAAAGCGTGGACGTCGCGTCACTGTGATGATGAAAATTTATTGCTTACCCAGAAAACTTATTAGGTCTTCCTGCATAATGAAAGAAGCACGTTTGTGTTGCTTTCTTGGCGAGGTTGAATTAATTTAATAATTCCAGCGAGACAGCAACGAAGTTTGGTGGGACAGGTTTAACGTTTTAATTACACTTTTATCTCCTTACCATCACCATCAACATAAAATGTAAAAATAAAAAAAAATAGTAAGGGTATTTTTAATTAACATAATCAACACTTTGGTTTCCTTTTAGTGAAATTAGAGTCTAAACTCATTACTAAAACGTGCCGCTGCCATGGATTCCACATGGAAATCAATGAATTTTATGAATTGAAGATGGGGAATAGGAGAGCGTGTAATCTTTGTCAAGTGTCACAGACTGTGCGGACAAAGCCATTTCCATATGACCTTCTTCCATTAACCCTAAATGTGTTTTCGTTTCAAGTGGACTTGGGTTTTAAACTCCCTGTTATAAATCGCCGAGCTTATTAAACCCCACCAAATTCGGACAGAATAAAAACATTAAAGGTTCATTTAATTTCAGGGATTCGGTTCAGCATCTTTTTATGTTAATTATTTTTAGAACATTGTTTCCTAATGGGCGTTATGTAATGATGTCTGGTAATTATGGAGATGGGGTTTTTGAAAAATTATTAATTAGTTCATTTAACTTTTCTCTTTTTCCGTTGAAGTGGCTATTTTCGGGGTATCAATTTAAAATAAATAGAATCTTTGAAATGTTTCGTTAGTGATTTTTTTTTTGATGATCTCTAAATTAATGTGTTAGACCATCATTTGTTAAGCACTGATGTATAAATATTTTGAAGTGTTCGTAATGAATACGTCCAGTTACTAGCTAATGAACGTACTTTTTTTTTGAACGAACGACAATAATTGTTAATGTGAGAAATTGCACTCACAATTTTCGTTAGTAATCAAGCATATTTAATCGACAACAATAAAATGAAGAAGTTGATTTCGTCAATTGTTCATCAATTTTGTTTTATTTTATAAACAATCAGTACTTCAGAATATTCGAAAAAAATATAACAATAGCAGACTAATTAGTTGTTACTGTTTAACCTCTTGTAGTTAATTATAAATGGTATCTTGTTATCTCTTATGGTGTTTCTTAAATTTTATTTTTACTTTTAAAATTAAAAATACGCTTTTAAAAGAATTATCGGTAATTCAGAGTATTACATTTGTACAAATATTATTTACCCATCATTTTGAATTTATTATTAGTAAGAAGAAAATCGCATATACCACTTAATCAATTACTTTGACATGTCTTTGAATATTTTTAAAAGAATAAAGGTAAAGTAATAATAATGTACTTCAGTTGTTTCCCTAGTTTTAATTTTATTTCGAAGTTAGAAATACGTTTTTGAAAGAATTGTATGCAATTCAGTGTATTATATTTGTTCAAATATCACCTCTACCTCCATTTTGAATTTATTGGCAATACTAATAAAAAAATTGAATATCCCACTTAATCAATAGCTTTGACATATTATTGAATATTTTTAAATGAATGAAAGCAAGTTATTAATTATCTATAATAACAGTGAATGTGTTTGACGACGTCTATTTCTTTCACTAACAAAATATTTTTATTGATGTCGTCACCCTCATTCAAATTCATGAACCTGGTTTCTTTAAGGGAAGCATGTGCGATATTTTGCATTAACTGACTGAAAAAAAGGATTGATGCATTTCAGAGGATTTTAATTCCTTCAGAGGCTTACACGACACATGGAATATTGTATTGTTCTGTGCTAAAATATATATAATCGCTTCCTAAGATCTCTCGCGTTTTCTTTTCTTGTCTGGAAGGATCTGACTGGTAATATCGCGACTCTGTATGGGTAGTTTGGCAGAGAAAGTATCAGGTTAATTTCTGCGTGCATTTATTTTTCTATTCCTCTTCGAGATATCGGTGTATTTATAAATTTTTGACACCTTCGTGACTTATAAAATTACAATTGTTAGTCTAAAATGTTAAATATATCTAGTATTATATTTTAAATAAATAATCTTACTGTAATGAGGCAGAAAAACAAACAAAAACTTGGACACATCATGAAAAGAGGAGGAAAGTAGGATTTGATCACGATCTAATTTACAGAATGTGACCAATTAAATAAGAAGATGCCTGATAACCGAGTGATTAGCGTTCTGGCGCTTAATGCCCTAGGCTTCGGTTTTGATTCTCAGCAGTGCCATGGATGTTTGTAGTAGTAAGGAATACACTTTAAATCGTAGTCCCTGTCAAATATGACTGTTAGACGTAAGGCTGACAACCTTATCCTGTAAAAAGAAAAACATCTCCTGACTCGAAATCTGAATGTAGGCAGAACGGCCTTGGCCCACAATGGAGCTGTTGCTCCAATGAAGTAGAATAGGGAAAGATTGTCACCCTAGGAATGTTTGATAGATATTGTGTACAAAAATTATCAAGTAATTTTTTCGTCATCTATTTTATTTTTATATGAGATCTGTAAAACTCCAACCAGACTGTCCAACTGTTTTATAACCACACTGTTACCATTCAAACGAGTATTATATGCATTATATGCATATTGTATGCAAACAGTAGGAACACCACATAAAAATATTGTTGCACATGCCACAATAATGAATCAAATCTGCTATTTCTTGCATATCTAGATTACATTGCTATTGGGACCTAAATCTAAACTTTTCCATTGTCATTGCTTATATATGACCAATTCCTAATTTAAATTTGATATGCTCCTTAAATAGGACTTAAAATACAGTGATACTTCAAAGATTATTAATGCAAATAACTAATTTGCAATTCATTAGAAAATAACAATACTTGTTATAAATATTAAAAACAATATTCACATTAAAACTATTCGTCTAACAAACCAAAATTATTAAAAAAGAGTACCCATTTAAATTAATAATGTACTGTACATTTCATTACATATTATTTTTAAGAGAAATTTAATTAAGAAAATAAAATACCTGCACTGTATGAAATTAATTAAAGTAACCAAATTTCTTCAACAAATATAGTTTAATAGGTTTAGTTACATTAATTTTAATGATAATTTTAATCAAATAATGAATAGGTTCTTTGTGTAAAAAAATGTACACTGGAAACAAATACGGTTAAAAAATTTTTTTAATATTAGAGTGGTTTCAATGGTTTGAGAATCTGTTAGACTATTTAATTATAATGATAAGCTTTGTCAAATACTGAATAAGTCCTGTCGCCGGAATATTTAAAAAAAAAAGTAATAAGAAAAATTACATGACAATTTTATTTTTTCGCCCTCTCCCATCAACTTAAAGCGAAGTCGTCCGAAATTCATTAGCGTTATTTTTTTTTTTGAAAAATTTCCATCTAAGACTCATTGTCTCCTGCAACGAAAAAGCTCCATATAATTTAATGTTCCTTCATCTGCAACTAAATCCATTCATCACTTCATGCGAAAATTAATCCTCGAGTTTTAAATCCTGCCTGGTAGACTGCAATCACTTTTCCTCCTAACTTATTGTGAAAAATGGATTTAAAACCGACTATTTTAGATATTCATTTCAAAGCTTTTAAAATGTAATTAACAGGGTTTTTTTTTCTTGTGCTTAAATTTTCTGAAGGAAAAAAGATTTTTATCTAGAAATCTACAAACGTTTGCGCATAAAAATTTATACGACTACAAAAATATAATACATTATGTTATCTAAATGAAATTTAAAAAGCGCATGGTATAAAATTGTAGAATTAAGCATAACGTTAGAATCCTTTGAATGATTGTAACCTAAAAAAATACACAGGTTAACCTTAACCATATAGATAGGTTAACCATTAATTTATAATTTAAAGTAAGAAAAAAAAGCGCAAATAAAACCCAATACAAATTTATTAATAGATAAACATATTTCATCTTTATAAGAACTAAATTTATTTCATATACTTTATTATTATTATTATAGTTTTAATCTATGCCAAATTCATAATTAATGAAATAAAGAAACATCGCTCTTATTTAGCAATCTCTAAGATTCATTCGTGTTTTTTCCAAACTCTCCATTTTAACATTCATCATTATTTATTAATAAGGTTGGCATCTCAAAAAATTCAGCATTATCTAGAACTTTTCAAAACCACAAGTAGGAAAATAGTTCCATGTTGGACTTTTAATGTAACTGCCCCAAATATATTAATATTCACCCATATATATAGTTTCTATCTCTCTCTCTCTCTCTTTTCTCTCTCTCTCTCTCTCTCTATATATATATATATATATAGTGTAGGCAAAAAAAAATAATAATAGTTGAACTTTTGGATTTAGAACTAGACATTTTAATTAGAATTGCTATTAAGCTACGAATAAAGATTTTTTTTTTATTTATAAGCTATTTTTAAAATTAAATTGACACTCATAATAAAATTTCATACCGATAAAAATTTATATCAGCATAATTCATAAATTTTCAACAAGATTTTATTTATAAAAAATATTTAAACGAAAATATAATTGCAAATTTTTTTAACATTCTCTTTCTACCTTAAAACCCTTAAATTCATGAGCAGCATAAAGAACTTTAATCGTGATATTTAAACTGTTCATTTTACTACACAACCAATACACCACCTCCTGAATTTACTAAAGTTCAGCATCGAAATACTTTTGTCAATTCTGAGAGATACGACTCCAACCAAATTCCCTAGCAGGGATATTTTTTCCCTATCTTATTCCAGACTTTTCAGTCTTTGAGAAATATTGACCCAATCTGCCTTAGTCGACTTTTCTCATGGTAAGAATACCATCTCTTAACGTTTGAGAAAGGAGGCTCATATTTAAAATAATGCTGGTATTTTTTTAAGGATTTTTTTCCTCCTTTCTGTGACCGCATGCGTTGAATTTATTTATGCATTCAACTTGCGTAGATTAAGTAGTATGCTTTGATGTACCAGAAAGTATATTTTTTCAGAGAACTATAAAATATGCAAGTTGAAAAGGTTAAGAAGAAGCGTTTTCATATCAAATTTTTTTCTATAAGTGAAAGTGTTTTTAATTTTCTCCTGAAAGAAAGGATGTTTAAAATTTTATGAAATTTCAACATAATTTTCTTTAAAATTTTATGTAATTTCAAAATAATTTTCTTTAAATATATATTTTTGCTTAACGCTACGAAAATTGAAATATAGTTTTATTGTTTTCAAATTCTGAGTTCTAAGTCCAAAATTATAACTTCTTCTAAGTCCAAAATTCTGATTAGTTCTAAGACCAACGTCATAAGTAATTTTAAGTCTAAAATTATGACTATATCTAAGTCCAAAATTTTAACTTGTTTTAAATCCAAATTTATAACTAAGAAATAGTTATAATTTTATATAATAGTTATAATAATTATAATAAAAAATTCTAACTAGTTTCATTTTTTACCTTATTGAAAAGGTTGATGGATGTAAATAGAATGAACCAAGTTATCTATTAACTACAGAAACTTCCGCGTTAAACAGAGTAAACCATATTATCTGCTACACTGCACAAAATTAAACTTTAAGCAGAATGAATTATGTTATCCTTTACACTGCAATCATAATTTGGAATAAGCAATCTTAGATGTCACACTTGGAGCGTTTACATCATCTGTCTTCCTCTTCGAGGAGGCCTGACAGCTGAGTGGCTAGCGCTCTGGCTCTTGTGCAGGGTTCGAGTCCCGGCCGTGCCATCGATGTTTGAAGTAGTTCGGAATCCACTTTAAACCCTAGGTCCCGATCTTAGATGATCATGGAGTGTTTCGGGGGTATTGTTAATCCGCTTCTGTGGTTTATCTTGAAGCTACACGCATCCCCTGAGAAGTACTAAGTGAGTAACGTCGGTGCAATCCGTGCTTATGGCATAAAAGACAACTGTCTAAGTATTTACAAGCTGCATTAGAAAAAAAATCTTCCTCTTCGAAACTAATAGGAAGTCTTTCCTATATATAGATTCATTGTGCTTAAATCTGTCAAAACTATTCGGTTTTGCATGAAAATTTCAAACCTAATTTCCGCAGTTCAAATTTTCTAATTTACATTCACTATTCTGTTCACCAGACAACTTGAGTCCAGTATCCCTATAGTTAACTTAACTATTTGAGCATATTTTAAGCTGTTTAAATTGCATTTAAAGGGAAAATGATGATGTCCAATAAAGGCCATGTCAATTTATTGTAAATTGAGAGTTAAATACATCGTATTTTTGATACTACTCCAATCATTTCTAATTAGTAATTGTTTATAATCATTAGTAATTATTTATATCAGATTATATTCAACTTTATATTCTGTTGTTTATTTTATATTTCATCTTATATGGGAATCTGTATGTTGAAATTTTTCTATATTCAAGAAATAACTCAGCATATTTTAAAATTATATTTCATTTAACCGTTTAATTAAAAATATTACATCTAGAGTTATTTACTGTTATTTCATTAATACATCAAATAAAATTACTTTTTGAGAAAATTTTCAAACCCATTAGAAATTCTATTATTTTTAAATAATTACTTTTATCATTCCAGAATCTTAACTTTCTCAAAAATATTTAAAATGTAATGCAAGAAAAATTATTATTCGCAATTGGTAATAAGAAAAGTTGAAAAAAAATTAATTTTTAATGTTAAATCTAACATAAATTTATTCGTTATTTTTATTTTATAAATTAAAGTTTACTTTTTTAATTCACAGCTTTGTATTGAAAGAAAATAAAACTTCGAAAAAACATTCTAATTTAAAAAAGAAATTCTTACCAATTCAGTTGCAAATTTTTTTTACCAAACATTACTTTGCATGTTAGTTTTTTTTTTTTTTCAATTTTCAAAACATTTTTGAATCAAATAAAACAGGATATTAAATTAAGATTCTAAGGCCTTTCCCAAAAATCAAAAAAGTAACTCGAATTTCAATTTGATTTTTAGCTTTACTAAAATATGCAGAAGTTGATTAAGGTATAATTTTTTTTTTTTTTTTTTTTGTAGATTTGAGTATTCTTATATTGAAAAAATTTTAAATTATAAAGAATTTTATTCATTTTTCTTAATGATTGATTAAAGTTTTTCTTATGCTTATAAAAAAAATCAAATAATTTACATATTTTATTCGATTAAGTACAAAATCAATCTAATATTTCTCTAATAGGTATATTGTATGCTATCTTTTCAATTATGTCTTTATTTATGTTACATTTTAATAAGGAATAAATTTCTCTTTGATTAACTATGAAAAAAATATCATTATTTGAATAGCTTTTAGAACAAAATAATTAATATAACCTAACAAAAAAAGTGTTTTATTCTTTTCAAGAAATCTAAAGCTTGCATTTAACACATATTTTTAAATTATTAAAAATTTTATTCATTTTTTCTTAATGATTGATCAAAGTTTCTCTTATCCTTATAAAAGAAATTCATATAATTTGCATATTTTATTCGATTAAGAAGATAATAAATATAATATTTCTCAAATAAATATAATGTATATCTTTCAAATTATGTCTTTATTTATCTCACATTTTCATAAAGAATGAGTTTCTGGTTAATTAACTTAGAAAAAAATACCACCTTTTCAATAGCTTTTAGTAAAATATGCCATATTAGTATAGCCTAACAAGAAAAAGTTTTTATTATTTTCAAGAAATCTAAATCTTGCACTTAATATATATTTTAAAATTATTAAAATTTTTATTCATTTTTTCTTAATGAATTATTAAAGTAATTTACATATTTTATTCAATTGAGTACAAAATCAATAAAATATTTCTCAAATAGGAATAATGTATTCTATCTTTAAATTATGTATTTTTTATCTCCCGTTTTAATAAAGAATACGTTTTTGGTTAATTAATTAAAAAAACACATTTTTAATAGCTTTTATACTAATATAGGTATTTTAGTACAAAATACCTATATCAGTATAACCTAACAAGAAAATGTTTTTATTCTTTTCAAAAAATCTATAGCATGCATTTAACTCATAAGTTTCAAACAAAATGCATCAATTTAATAAACGATTAGTTATTGGATAATATGTTATATGAAACACCAAAGTTTCAAGGCCGGATGGCCTAGCGATTTTCCATCCTAATGATGGCCTAGTGAAATCAATTTATTTCAATAAATACAAATTCATTTAGATTTCATGGCAAAAAAAATTTTAAAAGTTTTTGTAAAGAGTTGTAAAGAGTTTTTTCTATAAACTTTTTTATTGTATGCTTTTGTTTCTTTTTTTTTAATGTTTTAAGATGTCGTCACATTAGCCACCGAGTCTTCTCTTTTCTGAAAGCAGTTACTTGAATGCATGCAACCAGGGGATTAAATGATCTTCATCATCATAGCTAGTTGAGATACGAGTCTACCTGTAGTAATACATGAAAAATACATTTTAAAGTAAGAGCAAAACCATTTTGTGAGTAGCTTTTCGTCAGATCTGTAATTTCTTACTAAAATAAAAATTTCCATTTTTTCTAAAAAAAAAATTTCAAAAAAAAAATGTTTTTTTTTCTATTTTTAACCAAAAATATGAAGTAGGTTTCATTGTTTTACGTGCCAGAAAAAAAATCTCCCTTTTCAACTCTTTTAATTCTTTTAGCATGGTTGTTGAATAGAAAACCTGGGGAAATTACCTGAAAACTCGGTAAAAAAAATGGCGCCAACGTTAAGAATGAATTAACTAGACTGGCTCCTTTTTCGGTGAGATTAGGAGGTTTTCTTATATTTCCGCTCTCAAAAGACAAAAGACTAAAGATGTTAGGTTTCCTTACTAGATTAAAACTTTCAAGTCACCGTCTTCAAGAATATTAAAGTCAGTTGTCTTAAAGTTAACATCATCTTGATGAAAAGAGTCTAGACTTTAACACCGAGTTTAAGTCTACTTAATAATAATTAAATAAGTAGAAGAATTTCAGGTTCTTTTGATTATGTTAATTTTTCATTTTTCTTCGTGAAGAAATGCTTATCCTTTTTTGAATTTAAATGATATTTCTGTTTCGTATTCTAATTCAAAAATGAATAGCATTTAAAAATAATTTATAAATCATTATTCAAAATTTTTAAAGCGAAGTTCTGGGGAAATCAACTTATACCACGCCTTTTAGTTAAAAAGATTTAGTTGGAAAATAGTATACGTAGAACAACAATACGATTTTTTAATTAAGATCAATTACAATTTTTTAAATAAAACTATTTTTAAATAAATCGAAAAAGTGTTCAATTAATTGTTAAAATTGTTTTACTTATAATATTTGTTATAGTTTTCTTTTAGAACAACAGAAGTTTCTTAAAAAAATCTGTACCATAAAAGATCATTTCTTATTATATGAACCTGGACTAAATTTGTAAAATATTTATCAAAATTTTCTTATTTTAGCTGAAAAATGAATAGCATTTTAAAAAAATTAATGTATAAAACAACATTCAGAACTTTTTTAAGCAAATTTTGGGGTAAATCAACTTATATCATACCTTTTAGTTAAAAAGAATTAGTTGAAAAATAGGTCGTTATGCAAGTAGAAAAATATTAAGATTAATTAAGATCAATTGCAACTTTTTTAAATATTTGTTTTCAATAAATGGAAACATGCTCATTTAATTGTTGAAATTGTTTTGTTTAAACCCATAAAAATAATACAATTTTTATAAGAATATGTCCCATAAATGATGATCTGCTATTATTTTTAAAACATGAACGTTGATTAAATTTGTAAAATATTTATCAAAATATTATTATTTAAAGTATTATTTAACATTATTATCTTTAGCTTTATTTAAAAATAATTTTTTAAACTTTTTAAGGAAGAAATAATGTTGTTATAACGTCAAGAAATAATAATGTTAGAATTTATTTATTTGTTTAAACATTTAAGATTAACATTTTCCTTTATAAGAAAATTAAAAAAATTAGTATATTTTTTTTTTACATTTTTTATATAAATACGTATGTTTTTTAAATAAGCAAATATATTTTCTATTTAACTTCAACAAAATATCAAAGTTCAATAATAAAAATTATTTATAATTAATGCATATATCTGAAATATATCACCTGAAAAGCATTTAAACAGAAACAAAGACTAAACACTTAAAAATAATAAACTAATAATGATATAGTATTAATAATTTATTCTAAAATTTTTTCATCGATTAAAATGTTTTAATACTTAGCTACACACATATATAAAATCACAAATATTTTATAATATATCTGTCAGTTCTCTTAAAGAAAGTATACATTATTAATAAATTTTCAGTAAAACAGGTACTAGGACAAATAAATTTTATCTGATATTACTTGTATGACTAATATCGAAAATAAAAAGGATTTCTTAACTCATTTAAATTGAAAAAAATCGATTATACAGTAAATCTTCAGTTTTTAGGAAATATTAAAAAATAAATTATTGTTCTGCTATGCTTATGCTTTTAACAGCATTCATTTTTTGATGGGATGATTTGAATAAAATTTTATTTTTATTATTTTCAATGTTTGAATAATTTAAGCAATTTTTCATACCCTTGTTTGTTTGTTTTTTGATGAAACTTTGACTTTTAAAATTCTTTTTCTAATACTGAAACTCATAAAAGAAATGAAAAAATAAAAATTGCAGACTAAAAACAAGAACAAGATTTATTCTGACGTTAGTCATTAATTAAGTTTATGTCTCTTGAATGTTTACTTTATTTTCTCTGTCAGGTATTTTTTTTTAAATGCTTGGGTTATTCACATCTTTCTTTTTTTTATGTACCTTAATAAACATTTACAAAAAGTGGAAAAATAAATTTCTTTACAAGCTGACTCAAATCAATGTGTAATATTCCAAAATACATAGTGAGGTTTTAAAAGTGTCGAATATATAAATATTAAATTCAAATAATAAATTCAGCATTGTCATTTTTTTTACAAGATTTTTTTAGAAAATCTCTTAAGTTTTTAATTATGCAACACATAATAATGCTCTACTAAACCCGGTTTTGTTAGCGTCTTTCTTTAATTAACTTTTCAGCAAAACGAAACACAATTTAATTTCAAAAAACCTAGTTTTATTAAATTTTAGCTTTTAAAATGCAAACATAAATAAACTAGCTGCAGAGGTTAAGTGCAAACAATATGGAAGATATGAAAATAACAAGTTTTTAGGGTAAAAGCTTGAATTGAGTTAAAACACACGACTGTGTGAACTTAAGATAAAAGAATGTGGAGCAGTGCTTCGCAAAGTATTTGTTCTACCTTTTTTTTTAGAAAAAATATTGCTCAGAGCTCCCTTGAAACCTACCTTTTAAAGAACTAACTGATATATTACAAAATATTTTTATCATTATATGCATCTGTGTAAGTACTTACATCTAAAACTTATTAAATAAAATTTCTGTAAATTAGAAACCTTGAATCTTGAAACTATAAAATGACTTGTAACAATCAACCATAATGATACACATAAAATATTACAACGCATACGCAGATGAGATTAATTACCTTTAGTCTGAGGTTAATTGTTTGATCATTATTTATTTAATGAATAGCTGTCGAGGAGCCTAAATTATTACAATTTCTACATAGTTTAACAATAAAAGTTGTGTCTATGATATACTGTGTATATTATTACACGGACGTTTCAGCTAATTATAATATCGCATTCTCTACAATTCATTATATACACATTATCTTGCTAATATAAGCTGAACTCGCTAACAATTCTCTCCTATCAATACTTGTTCATTAAGACCCGTAAGCGGACTTGACCGCTGATTGGTTATAAATTGCATTTTGTGTGTTATCTGCAAAATAATGATGCCTACCAGATGAAACATGTAAAAAAAGTTTTTGACACCTATTTATTATATCACAGACAGCATGTCGCATAAGACATCTATTTATAATATCGCATAAGACATCTGATAATATCGCATAAGACATCTATTTATAATATCGCATTCTCCATAATTCATTAAGCGCAAATTATCTTGCTAATGTAAGCTGACAATTATTGCCTATTTATACTTAATTGTTATGACCCGTAAGTGAACTTGAATGTTGATTGGCTATAAATTGCATTTTGCGTGTTATTTAAAAATAATGATGCATAGCAGGTGAAACATGTAAGAAAATTTTTTGATGTTAAATGTCAAAACGAATACGAATGTCTAAATAGCAAGTTCGACAATCTTTTTATGGCAGAAGTAGGTAGGGCTATTTTGCTCACTTTGTACGCATTTCTGTACTCACATCATCATTTACTGTTTACAATAATAGAGCAGAAATTAATCAGTTTTATCAAAATAATTATTGCGCTTTAGTTGTCAATTATTTATGTTGCTTTAAATGACTCCGCAATATAAATCAAACAACTGACTTCTTCACCTTTGAATCTGATTATGATAAAGATCCATAACTATGCGCCAAACTAAAAATAACAAATAAACAAACAATTTTTAATGAATCACTAAAAGGTTTTGCTGAATTGTATCATTAGTTTGTCACATAATTTATCCAGTTAATATAAAAACACATTTCAAGAAACGTTCATCCATTCGCAGATGGTGGATAGCAGATTACGACCACAGCAATTTGCATTTCATCCAATTAAATGCTCCAAAATTGATAAAGTTCCTTCACCTATAGTTACTACTATGTAATTCAGTGAGAGCTATAGAAATTGTAGAAGAGCTAAATCATATTTTCATTGTCCTTGGATGTAGATTTCGATGTAAAATTTGTTTTAGATGACGGTAATGGATAAATTTTTTCCACATACAAACATGACTTTGCAATAAATTTATCACAAAGCATGTTAAATTTGTCTCCATGATTATAAAAACTTGTCCAAAATCGGAGAGTAACATTTTGTCTTTTAGTTTGGTGCAGTGCAAATTAATCATATTTTTATAAAACAAATGCATATTCACAATTATGTAGATACAAATGCATACAAATATGACTTAGTATACAAATATGATTTTGCAGCAATTTTATCACAAAGCATGTTAAATTTGTCACCATGATAATAAAAATTTTTGAAATAACATTTTGTCTGTTACAGTGATATTCTGGTCTCTTACAATATTTGGTACAGTGTAAATTTATCATATTTTAACAAAACAAAGGCATATTCAGAATTATGTAAGTAAATAAATAGCCCAAACCTGATAAGAAATTTAAAAATATATAAATTAACTGAAAAATATTCAATTATCAGTGTATTGTTTATGTATTTCTTTTACAATCTTTTGTTTTAAATTAAATTAATTTACCAATCTCCAAATTAAAACTGCTTCGCTTTACTTAACGCAAAGTGGACAATTTTAGACTAAAGTGAAAATAATTTTTCTTAGTCAGAACACATCGCCATTTTTTGAGAAAAAAAATTCATTTTTCCTATTGAACAGAGTTGACTGCTTGCATGGCTGAAAGATACTTACGCACCTATTTAAGGCCGTTAACTGAACATTATCTTTACTGGCAGCAATTAACACGCCAAGTTTTAAATTCCCTCTGTCTTTTGTACTGAATATTTAGCTTTAAATAGCCATCTCGCTAAAGAAATTAAATTAGTTTTGGCTGCTCTGAAAGAAACGGCTTAATTCGCCTACCTTAAATTCGCTACTTTTATGAAACGCAATTTAACTTCTCTTTACGGTGAGAGGAAATGTTTAATGGGTTTGCATCAATTTATCACGTGAAATTATCGTTTAGGCAGTTTATAAATATCATTAGGGGTTTTCTGAAACTAACTAGGGAAAGGTATTTTTGCTGTAGACTACACACTTTTTAAAAGTTTATATGCCTTTTACGAAATTTTCGCCAGAAAAGATTGACAAATGGTGAAAATGTTGTTCAGATTTTTTGAAAACTGAATTTCATAAAATATAACATCTCTAAAGCTTTTACTAAATAAATGTTTTACCCTAAGGAGTCCACAATTTCTTTCTATTGCGATTGTTATTTTATTTTGGGATGATTCTACAAAAAAAACATGCTCTATTTTATTTGATAATTTAAAATAAAATATAATTATTAATAATTTACTAATGTAATTTTAAAAAAATATATTTTGGAGAATACATATTAATGTTTATTGCCATGGATGCTCTAACACACGTTGTAGTGTAGTAATATTCTGTTTTGATAATAATTATAAATATTTCTGCATTAGCATTACAAAAGGAGAGTTTCATAATATAAATGGATAATAACTTCAACAAACATAAATCGGCATTTATTTTAATCCAGTGTTATTGTTGTTTCTTATCCCAGACATCTAATCCCTTCGTAGACATCTAAACCAAGCCCACGAACCCGTGTGGTCTCATGGTTGAAGGGAAAGAGGGCAGCTTCTGTTGTGATGGAGGACTCGTAGATAGAAGTTTGACTTGGCGCCGTGAAGCTAGCTTTTCTATGGAGTATTGTTATCAGCTGTACGCCTAACGCTCTACAGTCATATGAGAGCGGCACCAACGGCTTAAAGTGGATCCCGAACCACTACAAACAACCATGGCACCACCTAGACTTGCACCCGTAACCATGGCACCGAGCGTCAGAACGCTAGACAGTCGGCCATTGGGGCTCCTTAATCCATTGTAATATAAGTAATATTCCAATATAAATATTATTAACTTATTCATAAGAAGTATACGGCTATGTTGTTATCAGTCTAAGGTGATCTCCTCTAAACTTCGGTCTTCTGACAATCCAAGAAATTACTCCTCGTCAGGAATTGTTACGTTCCTCTTGACAGAATCAGCATGATCGTCAATGCCTCAACGAAATATGAGTGGTCTGCAGAGAAAGTGACTATCAAGATGACAGTTTGTTTCTGAGTTCATTTCTTTTTTTATTTCTCATTTTAATAACAGAGTATCTAAAATTTTTAAATATTTTCATAATTTACAAATTCCAGTTATTAATTTTTATACATTATATTTTTTATTGCAATAACGAAGTGGTGTGTTGCAAACTATTAATTTTTTTAATTAATGTTTTTTTTAACTTGTCGACGGGATTATTTATTATAAATTGTTAATAACAAAAAAAAAATCACAAAATCATTAAATAATTAAGGGTAATAAGCGTATATGTACATTTAGATATATATTACATTATATATATATATGTATACTAGTATAAGTAAGTAGATATACATTAAGCTAAAGCTCCTTTCTTAGAGATTTGTAACGATTCTTTACTTTAAATAATTAAATGATGGTAATTTATTTGTTGAATTAAGAATTTAATTATTTAAAGTAAAGAATCGTTACAAGCCTCTGAGAAAGGAGCTTTAGTTACTGGTGAGAATGAATATATTTCTAATTAAACTAATGAATAGCCTTAACGCTAAATCTTTTATTTCCAAAATGATCTATAATACGAATACCGGGCATTACAGATAATTAATTATGACACATTACAATATAATAAATTTAACTCATATCGCTAATCGTCAATTCATCACGCTTAACAAAATATTTTCTTAATCTTTATAAATTTGTTGCAAGGTATAAATTTTGGGGTAATAAATCTAGTTTTTTTTTTCCCTTGTGCTTTATCTACAATGCATTTTAAGAGAAAAAGCATGAAAAAAATATTAGATTAATTAGAAGGGAAAAAACTACATAAGAAAGAAAAAAACCCTGAACCAATTGAATCCTAACAACAGCTCCTGGAGAAACTGCTATTCTATCTGAAGTCATTTATCAAATAACACAAAGGCTTAGCTTTTAGTAAGTTCAAGATTAGTTCTATTGATGACTTTATCTGATTGGGCTTAACAATAAAATACCTTTCTGGAGGGAAGTAATGCAGTATTTCAGCAAAACTGGTATAAATTCTCGTTGTAGTTTTTCAACACCAGCTTTAAGCAGGTGACAGGTAAGAAGAATTAGGTAAATTCGTTTTTCTTTGCTATCATATATCAGCACAAAACAAACTGGAGGGGTAATGTATTTGTGAAAGCTATTAATACTACTTTGATTTTTATTAATGATTTAATCTAATAAAAATATTCCTCAAATAAAGGTTTAACAAGGATTATAAATGAAAGATAAAAGTAATTCGAATGGTTGATTGTGGATGGCCACAGCCACCACGTTGTGAAGATATGATATTTCTGACAAATTGAACTGTTTCTTCAAAACCACTGTTAGTCACAAAATTATTCTTTCCATTACGATCTAAATAATTACCAATCGTTATATGAGGGAGCCATCTTATTAAAAGCTGAATTAATTTTACAATTAATAGCACTTTATTGATGTGGGATTAACTTTTCGTAGATGTTTTACTTCTTTAGATGTGTTATTAAATCCATTTTCTTAGGATGTTTGGTTTGGTTTGTTGCTCTATGGTCATTTTGTGCACAGTTTAGGTTAATTAGATCGGGACCTTCAGTTAAACGTGGATTCTGAACCACTAACAATCATCCATTCCACAGACATGATTCGAATTTGAAGCACCAAAAGCCACAGCGCCAGCCAATTGGCCATCAGGCAGCTTTTCTTAGGATGTAGAACACTTATTAATAATTTAACAAAATTATATTTTAAAATCCTTGACCACTAAATTCAAATGTTGTTTTGGATTTTTTAAACTTTCTTCTGTTGATTGATACCAAGGGAATTGTAATATATTTAGCAGTTTGAAAGTTATAGGCATGTTTCGATAAAATGTCATTTCTAAATCTTTCACTAAAGATATACCTTGCTAATGAAACTCAAAACTTTGGGTCAGAAATAATTTTACGAGCTATCTTAAATTCTATACTTTGAAAATGAAGAAAGACCCTCTATTCTTTAGTAATTAAGGGTGAGAGATTATGGTATATGTGAAAATGGTATATGCATAATAGGGAATGGTATATTTGATAATATATAATATATATGTATATATATGAATGGTATATGAGAATTTAATATTTGTTCAGTTTTATTAATAAACATTTCGTTCATTTTTGTTCAAAATTCTTTAGTAATTTTATTTTAGTTAATATTATCATCAGAAATTTATACCAATACATCATGTTTTCTTTATTTTACAATATATTGAAGAATTTCATAATTTTTTCGTTCAATTTCAAACTATTAAAAAAACCAACATTAAGTATCGTTAGTCTTGAACTATCACTTAACCACTGAAATATAAACAGTAGAAATGAGAGCTTTAAAAACAAAAAAATTATAAATAGAAAATCGCTTTAAAATTACAAAACATTTAAGTGACAAATAGCGTAAAGATCTTATTAAAAACAAAAAATAAAATTGCTTATAAAAGAAATTTGGTATACAAACAATTCCATAACACCGTATCTTAAGAAGTAGTTATGAAAGAGCCACAACAATTCTGGTTATTCCAGATAATTAAAACACCCAGAAATAATTCTATGATGACCTTTGCCTTAACAAAGATTCCCAACTTCTAGTTTCAAAAGACCCACAAATACCAATTTCCATTTGATCAGCACCCAAACATCAGTGCAATCCAGAACTCATTGTAGTAAAGTCTTGGTGAATTGCAGGAGCCTTAACGCCTCCAGCACACTCCATTATAACTCTTCACGCTCTAAAGCTATTTCCAAAAATGGGTTCGTAATTCCCAATTAAGGTATTAATTTAGATCTGTGCATTAACAGCGGCCGGGGTCTATAGGAAATATGATTCCTGAGAGGGCCGTAACCCTTCCCATGAAAGGCTGCAAGTTTATTGGCTAGCAGTCTGCAGGTGATCGGTCCCTGATTGGTCCATTTGTCACGAGAGCCATTGTCCAAGACAGTTTTATAAATGCGGAGAAGGGCCTCCAACGGTCATTACTTGGGGAAAGTAGATGCCATTATCCGTGGAATGGATTGGGAGACTCATAATAGCCGTCATGCAAATTCGTGGGGTATGGTGTTAGATGGGGGGTAGATACATGATCCAATTATGTTCGGGAGGGTGCAATTTGTTGGGGACAGGACTGCACAGGATTAGACGAATTAATTATGTTAAACACCGCCTTTTCAACAAAGTTTTCACCGCCACGTGTTCGATTAATTTTACTTTTATCGAATTATTTCTCCGTTGGAGTGATTTTTATTGCCTTATGTCCACCTTAAAGTACGCCTGGTTCATGCTGTTTTATCTGAGAGCTGAAAATGGCTATAGAAGGAGAGTGTAGGTGGTAGATTGTGGTATCTGGAAATTTCATTATTCTTGACCGAAAAATCCGTTAAATAAATGTTATGAAAATTATATTGGCAGTAGTTTTAGTTATTAAAAGGTCCTATTCATTGCACTTGATGACTTTTGTTAGGGAAAAGTTGTCGTGTGTTGCAAACACTGTTTCAAAAACGAATACACTTGATGATTTTTGTTAGTGAAAAGCTGTTGTCATGTGTTGCAAACAATGTTTCAAAATTGGGGTCTTTTGTTAGTGAAAAGCTGTTGTCGTATGTTGCAAATACTGTTTCAAAAAGGAACGCACTTGATGATTTTTTTTAGTAAAAAGCTGTTGTACTGTGTTGCAAACACGGCTTTGAGAAATGTGGGCACTTGATGACTTGAGACAGTGACTTTTGCACCGACATTATTAAAAATTTGATTCCAGCTGGTTTTGCTTGATGTAAACTCAAATTGGTATTGCTTTCATACTTTAACTGATAATGTGCGTTAACTTGAAATAAATAATGTAATTTGATGTCTATGTTTCAGTGTATATTGCATCATTTAATCTAGACTCCGTAATCGTATTTTCATTCAATTCAATATAAGTCTGGCAAATGCTTCTATAATTTAACAGGACAAACAATGAAACCCATAGATAATGGTTTCACAAAAGTTAATAACGTTCTTATTGTAATTTTAGAGTAATCGATGAACAAATGTTTGTAAATCATGTTCACCAGTGAAAATGTTTAATCTTATAAAAACGATAAAAAATAAGAAAAATAAATTAATTTGATAATTAAATTATCTACCTTTACGTGGTTTTTCTATATTTATAAGGATTTTATTCAATTTTAATGTTCTTAAAAAATTTAAAGATTAATGACATGTAACATTAAGAATATTTTTAAGTAGAAAAAAATAATATTCCTAAGTGCAAAGTTAAGTATATAATATTTGCTATTCTCTAAAATTATCCTTTATTCTCAACTTTAAAAAAAATATTATGTTATTTAAATATAAATTGAATGCATGCAAAAATATTTTTAAAGAAAAATATTTTAATTTGTAAAATATTTTTATTAAAAATATTTTTAATTATTTAAAAATTTTGATGTTAAATAATATATGTGAATAATATCCATACAAATAATGTTGTTAAATGCAAAATGCTAATAATAATAATATATATAATATTAATGATAATAATAATTATATATTTATAATAATGATAATAATAATAATAATAATAATAATAATAATAATAATATGTTTATAACAACGATAATAATAATATTTGTACCGTATTGTTATTTGGTTACAAATGTTCATGATTTCAGCAGACATAAAATTCACCGATTAAAA
>BPLQ01005532.1:26102-44799 GCA_021605075.1 Caerostris darwini | reverse complement strand
TTATCATCTTTTTCTTGCATTGCAAAATTTCTTTAATGATAAAAAATAGACATCTAGGGAGGATTGTGAAAATCGACTACTAGAGTTTTTTGCAAATAGAGTCCAGGACTTCTATGAGAGAGGCATTATGAAGTTACCTTTAAAATGGCAACAAATCATACAACAAAACGGTGCATATTTGACCCAAATCGGACAATCCGAAGCATGTTAAATAAAGTCCTGAAGTTCATATAAAAATAATGGATTTCTTTTTCCCCAACCTAATATTTGTAGAAACGTAATTAATATTTTTTTTCCCTTTAGTCAATTACAAACCTTTTTTAAAATTGTTTCAAAATGCAATGACTGGATTTTTATAATTATTTTCAGATTAATATAATATGATATTACAACAAATGAAGAAATTTACGTACAGTATTGATTTAATATGTCTTATTTATTTGGATTAACTTGTGCAGGAACCACGCACGAAAATAATTAATTAAATCAGGGGTGGCCTACCCGTGGCCCGCCTAGAATATTTTTCCGGCCCGTGATATTTATCACAGTTTTACAAAATATATTTATTTCATAATGGACAAAGTAGTGGAAACCAATGCATTAAAAAAATACATTCCATATATTCAAAAATGAGCTGTTGAAATTATGAAAAAAAAATTAACTTTGATTTTAAAATAATATTCTTGCGAATGTATGACAGGTAACGCCTGTTTTATTTATGAGTTTACCTTTATGAGAGAATAATAAAATAATAATTAAGAGTAATTAATTATTTTCTGCGAACTCATGAGGCTCGCGCATCTTGGAACGTCTAATATAACAGGTTCTGTGTTTCACTTTAAGTGACATCAGTGACCATCATTAGATACGCACAGTCGATTGGGGATAGCAAAGCAAACCAGACTCTCAGTTGAAGTTGTTAGCGCTTTTGGTTCAACTTACACCTGCGAATCTTTTTTTTTTTTTTTTCCGAAAATGAAATTCAGCCAACATAAACAGCGTTATTTACATAACGGACGCTCAATTGCAACACCCCTTACGATGAGCAAATACCCAAACTGAGATCGATTTGAAAAAGCTAAGTGAAAGAGTGGATAAGAAAATATCGCAAATATAATTTTATTTCATTTAAATTTATATATTTTTTATATTTCATTTTTAGTCTTATATATTTCTTTATAAAATGCGTTTATTGTCATTAATATTATATTACCTATGTTTACACGTAAGAATAATAGTAAACGCAATAATAATAACTCATTACATTTCAATTTTTCACTCCTCCCTAAATCTAATAGGGGTATATATAATTTTATATGCGGTCCGCGGAATTAGGATGCATTTCCAAAGTAGCCCGTAAGATCATTTGGGTTGGACACCACTGAATTAAATAGCTTTTATTTAAAACAAATTTTTTAACACTCATGGTTGAAATTGTTTGTTCTGAAATATATTTTGATACCAATCGTCCTTGAATTTAATCAATATTTTAATTAAATTATAGGTAAATACATCCCTTTCCAGTGGATTCCATCACATGTTGGAATGGATGGACAGGAAAGTTCAGATATTCAGGAAAAAAAAAGGAACAGAAGAAGTTCCTGAACAGTGTCCTATACCTCTTGACACTTTTAGGAGAACTATGCGGAACAAAATTAAGTCATCGTATATTGGTGAATCATTAGAGAGTTTTTGCATAACGTTTTTTTATCGTCCGAAATTTTTTTCTTCCTAGTGCGCATGCTCATAGGAATAGCTCAGTAGTGCAGTATTACAGATAAGCATGCGCGATAGGTACAATGTTTCTTATGAGCATGCGCGCTAGGAAGAAAAATATCGGACGATAAAAAAAAAGGTTATGCAAAAACTCTCTATTATTTTAACACCAAAGGAAAAGGCTGGAGATAATTTGGAAGGTTTGGAACAATTGATTAGATAATCTCGCAAAGAGGCTGTGGCCAATTTTAGATTAAGAACTTGACACAACTGCCTGGTGGAATATCTGGACAAAATATGCATTGTGAGCCCTGATATATGTGTTTTATGTAAGATAGCGAAAATTAAAAAGGTCCATCTACTATTTTCTCGGGACTGGGATCTAATTTACAACAGAATGTTGACTTGTGTATTCTTCATTAGACGGAAGGAAAAAACATGTCCTGATCACGCCGACTTTTATGATGGCGCTTCTAGCTTTTTAAATGTTTATCCTAATAACATTTAACTTGTTTTTAACTGTTTTTAATACTTTTTTGCCGTTTCCGTGAAGAATGTCTAGTCTTTTCTTTTTGTAATTTTGATTTGTTTACATGTTCTTTTTCTTAATATGGTAAGTGGTCAAATTTGTATGGATTTATTCCAACAAAGTCGTAGATAACAACAACAATAACATTTTAAACAAATTTTTAGTGTCGTTGATAAATACAAAGTATTTTTAATAAAATAAGGAAAGGGTTCTTCAAACCAGCATCCTCTAACAATTAAACCCAGGTTCGAATCCTGAAGGGGTGGGATTGATGTTTGTAAGTGGTCCGGAATCCAAGTGAAACTGTATGTCCCAGTCTGATTAGCTCTCGCGTGCACAAGATGACCGTAGAGTGACAAACCAAACTAACAATTAAGCTCTTTGCTAGGCAAAAGATTTGATATTCTTGGCAGGACACTAGACTATTTTGTAAGCACCATTACGAGCTGTGGAGTGGCTCCACGTTTGCATTTCAAAAGGATTTTGACAAGACAAGATGATTGTTTAACCAGGCGCTTGCAGTAATCATTTCTACTAATTGTTTATTCAGCTAAAGCGTCAAATCTCTCGCCAAATGCATTGCGATTGGAATTTGATGATCAGGTGACTCCCATTGTTCTACTATCTCACCAATCTAATTTGGCAATTGAAGAGAGTTTGGCGAGAAATTTGACTGAAAGACTCTGCCCCTCTGCCAATAAATGCCATAGAGGATAATAACTTGTATAAGGATCAGTAATGAGCCACTGCCTTATTATATGGTTCACTTTCTTGGAAATTGTAATCTTTTCTTTTCATATGCATTTTTCATCTATTTATTTTTGACTAATTTGGATAATTTTCTTTGAAACTGAAGAAAACCGTATAATTATATAAATTTTCTTGAGCAGATATTAAAACGACCTGATGACTAAGTGACTAGGTTACAATTCATACAGTGACACAGGTTTCGGGTTCGAGACCAGGCGTTACCAGGATGTTTGTAGTGGTTGAGAATCTACTTTAAATTGAAGTTTCCTGTCTAAAATTTTCGCATTGGCGCACAATGCTGCTGTTGCCCCAATGAAAAAGATATAATAAAATAGAAATTTACCAATATATAGATTAAACATTTCAGTAAATAATTCTAATTCTTCTCATTCTGCCAATTCAGTAAATAATTTTATTAGTTTATGGAATTATTCTTTTATGATATGTAATCATGAGTTTTTTATAGAAGCTCGTCTAAATTCACAAACAAATAATACTAAATATTTTGAGATATTTGATAGAATGTGCGAAATGTATATAAATTTACGACTTTTTTAACCAGTTGATTTAGTTATAAAATTTAGAACATAAATTAATTATTATAACCATGATCCATCCTATGCGATGGCAAAAGTGCCCCCTGTGGCTTTCAGGAGAAATGGTCAGTTGGCCTACAGACTGTCACCCGGAAAGGAAGTATATTTGGTGCATCTTGTGTGTACCTGAATATTGGATTTTCGGCAAAGAAGTTTAATCTTTCCACGTATCTATAATTATATGTCTTTAAATGTGTTAAATAGTGTATGTCTCTAATTGCATGTTGGTGTGTCAATAAAGCTGTGAGTTCTCCAACCTGTGCTTCAAGTATCTCAACCCAACCACACCCAGTTACAATCTGGTTACCCAACCTGAAAGCTACATTAATAGTTATTGTTCTTTGGTTTGGTTTGTCGCTCTACGGTCATCTTATGCACTCTTTTGGACTAAACAGACCGGGACCGACAGTTTAACGTGGATTCCGAACCACTCACAAACATCCATGCCACCGCCAGGATTCGAACCTGAAGCCTGGGATACCAAAGACCAGAGCGCTAGCCACTTGGCCACCAGGCCGCTTATTGTTCTTTGAGAAATAATATCTTTTTTTTTTTTTCATTGAAAATCTTCTTCGTTCCCTTGCTAAAATTGATTGAATTTTATTTAAAAAAAAAAGAATTCAATAACAATACATCTCTCGCAACTATCGCTAATACATCTACTTAAAAGTATTATTAAAAAATTTGTATTCATTCGTTTTTGTCATTAAGGCCGTGTTTACTTTAAAACATTTTATTACTATGTTAATGAAAATATGTTTTCGGCCACTGCGTATAAACAATTATTATTTTTTTTAACAAACAACCTTCTCAAACAGATGCTTTTGACAGTATCAACAACAACATTTTTAATACAATGCATGAGTAAAAATTCCGAGAAAAATTAACATGCTTAAAGAATGTTTCATTTCAAATAAAATGTTTTGCAACAATTACATTTTATCTATGAATATAAATGACTCATTCTTAAGAATTCGTACGAAAAATGTAAATATTTTTGAATATATTGCTCATGGAAAGTAAATCTTAAAATTGCTCAACCGTTTTAATTTTAAAATCTAAACATTTAGTATCTATTTTGCTAAAGTCTTAGTTCATGCTTCTCACATTTTTAGCAATTCAATGAAAATCAATTCGATCGACTTTTATAAAACTTCATGGTAACACTTTTTGAATTATCACTTATTATAATATAATTCACAGCTATTAGGTTGAAATTTATTCAAAGTACACATTTTCAGAAAAAAATACGAAATTACCGCTTCTGGTCATTTTAGTGATTGTAATCAATTATAATAAGTTAATTCGGTATTTTCCTTTTACAGTGGACATGGTGCTATTTGAAATAATAGAGAGTTTTTGCAAAAACTCTCTATTGTTGCGTACGACGCAGTTTGTATGTCCTAACTTAACCTCGTTATGCTCAGTTTGTCATTGATTAGATGATACAGATAATGTTTAGTATGGATAATTAAATAGGATTCTGTAGCTAAAGTTATAAGATTCATATAGAAAGTCAATCTCGAAACTTTAACAATGATTTCTTCTGTTAGATAGACATTCTACAATGTATTAATTTAACTTCGTCTTTCTAAGGCATTTTTCTTTCTAATGCAGCTGGCAAACACTTAGACAGCTTGGTCTTGGATGCCTTAAGGCAAGCGCTGCACAGACGTACTCACTTTGCATTACCCAGGGGGCGCGTGTCACTTGAAGATAAGCCACGGAGTAACAATGCCCCCGCAACGCTCTACGATCCGCTTAGACCGGGACCTACAGTTTAAAGTGGATTCCGAACCACTACAAACCTCCATGCCACCGCCGGGACTCGAACCCGAAACCTGTGGTACCGAGCGCCAGAGCGCTAGCCACTCGGCCATGAGTAAAATCTATAATCTAAATAAGGCATCTATCATCAAGCGATGGCCTTATTTTTGCTTATATTACAATTATGAATACACTATAGATGAATATGTGCATTGTGCTAAACGAATGAGAAATCGGAAGTTTATAGCATTAACGTTACTCGACTAGCTCAAATTTATCTAAATAAAGACGAGATTAAAGAATCTCAGTTATTTCAACATTAACGCCAGATACTACATGATGGCGCAGTTTTTGTAAGAAGAAGACAGTAGTTCAACTAAATAATATTTATTTACACTAAAGACAATCACACAATTCTAGTATAATTCCCAACTATTAAGAATTTTCCACAATATATTTTTTGGCAAAAACTATTACGTTTCGACATCCCCAGCTAGACTACACCATTCTTGCAGGAAGCCACAGTTCAGACTGAAATTAAAACGATACTTATTTAATGGAGAAATTACGTGAGCTATTACGTAGATTTTGACGTTTGACTGCTTTGGGGGTAACAAAATTTTAGGATGATTTGAGCCAGGTGTTCTCACAGGGAAACTGCGTTACAAGTTCACATTTAAACAACATTCAATCGTAGGCTTCTTACATTTAATAAAGTTTAAAATTTCCTCATCCATTATGGATTTAATTTTTACATGAAAATGATCTTCAAAAACTTTTAAAAGAATGGTTGGGAAAATAATACAAAAGTATTACTTTCATTATTATTTGAAAATTATTATTCATTTTAGAAACTTTAGAAAGGTACACTATTAGTTTAGCAGCGATGAATTGGTAGTAAACCGATCACAGTCACTGTCTGTGCATAACATTTGGCGACATATCGTCCACTCGAAATGCGCCAACTGCGTATCATATCGCCAAGGGGATATTATAAGCCGATGGTATTACTGATTTCTATCAATCACAGCATCAAAATTAAAATTACCTCATCCATTAGGTTTTATTTTTTAAATGAAAATGATCTTTATAAAGTTTTAAATAAATGTATGGAAAAATAAAATAAAATTTTTACTATCATTATTATTTGAAAATTAGTATTCATTTTAGAAATTTTAGAAAGATGTATTCTTAGTTTAGCAGCTGAATTGGATAGATTAAAATAGTAAACTGATTCGCAGCATCGTTTTCATGCCTGTACATAACAATTGGCGACGCATCGTCCACTTGAAATGCGCCAATTGCCTATCATGTCGCCAAGGGTATACAATACAATATCCCGTTGGTATTATTAACTTAAATCACTCACAGCATCAAAATAGGTGTACAGCAAGTAATAAAAAAAATTAAAAAATTAAAGTCAATTCCTACTGTTTTTTCACTTTATTGCAGAAAGGTCCTTTACAAATAAAGTTGAAATTTTCCTCTTACATCTGGAGCCCTCTATTGGTAGATATAGGAAACTTAAATGTAAAAAAAAAACCTGAAATTAATTAATTAAAATTAATGAACGAATTAATATTTGAAAAAACTGTATTAACATCAAGTTCACAAAAAATGTATTCGAAGCTGACTGGATGAATAAAAAGTATTTTATGAACGATTGAAAATTTGAACAAGATGTATATATAGGGAGAGTGTGAGCCAATAGAAGGAATTGAATAAGAAAATTCGAACTATTTTAAGAATGATTAAAATACTTCGATACTTCGACAGCAATTTCGGTTTTTAATCAATTCGGTAAACTGATAAAATATCGTCATGTTTTCTCTTTAAACCATACTACAAGTTTACCCTATGTGTAGAACATATTCTATGTTAAAATATTCAACTCATTTTCATTTTATTCAAACAGGATCCACTGACTAACACACTGTTTCTCGCCAAAAATGTAATACAGAAGAATCCGTTGAAGAAATTTTTTTTATCTTTCCCGCCAAATCCAATAAGGTGGAATTTATCCAATAGAAAGTATTTATGAGCCATTTTGCCGGCGGCGCCATTTATTCAACGAGAAAAAGTTTGCCTTAAGCAGAAGCTACAGTTCCGCTTCTGAGTGGAGTTTCCGTTCCCTAATTGAAAACAGGTGTCCGGGAACAACACGTAGTTGTGTTACAAACTTTTATCCGGGGGATGTTCAGATAAATTCTTTAAAGTGCCGTGCTGCGGGAAGGTTATTCCTCCTTAAAGGTGAGATATTCGCGGCACATTCCGACTTCTTTGCCTTCTTAAGAGATACTGCAGCCTACCAGGATAGTGCGTCACACTGAATGGATACAGTTTCTTTTTTATTTCTTCAGTGTAGAACAATGACCATGGACATGTGTGGTTCGAGCAGAAAATACAGGGTGTTTTTAAGTCCTACTTTCAAAATGCTGTAAAAAAAGAATCACTCTTCACAATGAGTTCAAATTTGAACTGAAGATTCTTGAAGAAGGGCGAACAACCACAGATTGAATATGAACTATACCATGAATTGTTCCATCCATTGGTGATAGATCACGTGTTGAGAAATGTCTACTCCAACGAGAAGTGAGGGAAGCTGACCTCCCACCTTTTGACGGATTGTCTTAAAAGGAGATTTTTGATGAAGAAGAGAGAATTTTTAGATGAGTTGACTAGAAGTGTTGTTTTTCAGTTTTTTCTCTGAAGTGATAGAAGGCCGGAGTTTTCGGCTGTTTTTCAAAGTGAACCCCTTGTGATTTCGTGTATCACTTCGTTTGATAATTAAGGTCTGCAGCAGACCTGCCAATTAGATTAGACGTAGACTCGAGAACTCCGACCTTGAAATGAACTGCACTTGTGATTTAGTCGTGTACTAGTGATCAAATATTATTTAAATATTTTTTATATATTTGTATAATAGTCCAGAGTTCACTATTTGTATATATAGTGCTTGTAAATAAAAATGAAAGTGTTCCCATGAACCTGTAAGTGGCTTTTTTCATGAAGCCGTTATAAGCCTAGTATAGGCTAAAACGTTACAATATATATTAAAAATAATACGAATTGCATCCAATCATATACGAAAAAAGATATCATAAAATGATTAGAGACGTCAAATTGTTTGCTGTAACTTTATAAATATGTATTATTAATTGTAATTTTAAATAATTAATTGTATTTTTGAAATGATTTTTAATTAAACAACGTTTAATTCTGCATAAAATAGTAAATGATTTCCACTTATCAAAAGATTTTAAACTGACTTGTGAGTTAAAGCTTAAAGCTTATAAACTGACTTATATGTATCAATTTATTTATTATTGTATTACATACTGCCATATATTTATAAATAATCGCGTTATATGAAAGTAGAAGTTATTTTATTGTATAAATAAAAAGACTCGAACTTATATTTATCAATAGGCGTTTATTTACAAACGCCTATTGATAAACATAAGCTCTTAAACATGGCATAAAATAGCTTACCAAGTCTGATTCTGATTTATTTATAAGTCTCGAAGTGAATGGCTTTCTTAAATGCCATTGGTAATTCACACGGAATCAATAGAAGTTTATGATTGTATGCTAGAATGAGAGGTAATTGCGAACGGCCAGAGAACATCCAATCCAGGCAGCTGACAGGAGACTCCAAAATATTAATTCATCAGATAACACTGCGGCAGCTGCAAGGAAATTGCCAAGAGCAATATTGATGCATATTTAAAAGGTTGGTTATATAACTTTAAATTTTAGAGAGTTGCTCCATAAAACAGTTTTATAGACAGCTTATCTCAGCACTTAAACACATATTTTGTGTAATGATAAATATAAAGCGTGCTGTTTTGCTTTTAGTGCTTTTAATGTAGGGTAATTTTACAGGATTTTATATAAAAGAGAAGAAAATATTGCTTTTTTAATCATTGATGGATTGGATAATTGTCTCCATATTGTTTTTTTCTTTTGAGTTTTAGACATTCGCAAAATTTTTTAATTAATAATTCTCTATTCTTTACTAGATGGTTAATTAGATAATTATTCTTTTCATAATAAAGGAAGGTTTATTTTAACGTAAGATCTGTTCCTTTTTAGTTTCAAAAACATGTTACAATAGGAAACCAGTCAAATTAGAAAACTGATTTCCTTTTGAACGTTTTAATGTGTAATGAAGTTGAAGAAAAAAATATTTCCAAAAGTTAAAAACAAATTAATTTATAAGAAACTGCTGCATTTTATTGAACACAAAAGTATTGTAAGTGAACAAACTATTAATAAAAAATTTATAAATGTTGAAAATAAATCATTATATTCAAAGATTTAAGATTTTAAGATTTTTGATTATTATTATTAGAATACTTTCAATTATTTCTTAATTTTTTTACTATACTTTCATTATACTGTAGTGAACTACTTGATTTATTTTTTTTAAAAATAGTTATTTAGAATAATCTGGTTCAATTTATTTCGTGTAACGGATTTAAAAGTAATAGTACCAGACTTTTAGAAAAAGTTTATCGAATTTTTTTTAAAACCTTTAATACATCCGATGAGGATTGAAAATAAAATAAATAAATTGTAAATTTTTGATTGTAAATAGATGAGAAAATTATAAATTTTTGATTAAAAATAGATGAGAAAATTATAAATGTTTGATAGAAAATAGATGAGGAAATTGCAATTTATTTATTGCATGATAAATTATTATAATTCCAATATATATGTTCAAAATATATATATTGGAATTATATATATTTTGGAATTATAAATATTTATGTTTGTTGGCATAAAATATTTGCTTTGTTAAATTACTTTGAGATTTATCATGATTAAGACATAAAAATGCAGAAAATAAATATCCACTAATAAAAATCCAGTAAAATCATGCTTAAGATGTGACGACCAATTTCAAAAAAATAACAATTTGATCATTTAATCATTTTCCAATGCATTAAAGATTATACGACTATAACAGTTAAAAATTGTTACATGCCATTCTAGGTATTGTTGAAGAAATATCGTTAATTTATCACATACAATAAAAATATACATGTACAATTAATTAATTCCAATCACAATTTGTGCTTTCTTTTTAATTTTCAAAATTTAAGAACAAAACATCCTGAACTTAAATTTTTAGAATAAAACATAAGACTGTATTTAAATGCAGTCAATAGCAGCATTCATATAAAGGGTGTTTGATATTTAGAAATACAAAAAAGTATGTTTAAATATACTCAGAATATTATTATTTTTTTTTTAAATTTTATAATGGAAGCAGAAAAGTACTGTTATTTTTTTAATACCCGAATTTCAGAACAAAATTTTCAATATTTGTTGAGCTCATTTCGACCAGTTACCATGACTATAGAGCATAGTTTTAGTTTCTCTTTCAAAGCTTAGCTCCATGATCATTTTAGTCAAAGAAAAATAAGAAAGAATAAACAAATCCAAACAGAACGAAAATCAAACAGAAAACTTGCAAACTAAGAGAGCTGCAAGATTTAGATTGCAAAGTTTGTAAACAATATTACATTATTCAAACTTAAAAAAACAAATTCTTTTACTAAACATAGTCACGGTTAATTACACTGTTGCTATGTTCTGAAGGTTTTACAAAATGGAATTTAAATATTTATTGTAAAGTCAAGACTAACCGAAAAGAAAAAAAAAACCGGCTAATGACAGATGGCATGAGAGGTTTGCAAAGACATGTGTACATTATTTAAAATGCATAGCTCTTTAATTTATATTGTCGAAATATAGATAAAGTATATATTTTTATGTTCAGAAAAATAAGCTTTATTTTCCTGTCAGAACATTAAAAAAAAAATATTTAAAAGTTGCAATTGTTTGTATGTGTGTATCGCCCGTGTTTAAATCACAGTTAGCATGTGCAACCCATGGCTTTTACAAGTTTTTTTAAATCTTTATTTGAAACTTATTTCTAATTTATTGAAGTAAAATTAGAATTTGGTTTAATAAACGAGTCATATCATTATTTATTTATTTACTAATTTTTCATTCAGTAAACATATTTAGACGAATTTAATTATACAACTGAATGCAAACAAAAAAACTTCCTAAAACTCTTTTCAATCATATGTAACCATTCCACTCTATAACTTTTTGTTTTGTCTAATCAGACAAAACAAAAAGTTATAGAATGTAGTTTTGTCTAATCAGAATCTTTGAACCTGAAAGAATCATAAATTAACTTTTCATTTGACCATCAGACAATCACATCGTCTCTTTGAATATTGTACAGCAACTAGAAAAGAGAATGGGCCATAAACAAGAAAACGATTGTTTTGCTTACAAGGTTAAACCAAACTTCAAATTCGATTAAAAATAAACAAAAGAATGTTAATTTCAAAGTTGTTGACTCTTAGGGGATGTTTGTTCCAAATTACTGAGTCACCAGAGACTAATGGTAATCTGTCGAATTCATTGTAAGCTTCGTTGATTCGCGAGCTAAACTTTGGAAACAAAGATACTCTCCCATCTTCACATTGAATAAAATTAAAATAAAACTTTTAAATCCCTTTTTCGAGCATTATATTTGCATTTACGTAGTAAGTGTTTGATGTGACCACAATCTTTGAGCAACTTGTAAGAAAATTTTAAAGTGTGCCTTAAAGAATTGAAGTAGAGTTTGTAATTAAATAAACCTTTACAGAATTTATATAACCATAAATGTATGATTTTTAAATAAATTAAAAGAATTCCAGGCAAATTCGATACAATACAAAACAATATTAGCAACAAAAATTTGTTTTTGTCTTATCTAACATTTACATCATTGTATTTCTTTTGTCTAAGAAGAATGGTCTAAAAACATTAAACGAATCCGGTAAACTTATGAGTAAATCAAATGGCAATCATATTTTTCATTTGATTTATAACAATATGATAAGCAACGATAAATTGTAGACCCTTTCCGGTCTGAGGATAATAGCATACACAGATCGTATCTCCAAGCCAGGGGGTGGCCAACCCGCTGCCCCCCTTGAATATTTTTCCGATCCATGAGATTTATCACACTTTTACAAAATATATTTATTTTATAATGGCCAAAGTAGTGAAAACAAATGTGTTAAAAATTACATTATGTATTGCATCCATATATTTACAAATTAACTGTCGAAATTATGTGAAAAAATTAACTTTGATTTTACAGTAATATTCTTTCGAATATGACAAATATTGTCTGTTTTATTTGTGAATTTACAGTGATAAGTTCGCAGAATAATTAAATTGTATTCTACAATGCGCTCATATTGGAACATCTAATATAATAAGTTATATGTTTAATTTTAAATTACCTCAGTGATGCAGTGCCTATCCCTAGATACGCACAGTTGATTGTTGAAGCAAAGCAAACCAGACTCTTGGTTGAAGTTGTTAGTGCTTTTGGGTTCGCAAATCGTTTTTTTCTAAAATGAAACTGGCCCAACACAAAACACTCTCAAACATATAATAATCTGCAACAATACAATACAATATAACCTGTAACACCATTACGATGTGCAAATACCCAAATTAAGATCGATTTGCAAAAGCTAAGTGAAAAAACAGAGAAACACATATCGCACAAGTAAAATAAATATTTTTTAATGATTTCCTTTTTTATTTCATTTATATTTATATATTTTTTTATATTTCCTGTTTAGTGTTATATATTTCATTAAAATGTTCGTTTAGTATCATTATTATTATATTATCTATGCTTGCATGTAAGGACAATAGTAAACACAAAAATAATAACTCATTATGTTTCAATTTTTCACTCCAAAAACTGTCTATAGTGGATCTAAATCTAATATGGGGATCTATAATTTTATAGGCGGCCCGCGGAGTTCGAATGCATGTCCAAAGTGGCTCGCAAGATCATTTTAATTGGCCACCCTTGATCTATAGGGTGAGCGTTCCAAACTATTGTGGCACCAAGAAACAATGTTTATCCACCAGACTAGAAATTAAAGGATATCTCTTTATAAAGTTGCAAGCGATGTCACGGTCTGACACATAACATCTGGCACAATATGACTACTTTCCTTATCAATTTTCCAATTGAAAAAAAGTGCCACCAATTGCTATTGCTATTACTTATATTGATTTTTATAGGGGCCTGATGGTCGAGTAGCTATCGCTCTGCCACTCGGTACCACAGGTTTCAAGTTCGTGTCCCGGCGGTGCCATTGATGTTTGTGTAGTGGTTCGGAATCCACTTTAAACTGTAGGTGCTGGTCTAACAATATCGTAAAAAGTTGTGTGGGGGGTAGTGTTACTCGCTTCCGTAGCCTATCTTCAAGCTACACGTGCTCTCTGGGTAGTGCAAAATGAGTAACAGCGGTGAAGTTCTTGCTTATGGCATAAAGATTGACTGTCTCTATATTGCCAGCTGTATTAGAACAACAACATATTGATCTTCATTCAGCCAGGGTTTGAGTATGTGGTTTTACATCACCGAAAAAAATAAGAATCACAAAATATGTGTTTCTCAAATAAGCAAATAAATTCTATTATATAAAGAACTGCTCACAAAACACGGGCTCTTTTAATTTCTTTTATTTAAAATGTAACCTTTAATTTTATAAAACTATGTTTCTTTTAATAGTAATTATTGATATGGAGATACCCCCCTGGAACTCCAACTAAACATCTGCCGTTACGTTACATATAAAGAACTGAAAGATATACTAAGAATTAGAGAAGAAGCAAAGTTTGTATTTGAAAAAAAAAACAAAAACAAAAAAAAAACCACCCAAAAATTGTTTTCAGGCCTCATTTAACCCTTCCAACCAATAAATTATTTTGTCCACCCAGGACCCTTCCAGGGACATCAATCGAATCTCGATTCACTTTTCATCCACCAATCACAATGTGTCCCTGCATATTTTACAGCACAACAAACGATGCAAACCCAGACAACGCACATAAACAAGGCGAAGACCGTTTAGCTTAAGAGGTTAAATCAAGCCTTTAATTCAGTTACAAAGTAATTTGGCACAAGCAGCTGGGCACATCCCCCTCCCCGAAATAAGTAGTCCGTTCCACCCCTCCTCTTGCTGCTTGGATCAGCGATGGGGATTAATTTGTAGGAAGAGTAAAAAGGGTTGGGCAAGACACAATCTGGCAGAGTGTGTCCGCAGTAAAAGATAAAGCACCCGAAACAGAAGCAGCTTTGTTTTTGCTTTGTTACAGCTCCATCCGGTTTGTTTAAGCGCGACGTGACGTGTTTCTGTAAGGGTTGCTTTGGCGGGAATTTCTTGTGTGAGCTTGGGAGGAAATGGATTTGTGGATGGGTAAATGAATTCTTCTTCGCAGTGCTGGAAATAAATAACGACACAAGTGTTTCTGGAGAGTGATTACTTGTTGGTACTTCAATGTAGCACTCTAACATCAAGTAGCCACTAGTGTTTACAATGTTTTTTTCATTTCCTTATCTTCTTTTTGGCATAAAACACATTTATGAAGAAGAGTAGAAATACGAAACAAAACATTGTCCGGCAGCTGGTGACTAGACAGCTGCTGTTTCTTTATTTGGTTTTCATTAACTTTATGTGTCGTCCTTGAAAGGTTGTTAATAAATCGTCAACAATATTTTGTTAAATAAATATCACTTTTAAAAGATTGTACCTCCATATCTTTAATTGTTTAAATTTTTTTATTGATGACAATCAGATTACATTGGATTTTTTGTATTTAGAAATGCCTTACTGAGTAAATAGAAGGTGATTGCAAGTAAAGTCCCACTTTTAAAATGCTGTAAAAAAAGAACCACTCGTCGCAAATTTGAATGAAAGATACTTGAAGAAGGGGGAAATGGTATAGTATCAAAAAAAAGTTCCACTGATTTGGTATGATCTTGCCGTGGTGGATGGGCTTCCCACTAATAGTGCCACAACTGTTGAATGACTTGAAAGTTATTTTTTCTGTCAAAAAAATCAAAACAATCAAGCGCATTGAACACTGCAGTTGGTTTTAATGTGCAACTCGTGCGAAGTATGTTGTCATTTCGATTCAAAATATCACTGGCAGACGAATTCACTTTCTTTATGCCGATTACAGTACCATCTATTAATACACTTTTTTTTTTTTTTTTTTTTTTCCGTTTTCCCCTTTTTTAAAAATTTTTATTTTTTTTTTGCGGGTTTTTTTTTTTTTTTTTACAGCCTTTTGAAAGGTAGACTTTATTGTCTGCGATCATATTCTTAAATATACTGAAAGTTTTCATCTTGGGTTTTTGCTGTTGTTGTTATTTATGAATTATAATTTTTCTTTCACCTCTCTTATTTTTTTAAGTAGATTTCACGGAATTAAAATTAAATATTATATTTTAGCAATGAATTTTTTTCTAATGAGAATGCTGCGAAAAAGAGATATTGAAAGCTGGTTTTTAATATTCTAAAGCAAATAATGGTTAAATTAAAAACAATTAAATTTTTTTATATATTTTAGTTATTATATTTTTAATTGATATTTTATATTGATAAATATTTAAAATGATATTGGAAAAACATCCTGAAAGTGTATTTCAATGCATTTAATATAAAGCGAATTAAATTGCCAAAATTGCTATTAAAATAAGGAAAAATTAATTTCATTATATTCCTTAAAATGATTTTGTATAACTGTAAAATTAATTTGAATTTTCAATGCCTATATTTACTTTGATTTTTAGATATTTATATCCATGATATTAAAAAAAAATTTAAAAACTATGTCTACATAAAAAAAAAAAATTAATAAAATAAAAAAAAAAATAAAAAATAATAAAAAAAAAACCTAATAACAATTTTCAAATTAATTCATTGAGTAGATTTGATAGTTAGTATATATAGTTAGTTATTATATTTGATAGTTTGAGTTAAATTTGATTGAGTAAGTAAAAAAAAATATTTATTGCATTATTAGAATTTTAAATTTCTTTATAAAATTTATTTACTAGCATAAATATGATTTAAAATTATTAAAATAACTTTGAATAGATTGCAATTTTTCAATCAAATTTTTAAACTAACGTGGTTACTAGAACTTATTAGATTAAAAATCAAAACAGTAACTAGGTTTTATTATGTCAAGAAAAAATGATTATAAATTAAATATAACATTTAATTTAATTTTGTAATATTTTAAATTAGATTTTAATTATATATGATTTTATTATTTCTAATAAATGCAAACAAATGCTATAATATAAATGAAATATATTTCTTATTATAATTTAATTTGATTTTTATTGCTAATACAACAAGAATTTAATTCTGCATTACTTTTAAATCTATTGAAAAATAATTTGCTAAAAATATATTTCCTTTAGATGTATTTATTTTAATATTATGGAAAAGATTTAATTTCTATTATTTGTTTAATGCTAAACCTATCTAAAAATAATATAATATTTTGAAAATTTCTGAATATTGTTCTTTTTCAAATAAATTATTCCGAAATAATAATTATTTATTAGTTTCTTTCTAATTGGCATTATTTATATTGTAATTTGTGGTAATATTAATATTCATATCATGAATTTTTAAAGAAATTCTTGAAATTATGTGTTGGATTTTTATATTTATCCGCATAAAATGATATGCAGTAAAAAACATAATTTTAATAAAATATTTTTAAAACTAACTCTCCAAACTAAATAATGATAATTATAGAATTCTAAAAATACAGTTTATATTTCTATAATAGCTTTATTTAAATATTTATTGAATGTTAAATTAAAAACATTAGCAAATAGGATCAAAATATGCAATATAAAAATAATTTATTTTAATGTAATAAATACTAAATCTTTACTAAACACTAATTCTCTAGATTCCTTAATACATTAACATTAATTGATATTATTAACTGAATACATTACTGAAATCAATAAAGATGGTAATTTAAAATATCTTAATGGTTTTGGTGGTAATGCCTTTTCTCCAAACATTTTTATTTTTATTTTTTTGCCATTAAGTAAGTTAAGAAACATAATGATGGTGCTGTAAATATCTTTAACTAGTACTTAAAATATACGTTAGCTATTCTTGTATTAACTTATTTCCTACTTTAAATTACTCGAATTTATTTAAAATATTTCGCTAAATTACATGTTTCAGCTAATAAATCATGAAATGTCGTAAGAGACAGAAGAAATTAAATTGTCATTTGTGTTTAAAGTAAGTGAAAATGTCATTAATAATCTTAATAATATAATAATATACATCATTTTAAATGCATCGTTTATGCTTGTAAAGAGATTTGCTAATAACTTTAATTTAGCATTTTCCATTAAAGAAATCAATTTGAATAAATATGTATTTTGTAAAAAAAATCGAGACATATGTAGATTATTAGAATATAAAGTGTTAATTATTTTGTCATTAACATTTTCGTAAATTATGAAGGAAAAAAATTATTTTGTATGTTTTACAAATATTCGATAAAAATCAAGGCTTTGCAAGATTTACATTGTTTATTGTAATAGTTAAAATGAAAGCACCTCTGTTACTATAAAAGGAATAAAAAAATTTTTTAATTAAAAGTATTTTATCTTTTAGGTGCTTGCTGAATTAAAAACAATTTGCATTGTAATTATGAAAAAATATTAATTAACATTTTCATTTTGATAGCTAATTAAAGAGTGTATTATTATTAAATCCAATAATAAAACATTAGCTTCATTATGGGGAAGCTATGAAGGTGTTCTCTTGTATATAATAAACAATGATGAGATCCATTGAAGAATTATGTTTTTGTTTACATTATGTGGGGCATAAACTAATAAGTTTAATTGGAAATTAAGGAACAATAAAATTGTAGTGCACTAGTAACTATTTATTTTTATGTACTTGTATGTAAAATTGTGTTTTGTAATGGATTTAAACTACCCATCGTTAAAAATTATATAAATACATATGTATATACGATCAGCCAAGGAATTAATTTTATGGGGAACAGCCCCTCACTTGTGTGTCAAATGGGAGAGAACCTAGACACTTCTACCAGGCAGTCTGATGCTTTACACACATTGTACCAATCGTTGTCAAGTCTCCTCTTTTCTGAAAGTAGTGACTGCAGCGTGTGCCACCATTGGATTCTAACACTTAAACACTATTGTGGAGTCGGAAAAATAAGATACATTCAGAGCGAAAAAAGGATTAAAGAAAAAGAGTAAATCTCTTTACTAATTTCTTTTATCGACATCAGAATCACTTACTTGGATGAAAAACGCGTTTTTAATACGCTTTTATTAGCTTCACCTGTATGTTTGTATGTATGTATGTATGTTTGTATGTATGTATGTATGTATGTTTGTATGTATGTAACTGACTTTTTCCCC
>BPLQ01005532.1:0-23482 GCA_021605075.1 Caerostris darwini | reverse complement strand
TTTCTCCCCTCTATTCCTTTTGGTCTATGTACATTGTGTGTTTGCGAATGGAGAGAACGATTTGAAATTTTATTCGGTTTCTCCGCTGGGGCTGTCCTATCCACCCCCCCACCACCCCCAATTCATGAATATGAAGTCCCCTCTTCTGATCAGAGGGGTGTTTTATTTCGAATTTAAATGGAAACTTGGCGAGTGACATGGCTCCTCTGTTGACTGTCTGTGGAGGGTCAAGAGAAGTTTTATTGGTCTTTGGCTTTCTGGGGAAAGGTTTGCTCAGTTTGACATGGGTTGGGGCATACATTAAGAGAGAGGTAAGAAAATAGAGGGGAATTTATTGAGGGGGCTGTGTAAATATTGCGATGCTGGAAGTAATAGGTCTTTTGTTCTTCATGTGAATAAAATAATCGTACCTCATCTAGTGATGCATTGTTTGATACAAATCTTTTAATGGTATCCAATTGAATAAAAAATTTGAACGGTAAAATATCGTTTGATTTTGATATATGTGATATTTTTTCTTGATATATGTGAAATGCGGGGTCTGATGGCTGAGTGGCAGCGCTCTGGCGCTCGGTACCACAGGTTTCGGGTTCGAGGGCCGGCGGAATCCACTTTATACCGTAGGTCCCGGTCTAACATGAGCTTTGCGGGGGTAGTGTTACTCCGCGTCCGTAGCTTATCTTCAAGCTACACGCATCTCCTGGGTAGTCTTAAATGAGGTGCAGCCCTTGCCTTATGTCATCAAAGGAAGCTGTCTAAGTGTTTTCTAACTGCATTAAAAAAATAATATTGGAAATGATTCCTAAAGTTTCCTTTATTTCCAAGCTCTGATGGGTAGAAATCGTGGTAATTATATTGTAAGTGCTTTATAGTTGTCTATAGTTGTCTATAGTTGTTAAAGTATTGATTATGAAAAATGTACTTACAATTGCAAGATATTTTTAGAATGTTATTTAAATAAATATAATTTATAAATGTTATATAAAATATAAAGCAGCATTATTATATAATTATTTTAGAAAATATAAAGCAGCATTTAGCCCAGGGGTGGCCAACCCAAATGATCTTGCCCACCACTTTGAAAATGCATTCTAACTCCGCGGGCAGCATATGAAATTGTAAATTCCTATATTAGATTTACACCACTAATTATTTTGCGAATTCATAATAAATAAAACAGAGAATATCTCTCATATATTCGTAAGAGTACGATTTTAAAATCAAAGTTCATTTTTTCTCATCCTTTCGACAGTTCATTTTTGAATAGAGGGATGTACACATAACGTATTTTTTTTAATACGTTGGTTTTCACTTCTTTGTCCATAATGAAATAAATATATTTCGTAAAAATGTGATACATCTCACGGGCCGGAGAAATGTTCAAGGCGGGCGGCATGTGGCCCGCGGGTTGATCATCCCTGATTTAGCCTAATGAATAGCATGATAACATTATGGATAAATGTATTTTAATTAATAATTATGGGAAAAAATTCAAATTTCGGTAAAATATCGATTTTTTGTTAATGTTTTCAACAAAATATTTGAAATGATTCATAAAATAACCTTTATTTTCACGCTTTGACGAGTAGAAAGTAAATTGTATGTGTTTTATAATTGGCTATAATTGCTAAAGTACGATTAAGTTAGAATCGAAAAATGTATTTACAACGGTATGATATTTATAGAACATTATCTGAGAAATAATTACTTTATGAAATACGAAGCGTTTAATATATTTCCTATTGAAAAGCATGTTAACATTCTAGGTATAAAGTTTTAAATACCATCCGATTGCACAAAAAAACTCCGATAAAATGTAATGTTTTGTTTTATGTTTGTTTTAAAATATTTTTAAAAATATCTTTCTAAAACTGCCTGTATTTCGATACTGCTATGAGTGAAGATTAAATAAGTATTTTATAGTTAGTGATAATAGTTTAAACACCTTCACTGGCGCAACATCGATATGGTGGGGGCCGTCTGCCTACTGTCAGATTGGTAAAACACCTAGTAGTGACTTGGTGCTGTAGCAATCTGTAATGTATTTTCTAGAGTCTTAATATTTTTTTCCCGCACAGATTTCAATCTCTGAGTGATAAATGAAAACCTCTTAAATGGATATTAATGAAAACTTGTACATCTGGTTTTCATACAACTCTGAAGAACCTGTCTGAGAACTTTCTCAATTGTTTTACAGGAGTAAAATGCTTTAACCCAAATTTTGGTTTATTTAACGAATCCATTTTGTTCGGTAATGCGATTGCAAATAAGCTGAAAACACTAAAAGATTCTTAACATTTTTCGTTAACATTCTTAACATAAAGTCATTTCTATAAATAGAATCAGAAATTTTTTTCTTTCTAATGTAGCTGGCAAACACTTAGACAGCTTGGTCTTGGATGCCTTAAGGCAAGCGCTGCACAGACGTACTCACTTTGCATTACCCAGACGGCGCGTGCAACTTGAAGATAAGCCATGGACGCGGAGTAACAATGCCCCCGCAACGCTCTACGATCCGCTTAGACCGGGACCTACAGTGTAAAGTGGATTCCGAACCACTACACACATCCATGGCATCACCGGGACTCGAACCCGAAACCTGTGGTACCGAGCGCCAGAGCGCTATCCACTCGGCCATTCAGGCCCAGAATCAGAAATGAATCAGCTTATTATTTTTTTTTAATTGAGACATTTTGATAAATCTGCTAAATTCGATTATAAAAAGAAACCTTTAATCAAATAAATTATTAAAAATATTTATAAAGTTTTTATTTTTTAATTTTTAAAATTAAATTGATTATTTATATGTTGCTAGGTGGCATTGACTTAAGTGTTTCTTTGATAAAGTTCATAACAAATCAAGAGTCCATGATAAAATGATATTGCTGCATCTGCCTCGCCATATAAAAAGTATTTATACATTTTACTTAAAAAAAACATATAAGCAAACAATATACAAATACAAAACAACTCCGCTATAACGTTGTTCAAAGTAGGGTTATATGTGTAATGTCTCTAAAAAATTATTATCGAATATATATATTATTTTTTAGTACGTATACAAATATTTTAAACTACTTTCACCTTAGTAATGATTTAGGCAGCTTTATTAGTAATGCATTGAAGATAATAAATAAATACTCCGATAAATTTAACAATGCAATATGTCACCTGCGCTGAATAAACAGGAAGGAAAACAGTAATATAAAATAGAGGTATCCAAAATTTTTGTTGATTTTTTATATTTGTTGTTGATATTATTTGTACGGATTCTTATGGTGTTCCTTTTCTTTTCTTGCTTTTTAAATTGCATTACATTTAACAAAATTCACATTTTATAGTTTTTTTTACACCTGGTGAGTATTAAATGACATATAAATAGGAAAAAATAATTGAACTTTAAGTAAACAAAAATAACTTCATAATGAAATATTTTGCTGTCTCAAAGCTAAGTGTTACGTTATATTATTTCACTATGATTTGCTAATGTAGTAATTAATGTAGTAATATGTTCTATTTATCTACTTTACGATAACTATCTTAGGATAAGTTAACTACTTTATGATATTTTGATTCCAATTAATTGTTACTGAATTTAGTTAGATTCTGAGGATAAGGGTTTCAAAGGATGTGTAATACCATTAAAAAATGTTGTGTTAATGTAGCAATTAATATATCTACTCTGTTTATCTACTTTACGATAACTATCTTATTACGCTAACTACTTTACGATAGTTTTATTCTAACCAACTTTTAATTAGATGATGAGGATAACAAACCTTTAAAAGGCTGTAAAAACATATAGATTACAGATGCTTAAAACATATTTGTGCAAAGTAATTTGATGTAAGAAAAATATAAGTATTTAAAATTGTGATGCTTAAAAGACATTTTATGTATGATGATTACATTAAAAAAATAGATGCTTTAAAAATGTGTTTTTAGCATCTAAAGATCTACATATTATTTATGGTAATTAGATCTAAAAAAAATAGATACTGAAAAAATGTAGGTTAGAGATTCTTAAGACATACTTATGCAAGGTAATTTGATATAAAAATATAAATGCTTGCAAAATGTAGATGTGCAATTGTTTAAAAGACATTTTATGTAAGATATTTATGTGTAAAAAATAGATGCTTAAAAACGCACATATGTCGATGCTTAACGGGCATGTATGATAATTATATGTAAAAAATATAGACGTTTAAAAATGTAGATGCATTGGTGCTAACAACATATTTCAGCTATGGTAATTCGATAAAAAAATTAGCCTCCATTTTTCTGCAAATAACTACTTTTCTTTCGTAAAAAAACATTGAAAAGAACAAGAAAATATTTCACTTTCAAATATTCTATCTATAAAAAAAAGAAACGAAAATTTCAAATATATTTTTAAAAATTGTGTTTTAATATTAAAAGATTCAGATTAGTTTCTACTTAGAAAAAATCTTTTCTTGCACATTTTGGTTATTTAAAAAAATTTTAATCTTGTTTATTTACCAGGAATATTTTAAAGTAATATACAAACAGAATTTATTTTATAAAGGATTATATTATTTTTTTTTCTACTGTATGTCAGAACCATATTTTCCGCTGAATATGTCAAGTTGTATAGCTTTGAAAAGCGAATACTACTTTCAAATTTTGCAGTTTTCCGTATTTGAAAATGACGGAAAGGGATATTTGTGCTCTATTCATTTTTTTTTTTTTAATATTATTTTCCTTCCTGGAACTACAAAAATATTTTCCCGGAAACACTCATTTCAAAACCACGGCGCTTATTTCAAGTTTTTTTTTTTATATATATAAAAAGGAAACCGCATGTATGTTAAATAAAGAATAAAAGTCCTTTAAATTTTAGATATTATGGAGAACTAGTGTTTTGAAAAACATACTTTAAAATGGAAAATGTTTTATAGATGTCAAATGGATGAAAGAGTTACACAGGCGAGAAACAATGCTGCCAAAACACAATAGTAAACATTTTTTTTATCCAATCAGCGATCAGCAATATTAAATTGTAATATTTTATTCATTTGGGTTTTTTTTTACCCTTAAAATATATAGGTATTGCTTTCAAGAGCTGTGTCCTTGGTTTCCTTGACCACTTTCAATTAATTTCCAAATTTCTATAATGAGCTTATTATGAGCTTCTTGTTGGTTTATTTAAGTTTATTTCACAAATATTTTTATGCATAATATTTATTTAAATTTCTTTAACGAGCTAATAATTAATTAATCAAATAATGTATAATTGTTTTAAAAGATTATCTGGTGAAAATAAAAACAATTTTATTTCAAAGTGAAATTGAGATCGTTTGGAATTCTATATTTTTTAAGAGTGCTGTTATGTATTTTGTTCTTACATTTCGTTCTTTGAATTTAGAATTTAGAAATGGTGCAGTCTAACCGTGCTTACACCTACACACTATCAAGAACGCCCTCTATGACATTCAGGAGAAATGTTCAATCGGCATCTTGACTCTCATTCGTGAGGAAGTACAGCGCAGCCTGTCCTCCCGCTGAGAAACGTTTAGTTTATTGTGCCTCATCATGAGAGGAAATTTATTTAGAGCATTAATTGGCTTACAGACTCTCACCCGGAGAGGAAGTATATTTAGTGCGCCCTGCACATATCCGAGAAGAATGATGAGAATCTTAGAAGTGGAGCTCTTTCACGAATCTAAAATTATGTGTCTTTAAATGTGTTAAATAATGCATGTATCTAATTGTATGTGTGTGGTGTTTACGCGTGTGTCAATAAAGCTGTGTGTTCTCCAATATGTGCCTCAAGTATCTCAACCCAACCATACCGAGTTACAATCTGGTTGCCCGAAATTCACACTACATTAGTAGATTTATAGTAGATTAATCTTTACACAGGATACATCAAATGGAGTTCAATAAATTGAACTCAGTAGCGCAAAAGGGGAGAAAATGATTCTTTCGAGTTAAAAGGCAAATAGTTCACCATTTTACAATAAAACAAGAAAGTAAACATGGAAGTGAATTATACTACCAAATCGCTGTTCCATATACCTTTTCAGGTGGCCATAAAAAAGCAAAATGTGATCTATTACTATATGAGGATAATCCAAATAATAATACTTAAGCCAGCCGGAAACCTGATAAATTAAATCGCTTAACTTATTGATCTATAATTTTAAATTACCATTAATTCAAGTTTACTAAAGGAATCTTTTCATTTAGAGAACCGCTATCAAATTCGTATCGATGTTATCATAAATAAACCAGACGTATTTAATTAGGCAGATGAATATTAATTCAGGAAAAATATTTATATTTATTTGATATCGAGATTCGCAATCGTTCAGAAATTCATTAAATCCACAAAATATATTTGCTCGTAATTGTTCCCTGTCGACTATTAGCAGCCCAGAATTATGCTAAACAGTTTTGATGAGTGGGAGACACGACCATTATCCCATTCCTTAATCTCCAGAACAACCTGTTTCCCGGAAACATCCCCTCCAATGCATGAGAGATGGCAGATCCGGGAATGAGTCTTTCTCCAGTTTCTCCAGAACCTGCAAAAGGGGGACGCATGCAATCCGGAACTTGCATGCCTCGAAAGCACGAACGCACGTTTTGATAAAGATGATCCCACAGGCCGAATTCTGAATGGCGTGGCCTCAAACGTTGAAGCACTCGCATTGTTCCTCCACGCAACATCTCCACCAAGAACGAGACTCATCGGAAAATTCCTTTTGCATAATGTCCCGGCCGGGCTCCCTCGCGTGATTCGCGTGGCCGTCTCTGATGAGAGCCCTGATTGGGCAGGAGGCATTCTGTCCCGAGCGGTTCGTCGAGGGTCCGAACTAAGGGAATTGAATCGGCCGTCGCTATTAATCCTTATTGATGACGCCAGAGAGATGCTGATTTCCGATTGGGTCTTCGCTGCTCGGAGTAATTGCGCGGTCCAGCGCTTCGCTGAGGAATCCTTAGATAAAGGAAGCCGATAGTGTGTTGTACTGAAAGGAAGAATTCGGCTATTACTCATATAGCAAAGAGATTTGGCAATTGTATTGGGATCTCTATTGTGGGATTCCACTTTGTCGACCGCTTTCCATATTCTCCAATAGTTCCAAACAATGAAATATTTGAGAATTGTTTCAATTAAATGATGTTTAACATTGGTATATAAGAAGTCTATTGTTTAACAATGAAATATTTTATTAAAATGATATTAATAATATAATGTCAATAGTTATAATTTATAAATGTAATAAATTGTATATTTATTTGCAAATAATTTATATCGGTTTTAATACATTTATGGTTAATTATGAAATGTAAATGTTATAAATATTGACTTATACTTAAAATTACTAAATAAAATTAAAAATGTTCTAAGCACAAAGCAAATTGCTCTGGCGCTCGGTGCCACAGGTTTCGGGTTCGAGTCCCAGAGGTACCATGAATGTGTGGAGTGGTTTGAAATCCCCATTAAACCGTTGGTCCCGATCTACGGTTTGAAATCCCCATTAAACCGTAGCGCCCGATCTAATAAGATCGTAAAGCGTTATGGGGGGTAAGGTTACTCGCGTCCGTAGCATATCTTCAAGCTACACGTGCCCCCTGGGTGGTGCCATATGAGTAACAGCAGTACAGCCATTTCTTATGGCATAAAGATTAAGTATCTCTGTATCGTCAACTGCATTAGAACAAAAACAACTCTATATGGAAAATTAGAAGAATAATAAATAAGCCAGATTCATAATTGAAATAAATAAGTAAATAAATAAACCAGCCCTATTAAGCCTGGTAAATTAAATCACCAAAGATAATGCTAATCTATAATTTTAAATTACCCTTAATTGATAATACATTAATGGAATCTTTTCATTTAAAGAACCGCCATTAAATTCGTATCAATGTTATCGTAAATAAGACGAAAATTTAATTATCCAAATGAATATTAAATTACGAAAAATATTTATATTTATTTGATATTGAGATTCCTAATCGCTTAAAATTCATTAAGTCCATAAAATATATTTACTCGTAATTGTCGTGTAAATATATTTACTCGTAATTGTAAAAATATATTTACTCGTAAATTCCCTTTTGAATATTAACAGCACAGAATTATGCTAAACAGTTTTGATGAGTGGGAGACAAGACCCATTATCCCATCCCTTAATCTCCAGAACAACCTGTTTCCCGGAAACATCTCCTTCAATGCATTAGGGACGGCAGATCCGGGAATGACTCTTTCTCCAGTCTCTCCAGAACCTGCAAAAGGGGGACGCATGCAATCCGGAACTTGCATGCCTAAGAGCACGAAAGCACGTTTTGATAAAGATCATTCCACAGGCAGAATCCTGAATGGCGTGGCCTCGCACGTTAAAGCACTCGCATTGTTCCTCCACGCAAGATCTCCACCAAGAATGGGACTCATCGGAAAATTCCTTTTGCATAATGTCCCGACCGGGCACCCTCGCGTGATTCGCGTGGCCGTCTCTGACGAGAGCGCTGATTGGGCAGGAAGCGTTCTCTTCCGAGCGGTACGTCGAGGATCCGAACCAAGGTAATTGAATCGGACGTCGCTATTAATCCTTATTGATGACGCCAGAGAGATGCTGATTTCCGATTGGGTCTTCGCTGCTCGGAATAATTGCGCGGTCCTGCACTTCGCTGAGGAATCCTTAGATAAAGGAAGCCGATAGTGTTGCACTGAAAGGAAGATTTCGGCTATTACTCATACAGCACGGAGATTTGGCAATTGTACTGGGATCTCTATTGTGGGATTCTACGCTTTCGTCGAGTACGCTTTCGTTTTTCGTATTTTTGTCGAGCGCTTTCCGTATTCTCCGATTGTTCCAAACAATGAAATATAAGGCAATTGTTTCATTTCAATGATGTTTTACATTGGAATATAAAATGTCTCTTTTTAATTATTGTTTAACAATGAAATATGTTTATTTTAATGATATTAACAATGTAATGTAAATAATTATATTTTATAAATGAATTCAATAATATATGTATTGCAAATAATTTATATTTGTTTTAATATATTTGTGGGTAATTATCCAAAGTAAATGCTATAAATATTGACTTATAACGTGGATATTAAATAAAATTAAAAAGTACATTTATGCTAAAAATTATAAATAACATGTTTAAATTATTATTGTTTGCATATCGAGAATATTTCAAAAATAGATGCGTATATGAAATTAAGTGGTCATAAAAAAACAAAATGGGATCTATTACTACATAAGGAAAATTAAAATAATAATAATTAAACCAGTCAGAGACTGATAAATTAAGTCGCTGAATATCATGCTGATCTATAATTTTTAATTACCATTAATTCAAGTATACTAACTGAATCTTTTCACTTAGAGAACCGCTATCAAATTCATATCGTTATTATCATCGATAAATAAGGCGTGTTTAATCAGCCAGATGAATATTAATTTAGGAAAAATATTTATATATATTTGATATTGAGATTCGCAATCGCTTAACATTCGTTAAATCCACAAAATATATTTGCTCGCAATCACTCCCTTTCGAATATTAGCAGCACAGAGTTATGCTAAAGAGTTTTGATGAGTGGGGGACAAGACCCATTATGCCATCCCTTAATCTCCAGAACAACCTGTTTCCCGGAAACATCTCCTTCAATGCATCAGGGATGGCAGATCCGGGAATGACTCTTTCTCCAGTTTCTCCAGAACCTGCAAAAGAGGGACGCATGCAATCCGGAACTTGCATGCCCCAAAAGCACGAACGCACGTTTCGATGAAGATGATCCCACAGACCGAATCCTCAATGGCGTGGCCTCGAACGTTAAAGCACTCGCATTGTTCCTCCACGCAAGATCTTCACCAAGAATGGGACTCATCGGAAAATTCCTTTTGCATAATGTCCCGGCCGGGCTCCCTCGCGCGATTTGCTTGGCCGCCTCTGACGAGAGCGCTGATTGGGCAGGAAGCGTTCTCTCCCGAGCGGTTTGTCGAGGATCGGAACTAAGGGAATTGAATGGGACGTCGCTATTAATCCTTATTGATGACGCTAGAGAGATGCTGATTTCCGATTGGATCATCGTTGCTCGGAGTAATTGCGTGGTCTAGCGCTTCGCAGGGGAAACCTTAGATAAAGGAAGCCGATAGCGTTGTATTGAAAGGAAGATTTCGGCTATTACTCATGCAGCGAGGAGATTTGGTAATTGTGCTGGGATCTCCATTGTGGGATTCCACTCTGTTGATCTCTTTCCGTATTCTCCAATCGTTCCAAACAATGAAATATGGGACAATTGTTTCATTTAAATGATGTTTAACATTGGAATATAAAACGTCTAACAATGAAATATTTTACTTAAATAATATTAACAATGTAATGTAAATAATTTTAACTTACAGTTGAATTAAATGATATATTTATTGCAAATAATTTTATTTATTTTTTTATATAATTTTGGTTAATTATAGTTTCTATAATTTGGTTTAATAAATAAAATTAAAAATTCTTTCAGCCTATTTATGTCCAAAATCATAAATAAAATTTTTATATTATAGAATACTACCTGCGAATTGGGGAATATTTAATGTGTTTTAAAATGTCTTAAATATTGTAAGTTTGTGGTGATTGTTCGTGTGTCAATAAAAATGTAAGTTCTCCAATATATGCCTCATGTATTCCAACTCAATCACACTCAGTTACAATCTGATTGCCAACACGCACACTAAAGCAGCAGATTTATAGCAGATTAAACTTTACACAGGATACGCTAAATAGGGTAATGTCAAATTTAGTAAATTAAATTCAAGTATTGCAATGTGAGAGAAAATGATTCTCTCGATTTGAAAAACAAACAGCTCACCATTTTACGAAAAAAAACAAAAAAACAATAATATAAAAATGAAAGTGAATTATGCTGCTAAATCGTTGTTCCATATATCTTTTCAAGTGGTCATAAATGAGCAAAATGTGATCTATTACTATATAAGGAAGATTAAATTAATAATAATTAAAACATTTGTACTCTGGTAAATTAGATCGCTAAAGATCATACCGATCCCTAATTTTAAATGACCATTAATTCAAGTATACAAGTAGAATTTTTCATTTAAAGAACCTTTATCAAATTCATATCGATATTATCATAAATAGGACTTATTTAATTTTCCAGATGAATATGAATTTAGGAAAAATATCTATATTTATTTGATATCGAGATTCGCAATCGTTTAAAATTCATTAAACCCACAAAATATATCTACTCGCAATCACTCCCTTTCGACTATTAGCAGCACAGAATTATGCTAAGCAGTTTTGATGAGTGGGAGACAAGACCCATTATCCCATCCCTAAATCTCCAGAACAACCTGTTTCCCGGAAACGTCCCCTTCAATGCATGAGAGATGGCAGATCCGGGAAAGACTCTTTCTCCAGTTTCTCCAGAACCTGCAAAAGGGGGACGCATGCAATCCGGAACTTGCATGCCTCAAGAGCGCGAACGCACGTTTTGATGAAGATGATCCCACAGGCCGAATCCTGAATGGCGTGGCCTCGAACGTTAAGGCACTCGCATTGTTCCTCCACGCAATATCTTCACCAAGAATGGGACTCATCGGAAAATTCCTTTGGCATAATGTCCCGGCCGGGGTCGCTCGCGTGATTTGCGTGGCCGTCTCTGACGAGAGCGCTGATTGGGGAGGAAACGTTCTCTCTTGAGCGGTACGTCGAGGATCTGAACCAAGGGAATTGAATCGGACGTCGCTATTTATCCTTATTGATGACGCCAGAGAGATGCCGATTTCCGATTGGATCATCGCTGCTCCGAGTAATTGCGTGCTCTATCGCTTCGCAGAGGAGACTTTAGATAAAGGAAACCGTCAGTGTTGTACTGAAAGGAAGATTTCGGCTATTACTCATACAGCGAGGAGATTTGGTCATTGTACTGGGATCTCTATTGTAGGATTCTACTGTGTCGAGCGCTTTCCATAGTCTCCAATAGTTCCAAACAATGAAATATGGAACAATTGTTTCATTTCAAGGATGTTTAACATTGGAGCATAAAATGTCTCGTTTTAATTATTATATAACAATGAAATATATTTATTTTAATGATATTAACAATATAACGTAAATAATTATAATTTATAGGTGCATTAAATAATATATTTATTTCAAATTATTTATATCTGTTTTAATATACTTATGGTTACTTATACATTGTAATTGTTATAAATATTGATTTATAACTTGGATTATTAAAAAAAAATTAAATTGTTCTTAGTACATTTTTGTTAAAAATTATAAATAACACGTTTAGATTATAAGTATATTGCTTGCGACTAGAGAAATATTTTAAAAATAGATGTATATATGAAATTGTCCTTTTATACTATGTATAAGCTGATAAATATTAAAAGAAATAAAAATTCTATTTATATTAACAATTAATTCTAATGCTTAATGAAAATGCGATAAATTTCATTTAGTTGTATTATAATGTGGGACCTGAGGGCCGAGGGACTAGGGCTCTGGCATGTGGTTCCACCGGTTTCGAGTCCTGGTGGTGACATGGATGTTTGTAGTGGAATCCACTTTAAAATTGGATTTTTTCAGAATCCGCTTTAAATTGTAGGCTCCAGTCAAATATTACTGTAGAGCTTTGGGAGTAGGGCTGACAACCCTACCCTGTAAAAAGAAAACATTTCCTATCTCAAAAGCTGCCTTGGCCCCCAATGGAGCACCTCTGATGATGATGATGGGCTATATTGCATGATGATTGGCATGATTACCTTATGATGTAGTATATTACATGATTATATTTACATGCATAATTATATTGCTATGCATAGAGTTTTAAATTATAATGTCTATTTTATAAGCAAAATTATTTCGCAAAATGTAAGTTAATATACGATAACCGTAACCAGCTAAAAAGTATACAAGATTTAAAACTACTTAAAAAGAAAACATTTAACAAATCATGAAACTTTCATTATTTTAATATATTTTTCTTTAAAATTAAAGCCCTTTTAAAAATACAACATAACATAATATCCTTAACAAAGATTTTAATTTAGTAAGAGAGGAACAATTTTGAAAAAAGGCCACTTAAAACCTCTGATTCAAGAAATAAAAAAATATTACAAAATTAAATAATTAAAAAAAAAGCAAGCGTCGGAAGACATAGCTGATCTTTCGTAAAATAGAAGAAACGAAAATATAAAAAAGTATGAAAACAATTGTAATCAAGATAAGTCTCAAGAAATAAAACCTAAATCTTGCCATTTTTACCAATTGGACAACATAGAGTAAAAAAAAAAAAAAAAAAGTGCGTTTTTCTGACTCGGAAGAGTTACAAAGTGGATGCAAAAATTTGACTAAGTTGGAAATAATGTAACAATAAGTGTAGAGTAAACAGTATAATAATGTTGTTACTGACATTATAAATAGGACAATTATATAATGAAATTAATGTAAAAAATCATTTGAAATGTGTCTATACAAATTCTGCTATTTCATTAGGCTAGAATATCTCTAAAATATTTTATGTGTTTAGTTAGAAATTTAAGAATCTATCACCAAATTTATATCAATTACAAAACCCTTCATTTATATTTGAATAATGCTTTTGAGTTTTCATTATTTTCACATCTTAAAAAATACAGTTATAAATAATTTGGATTTAAATATTTTATATATAAACAAACATTAAATCCGATAATATAAAACATAAAAACAAACGATACATAAATATAAACACATTAAAACGGAAATATAAAAGTTTAAAACAAATGATTAAATATATAAACAAACGATATATATATAACATTAAATCTGAAATATAAAAACTTATAAGGGTCATCATAAATATCAAAATATAGAACTAAAAAAAGTTAAAGATAAATTATAAGATAAAATTAAGAGAGATAAAAGAATAAATGAAAGATAAATTAATAAATTTAAGAAAAATTAATTTTAAAACTTAAAAACAAACGATTATAAATGTATAGTTGAATGATATACAATTATAAACACTTTAAATTCGAAATATAAATATAAACAAATGAAAACAGACGATTATCAATGTATAAATAAACATAAGCACATTAAATCCGAAATATAAATATGCATTAAAAAAAAAAACGATATATATAGATATAAAAGAGCACCATGAATATGAAAAGATAAAGGAAATAAAAAAACCGATAAATATAAACAAACGATATATAAATGTAAAAGGTAATATATGAAAATAAGAAATATGAAAAAAAAAAAAAATTAATTATAAAACATAAAAGCAAACGATATATAAGTACAAAGAATAACAATAAATGGGAAAATATAAACAATAGCAAATAAAAACAAACGACAAAAATATCAAAATCAACGATATATAAATATAAGTACATAAAATCTGAAATATTTTAAAACAAATAAAAATAAACGAAAAAAAAACAAACAAACAAACTATATATACATGTAAAAGAGCACCGTAAATAGGAAAATGTAATGCAAACAAAAACGATAAAAATAAAAAAAAAATTAAAAATAATAATAAATGAATAATAAATAACTATCGATATCTTAACAATAGAGAACGTGGCATTATGGAAATTACCAATAATTTTATACGTTACGTCAAAAAAAAAAAAAAACCAGTTTCTTGTCATCTGACTCTTCTTCCAAAATCACAATAGGGAATTCAAAATTGCGAATCATTCAGAAAAACGCGTTGAGACGATGAAGAAAACAATTTACGGGCAAATAGCGATCGCTTTCAGTCTAACAACTAAAAAGAAAAAAAAAAAACCCTACCTTCAGTACAAAAATTTTCCTCGCAACAAAATAGGATTGAAATCTGTGTGCATTCATGGTTCTTTATTCAGATGGCTGCATAAAGAAGAGGAAACACTCCTTCTTTCTTTCTTCTTATTGTAATAGAATGAGATGGGATGGATGAACATGGCATTCGGAAAAGGGTGTCAAGGATTGAAAGTGCCCGGATGAGAAACGACAGAGTAAATTTTCTCTGATTTCCGACTGATTCTCCTCTGCTAAGATGACTCGCTTTCTTCTTTATGAGCACCAGAGAACGTAGATGATAAGAAAGATGGAAGAATCATTTCCGTGCAAATTCATTTATAATGTTTGTTATCCGTCTTTTCTGCTTCTGTGTATTATCATTCGCTGTATTATCTTTTAAATTTTTATGAAGCATTTTCCGGCAGATGGAATCGGAAAACTGGAGCATTTATGGCATTTATTTTTATATGAATTGGACATTCTGCTTTCATTTCTGATTGAGTTTTATTTATGAAGTTGTATGAAATGCATAGACCCCGTCTGTTTCATGAAAATTTGCGAATTAGTTCAAGTAAATATTCAAAAGTTTGAATGCAATTATGTAACACATATAGGAATGCCATAATTACAGTGGTCTGAAATAATCATTAGCTTCGATATTCTTATTATAATACCTATTGATTTGTTATTCTACGAATTAGGTGCTCTAGTTGGATTTCTGAGCGATAGATTGCGTTTACTTATATATTTATCAGGAAAGGTTATAAGGCGTTGTGCATCAATTAATAGGTATATTTCAAGGTTTGAATGCAATTAAAAAATAAATTAACTATAAAACATAAAAACAAACGATTTTAAATGTATAATTATAAAATATTACGTATAAAGGAGAACAGTAAACAGGAAGATATAAAGCAAATAAAAAAAATCGATTAAAGTATATAAACAAATGATATACAAATATAAAAGGGGCACTGTCAATAGGAAGATATAAAATAAATTTAAAAAAAATAACTATCGATACGTTAACTATAGGGCATTATGGAAATTATTCAGAAATTTATTGGTTACGTCTCGAAAAAAAAATAATAATAAATAAATAAAAAAATAAAATAAAATAAAAAAAATCTTTTATCATCTGACTCTTCAAAAATCACAATAGGGAATTCAAAATTGCGAATCATTCACTGAGACGATGAAGAAAACAATTGACGGTAAATAGCGATTGTTTTCAGTCTAAAAACAACAACAAAAAAATCCTACCTTACCCTTAAAAATTACCCTTACCCTCACATCAAAATATGATTGAATTCTGTTTGCATTTATGGTTCTTTACTAAGATGGCTGCGTAAAGAACCAGGAAACACTCTTTCTTTCTTCTTCTTCTTGTAGAAGAATGAGATGGGATGGATGAACATGGCATTCGGAAAAGGGTGTCAGGACTGAAAGTGAGAAACGACAGAGCAGACTTTCTTTGATTTCCGACCGATTCTCGTCCGCTAAGATGACTCAATTTCTTCTTCATGAGCATCAGAGAACGAAGATGAGAAAGATGGAAGAATCGTTTCCGTGCGAATTCATTTGTAATGTTTGTTATCTGCCTTTTCTGCTTCTGTGTATTATTATCATTCCCTGCATTATCTTTAAGTTTTTATGAAGCATTTTCTGACAGACGGAATCAGAAAACTGAAACGTTTATGCCATTTGTTTTTATATGAATTGGATATTCTTGTTTCATTCTGATTGTGTTTTAATTATTAAAAATATAAGACTCTGTCTGTTTCATGAAATACTGAGAATTAGTACAAGAAAATATCTGAAATAATCAATGGCTTCAACATTCTTATTGCCGTACATATTGATTTGTTATTCTATGAATTAGATACGTTAGTTGCATTTCTGAGGGATAGACTGCGTTTACTTATATATTTATACATGGCAAAGTTATAAAGTGCTGTGTTAGATTCAAGGGGATAATTAAGGTTTGGATGCAATTAAATGTAACTGTTAGTGTAATTTGAAATTATATTTAGTTTCACCATTCTTATTGTTGCATATTGATTTGTTATTCTACGAATTAGGTACTCTAGTTGCATTTCAGAGGTATAGATTGATAGAAAAATATATAAACAAACGATATATAAGTATAAAGGAGCACAGTAAGCATGAAAATATAAAACAAATAAAAAAAGACAAATTAATAAAGAATAGCTGTATGTACATTCCCAATAGAAAACGTGGCATTATGGAAATTATTAAGAAGTTTGTGGGTTTTATCTAAAAAAACCCGTTCAGTGTAAAAAAAAAAAATCTGTTGTCATCTGATTCTTCTTCAAAAATCACAATAGGGAATTTAAATTTGGGACTCCAATTACGCAACATAATATGAATACCATAATTACAGTAGTCTAATTATCATTCATATTGATTTGTTATTCTACAAATTAGATACGTTAGTTTCCTGTCAGTAGGTTAAATTGCGTTCGCTCATAAATCTATATGCAAAAGTTATTTGTATTATCTGTATTAATTGTGTATAAATTCAAGAAGATATTATGAGGTTTGAATGCAATTAAATAATCTATATAGGAATGCCACTGTTAAGGTAATCTGAAATAATCATTAGTTTCAATATTCTTATTGCCATGCATATTGATTTGTTACTCTACATATTAGATACACTAATTGCATTTCTGAAGGGGTAGATTGCATAGATAGATTTATATACTTAGAAATGTATCTATGCAAAAGTTAAAAAGTGCTGTGTATTAATTCAAGAGGATATTTTAAAGTTTAAATGCAATTAAATAATATATATAGGAATACGAATGTTACTGTAATCTGAAATATTATATATATATATATATATATATTGATTTGTTATTTTACAAATTAGGCACACTAGCTACATTTCTGAAGGATAGATTGGACTTACTCATATATTTATAGGCAATAATTATAAAGTGCTGTGTAATTGTTCAAGAGGATATGTTAAGGCTGGAATGAAATTAAACAATCTATATAGGAATGTCACTGTTATTTTAATCTGGAATAATGTTTAGTTTCATTATTCTTATTGCCGTTCATATAGATTTGTTATTCTAGGAATAAGATATATTAGTTTCCTCTGAGGGTTAGATAGCATTCCCTCATAAATTTCTATGCAAGAATTATCTGTATTACCTTTATTACTTGTGTATTGATTCAAAAGGGTATTTTGAGGCTTGAATGCAATTAAAAAGCATATAAAGAAATTGCACAGTTATTGTAATCTGAAATAATCTATATTTTCAATATTCTTATTATCATGCATATTGATTTGTTTTTCTACGAATTAGGTAGGCTAATTGCATTTTTGAGAGATAGATTGCGTTTACTTATGTATTTATATAGAAAAGTTATAAATTGCTGTGTATTTGTTCAAGAGGATATTTTAAGGCTTGAATGAAATTAAATAACTACAGGAATGACACTGATGTTGTAATCTGAAATCTTTAGTTTCAACATTGTCATACGTATTGATTTGTTACTCTACGAATTTGTCATGTTAGTTGCATTTCTGTAGGACAGGGCGATGATCAACAAACCTTGAAACTTCTGACACTCCGGGAGTTTCGAAAGACTTTTAATAAAATTTTCAGCGCGATGCTTTTAAGGAGAGACTTCAAAACTTCAAAAATGACGTTCAAGATATGTCTTACGGGAAAGAGAAAAATAAACGAGACGTTAAGAGATAAATGCGAAAGAAGAAAAAGAGAAAAAAAATATCCTTCTCTTGAGATGAATCAGTTCCTTCTCAAGAGAGAGTGGAGGAAAGTGATAAATTGTGCCCCCCCCCCCGTATAGATCGAAGTGATTATGAAGTGCAGATCCATCGGACAGAGTCGAATTAAATTACTGTAGTGAAGAGGATAATAAATTTCCTGCGATTCTTTAGTGTCATATTTGTAACAAGAAAACAAATAGAAAAAGAAGATATCTTTCAATAGATGTTACTTTTTAAAAAGGAGGAAAATCTTTTAAATAATTATTGGTTTTGCTTATTAAAATTTTCTTTCAAGTTGTCGAAAATGTTATAATTATTGGTGCACATAGGTGAGTCGGTTTATGTATATTATGATATACTCGCAGACGATAGAATAGGGGAGGATAGTTTTACTCATTGATATTTATGAAAGTTAGGATGTTTAAACGCATTGACAGTTATGAATTTATAGAAGTCTTCAAATATAAATTCATTGAAAACATTTGTGAATTTATGTATCTTAAAATATATATTTATTGAGATCATCTACTAACTACAAACATTCATTCAAAACATAAATGAATTTAAAAATCACCAAATATTAGTTCATTGAGAATGTTTGTTAATTTAAAAAGTACCACATGTTAATTCAATGAGAACATTTGGAATCTATATATCACCAATTCTAAAATCATTGAGATCATTTGCGAAATTAATAATTGCCAACTATAAGCCTTCTTTGAAAACATATATGAATTTAAAAATCACCAAATATTAGTTCATTGAGAACATTTGTGAATTTAAAAATCTGCAAATATTAGTTAATCAAGAACATTTGTGAATTTAAATGTCTCCAAAGATAAAATCATTCAAAATACTTATGAATTTAAAATTCTCCAAGTATAAAATCATTGAAATCATGCATGAATATAAGAATCTCCAAATATTAATTCATTGAAAGCATTTGTGAACTTTAAAAAAACCAAATATAAATTTATTGAGAACATTTTTGAATTTTAAAAAAAAATATTTATATATTTATATTTATATTAAAAAAACCAAATATAAATTTATTGAGAACATTTTTGAATTTCAAAAAAAAAAAATTTATATATTTATATTTATATAAATAAACCAAATATAAATTTATTGAGAACATTTTTGAATTTAAAAAGTGCCAAATAAAAGCTTTTATTGGACTAAATAGATAATTAAAAGTAATATAGTATAAATATCGGTAATTACCTATTCTTTATGAAAATAATGTTAAAGATTCTTCTTACATAATTATATAGATTTTAGTGAAAAATTATTTAAATCCCGTTATGAAACAGAAACTTACATTTTCATTCAAAACAAAATTTTGTCGGAAACAATATAAATCTTTTCGCGTATCTACTTTCCCGCACATGAAATATTTATAAACATAACCGCAACACAAAGAACAAAAAGGGCACGTGTAATACGAATACTTTATTGGACAAGGCGGTGATAAACAAACCTTGCAACTTCTGACACTTTGGGAGTCTCAAAAGATTTTAATAAAAATTTCAGCCCCATGCTTTTAAGGAGCGACTTCAAAACTTCAAAAATGACGTTGAAGATATTTCTTACGGGAGAGAGAAAAAAAACGAGATGTTAAGCGATAATTGCGAAAGAAGAAAAAGAGAAAAAAAATATCATTCTCTTGAGATGAAATTCTCAGAGAGCAGAGGAAATTGATGAATAGTGTTCCCGCCCCCGTATAGATCGAGGTGATTATCAAGTGCAGATCCTTCGGATAGAGTCACATTAAATTACTGTAGTGGAGAGGATCATAAATTTCCTGCGATTCTTTAGTGTCATATTTGTAGCAGAAAATAAATAGAAAAAGAAGAGATCTTTCAGTAAATGTTACTTTTTGTAAAGCTTTTAAATAATTATTAGTTTTGCTTGTTAAAATTTTCTTTCAACTTATCAAAAGATCTTAATTATTATTGGAGCATATTAGCCAGTCTGTATATGTATGTTACGATAAATTAGCAGACGAGTATATAGGTGAGGAGAGTTTTATTCTTTGTAAGTTGTGAATTTAAAAGTCTTCAAATATAAATTCATTGAAAACATTTGTGAGTTTAAATATCACGAAATATATATTCATTGTGATCATTTGCCAACTATAAATATTCAATGAAATTATGATTTTAAATATCTTCACATATTAATTCACTGAGAACATTTGTAAATTTAAATATCACGAAACATAAATTTATTGAGGTATTTTTCGAAATTAATAACCGTCAACTAAAAATTATTGAAAACATATAAGAATTTAAATATAGCCAAATATAAATTCATTGAGATCATTTGTGAAACAATTAATAACAGCCAACTAAAAAATTGAATGATATATACGAATTTAAAATCAAAATTGAATTGAAAATAGATGAATTTAAAAATCTCCAAATACAAATTCATACAAATAAATTGTGAATTTAAAAATCTTCCCATATTAATTCATTGAAGTCATTTCTGAAATTAAAAAATCTAAGCATATTATTTCATTGAGAACATTTGTGAATTTAAAAAACGCCAAATAAACACATTTATTGGACTAAATAGAAAGTTAAAAGTAATCATGTATAAAAATCGGTAATTAATTAATATGTATAAAGATAATAAAAAACAGTCTTTTTACATATTTATATATATTTTAGTGAAAAAAAATTTAAATCCTATAGTAAAACTGAAAATTAAATTTGCATTCGAAACAAATTTTTGACGAAATAATATAAATCTTTTTCGCATATCTATTTTCTCGCACAAGAAATATTTATAATAACCATAACCTCAACACAAAACACAAAAAAAAGGCACGTGTAATATGAATACTTTATTGGAATCAGTGTGACAGAGCGGTGAACAACAAACTGACACTCTGGGGTCTCGATAGACTTTTAATAAAAGTCTCAGCGCCATGCTTTTAAGGAGAGACTTCAAAACTTCAAAAATGACGTTGAAGTTATTTCTTAAGGGAGAGAAGAAAAATGAGTTGATAAGTGATAAATGCGAAGGAAGAAAAATAAAAAATATTATCATTCTTTTGAGAGGAATCAGTTCCTCTCAGAGAGCAGAGAAGAGTGATAAATAGTGCCCCCCCCCTGTATAGATCGAGGTGATTATTAAGTGCAGATCCATCGGATACAGTCAAATTAAATTACTGTAGTGAGGAGGATAATAGATTTCCTGCGATTCTTTAGTGTCATATTTGTAACAGAAAATAAATAAGAGATCTTTCAATATGTGTTATTTTTAAAAAGGATGAAAAGCTTTTAAATAATTATTGGTTTTGCTTGTTAAAAATTTTTTTCAAGTTGTCAAAAGCTCTTATTATTATTGGTGCACACTGGTGAGTCAGTTTATGTATGTTACTATAAATTCATAGACGGAAAATTAGTGGAGGATAGTTTGTGGAAGGACATTTAGGGGTAACCATTCAGAAGTTGCGTTTTTTTTAGGGGAGAGGAACAGTTCTAGCAAATTAAAAAAAGCATATCTCGTTATTTTATCTCATTATCCTGATATTTCCCGTTATTTTATCCTGTTTGTTCGGGAATGAGTAACTGAGCAGCATTCAACGGTCGTAACGGTCGTAAACGGTTTGATTTGAGGCGCATTAACGATACCGCTATTTCATCAAAGCCGATTCACGAGATGTGAAACATACAAACTCTGACTAGCTATCGTTTAGAAAATTGGCATGAAGTCTAGTCAAACGTATTCAAATGCCGAGGTGTAATAGGAGAGAAAGGTAATTTCGGAGTTCATTTCAGTTATAATAATAATAATTTTAGTTTTTACTAAATAAAATTTTAAACATAATATTTTAAACACAATTATATAATAATATAAGAATTATTATTGATATACATTGATGATCTTTGTTTTCCGTTTATTTATGTTATAATTAACTCATTAACGGGGGACGGATGCTCTATGTCATCATACGGGTAAAATTTTTTTACTTTAGTCTCTATTTATAAAGTATATTGATCAAAGAATTATATTCTAACTAAATGTGACTTATTAAAATTAGTTTAAATATGGAGTTTGCCTTCAATGGCATGCAAGGTTATTTGGAATTCTGGCCAACAAGCAAAATCTTACATACAAGCAGTACATCATGAAGCATTAATTTAGGTGAGTTTTAGCAGAAAAAAATGAGGATTAGAATGCCTTCAGATACCATTGTTATGCGCCAGGGAGAAATGTTGATCCACCGACGTGGTAGTTATCGAGCGCTAAGTTTTCCTGCACAGAGACATGGTGTAATTATTTAAATAAGTGTTTCAAACTGTTCATAAAGTTCTAGTATTCAAATGCTAGGTAAATTGTGGTAATTGCGGTTCTTCTCCATTAAAACGGGAAATAAGTAGCAAAATTAGTATTTTTAATTTTGCAAAATTAGCACCCCATGATTCACGTCAAGGTTTGGTTTGGTATCACTGTACTGTCATTTTGTGTACACTTTAGGCTAATTAGACCGGGACCTACAGTTTCATGTGGATTCCGAACCACTCACAAACATGAATGCCACCTCCAGAATTTGAACCCGAAACCTGTTGTACCAACGGCCAGAAGTAGCAAAATTAGCGTTACCCATGATTCACTTCAGGGATGGAGGATATTACATTCTTGGGGGGGGGCCGCAATTTCACCATACCATTTAAAATGAAAACACAAAGAGCATCTGGAGGATTCACACTATCATTTTCCATTCCTTGTGAATAACGGAATTTTTTTCTGGTTTACGGATTTATGGTGCTTATCTGTCGGTTAGGTTACTTTTTTTGGGTTTCGAACTAGACTGTTCAGAAACCCAATGTACCTTATTGCTCTCCAAATTTGCATAAAGTAAGACTGAAAAAATTAATTTTTGTTATTAAGTAATTTTCAACA